>ML685832.1:10049420-10107097 GCA_007922175.1 Pelusios castaneus
AAGAAAGAAAGAAAGAAAGAAAGAAAGAAAGAAAGAAAGAAAGAAAGAAAGAAAGAACAAATCAAATAATAAATAAATGGTAACTAATGTAGCAATGGTATGCATTAACTTCCCCTTCCCTTTACATAAAACAAAACAAAAACAAACTTGGATTTCTTTCCTGTTTAACTTGAAAAGGAAGATTCAACTATATGCTAGACGTGGACATCTGTGCTACACAAGTACAATGTCTCATCCATTTGTCCCATCCAATACACAGTGACAGAGATCACATTGGCTGCATCTACACTTACAAATTAAGTTGACTTAGTCCCTGGTGCGCTGTTCCGGAGCTTTGATGGATATGTGGGTGGCATCCACAATGCCCCCACAGTTGCAGAAGCCGAGTCTGGTGAAGCCGTTGAGGAGTTCTTGCAGGTTGGCTGGGGTGATAAGGTGGGCTAGCAGGACCCGGTTGATTGCCCTGCAGACCTGGATGAGGGTGGTCCCCACAGTGGCCTTCCCGATGCTGAACTGCTGGGCCACAGAGTGGTAGCAGTCCGAGGGTGCCAGCTTCCATAAGGCTATGGCCACTCTCTTGTCTACAGGCAGGGCGGGTCGACATCGGTTGTTGATGCGCTGCAGAACCAGGGTGAGCTCGCAGACCAGCTCAAGGAAGGTCTGCTTGCTCATCCTAAAGCTCTGCAGCCACAGGTGGTCAGGACAATCCACTCCCAACAGTTGCTGCTGAATGCACATGCCCAGAGGCGACGAGGTACGGAGCCCACATCTGTGAGCGTGGCAGCTTGCTGGGACAGCAAGATGGGGGGCAGGCTGTTGTCTGTCTCCGTACTGGTGGGTTACCAGGGAAGCCTGCTCCACAGCAGAAGAAACCTTGCAAATAGCTGGCAGGTGTCATGCAGCTGCCTGACAAATCGCTGGAGAAGAGTCTGGTCCATGACCTGCTCAGCATCCATGTTGCCAGGCACAATGGGGAAGGTGTTGAGTTCACTTCCTCTTTCACGGGGGGAGGAGGGGGGCACTTCTCCAGTGCCATATGCCACACTTCCCATAATGCATCACTCCTAGGTTGACCTAGGCCCTGCCAATTGATTTAAGCATCTAGTGTAGACACTCTAGGTCGACTTAACAAGGTCAACTTTAAGTCGAGCTAAATATCTAGTGTAGACATGCTAAATTGACTTAGAAGGTCGACTTAAAGTCAACTTTGTTATGTCGACTTAACAAAGTCGACTTAATTTAACAAGTGTAGACATAGCCTCTGGTAGTAAGGAAAGAAAAAGTGAGCCTCACAGGTAAAGATCTTGTTTATTTGTTTTCTGCATATATTTCTTTCCTAGAAGCACAGGTGCTGCATGATTCCTGGTTAAACTTCAGAACAGTCCCAGGTTGTAAATTTCTATTAAGTTTGGATGCATAACTTTCTTTGTAGGGAAGAAGTGAAGGAAGATCCCTAGCTATGTGTCTTTCAGAAGCAAAGCAAGTTGGGTATTTTAGTAGTTAACCATTTTTGATGGTCTTTTGAGTGTCCATGGACTTCCTCAAAAGCCCATACAAATCAAAGGGAGATGTCAATCAGACCTCTTAAGACTTAATACGTATATTATTAAGGACACACATTCTTCAAATGCTTTAATCTCCAATCACACAACTGTAGGACCTGGCCCGTAACACATTTCTAAAATAAAACATCAATCTAAACATTGTTCATAAGGTCAGGAACTCTAAATAAATTTATCCTTTGGCACTCTGATGCTGTACCTGTTAGCTCAAATGTACACAATGCTTCTCAGTCACAAGGATTTCACCCTACATAATGCCAACAAAAATAATAAATACACTGAACTGCCATCCTCACAGAGGTACTCATTTCTGCAATATATTATATTTTATCACTTTCTGCTACCTGTTCTACCAAATGACTGCCGGAAGCTAGGACTGGATGATGGGATGGATCACTTGATATTGTATATTTCTGTTCACTCCCTCTGAAGCCTCTGGCACAGACCACTGTCAGAGACAGGATATTGGACCTCATGGAACATTGGTCTGACTCAGTATGATCTTATATTATCTCTACAGATGTGATTCTGAGAGCAAACCAACTGCAATCACCCTAGTTTGAGACTGTTCCCCTAACTCTTTTGAAAATTCTCTGGCTTATACAGCCATCTTCAAGAAGAAAGTGTGCCTTTTCATAATGTACTGGCTTTTCAAAAAGAACTGGAGATTAAAGTAAGGCTCTTACAGCTTTCAAACTATAACATTTTTATTCCTCCCATGGCTTTTTACAATAGCTGCTCTTTGCTGTTTGGCTGATCCTATGTTTCTTGTAGAGATACTGTGGGACACAGAATCTAACTTCCTTGAAGTGCAGACAATTAAACTTTTCCTAAAAACAATCATTATGATGTCTCTTTTTTGCTCTTGGCATCAGCTCTTTTTTGGGGATATGCAATAATTTGGGAGATTCATATATTCTTCTTTGATTGCCTGTAAGAAGTAAAAATATTTTTATCTGTTTTTTTCTTACAAGTTTAGCTAAATATGCTGTGCCAGCCCAAAAACTCCCTCAGCAAACAGACTTCTCTGCCAAACAAAGAGTCTGGTCAACATGACATAAATAGAGTCATTATTCACTCTAAAGTCATTGCAGTAGACTCCTAAGAACCAATATCTAAGTATCTCATTTTGTGGTTTTATATGCCCCCCCCTGCTGCTTTATTCTTCAAAGCAATCTACCCTCCCCCATTCTAAGCTTTTTTGAAAGTGGAATCATTTTTGTTTTGTCAGTACTGCGATTTTCTTAAAATGGTCTTTAAAAATGCATGGGAAATTATTCACTGTTCCAAGACTACTTTTACTGGTAGCTAGTTTTCCATATTCGGGTGACTTCTAAAATTTTAAGATACATTGTTAGACATATATATTTTAATCCATAATCTTTATTTTAAGATTGCTAAGTGAAAACAATGTACTCACTGTGGCTGCATCTACACTTGTAAATTAAGTCGATTTAAGCTTGCTTAAGTCAACTTAATTTATCCTGCATCTACACTACAGTTTCCTTAAGTCAACTTAAGTAAGTTGCTTAAGTTGACTTAAGGAAAATAAAGTTGATTTAATGAAAAGTAAGTCAACTTTATAAAACATCATTTAAATTTGATCTAAGGCTTAAGTTGACTTTTTCAAGTCAACTTAAGCCAGTGTAGACCTGGAGTAGCCCTAAGTCAACTTAGGGCCACTCCAGGACTCCACCACTTCCCTCCCTGCCAGGGGACAGCACAGGGGGATCCTGGCATGCCCCCCCCAGGGCAGGGCAGATCCCTGCCCACCCTTCTCCTATACCCTGCCAGGCTCCCTGTCCCATTTAGCCCCATTGTACCCATGTACAATGAGGCAAATGCTGAGCCCTCTGGCACTGGGCAAGGGGTGCCCTTCTGCCCCCGTGGACCTTCCCTAGGTCCCCTTCCAGTTTGGAAGTTCTAGGTCGACTTTGTAAGTTCCCCCCAAAGTCAACTTTAAATTTAGGTGTAGACGCACTAAGTCGACTTAGCTAAAGTCGACCTAAATTTACAAGTGTAGACATAGCCTATCATAGCTTATAAAAGGCTTATACATTGATAAGTAAGGAAAATAAAAAGGAAGCCCATCATAAATCTGACACTGCAGACATGATAAATATTTTTTTCTTATTGAATACAAAGACTGGCAAATCAAATACAAAGACAAAACATATCAACCTGAACGTTGACCTATTTAAGTATTACTTGATTTCTGATATGTCAAAATCTCTCAGTTGTTACTTTTAAATATATGCGTGTGTGTGCACAAGCACATATATACACAAATTATATTAAAAGAATATTATTAAGTTTGTAAATCAAGCATGTAGGAAAAGGCAACATTAAGGCTGTCTGTACTGGTCTGAGTCTTCAGCATTTTTGCAATTCAGAATCAAATCAGACCTCCAGTTTGTTTTAAGTGACTTGACTAGCAAAACACAGGAATTCTCTAGCAGAAGCTGGGATAGAATCCTATTCTCCACAGTAGCATTCAACTGCTTAACCATGAAACCATCCTTTCTTTTCCTGGCTTCAGTCACTGCACATTATCCAGCTTCCTCTACAAATGAGTCAGGAGTCTTGCAGGCTACAGTCTCCTTCACTACACAGCCCTGATTTGTTTCCAGAGCAGTTCCATCATGTGAACTGAATGAAGTAGGCCTTCTTGCAGTAAAGGTAAGTGATAATGCAGTTAAAGATTGTATCCTAGGCTATCTCTACACTGGCAAGTTAGTTCGAATTAAGGAGGCTTAATTCGAACTAACTAAAGTCATGGCTACACTAGGCTTTAGTTAGTTCAAATTAAGGGCTTCCTTAATTTGAACTAATAAGTTCGAATAGGGTATTTGAACTAATGGGTTAATTTGAACTAACTAGTTAGAATTAGCCAGTGTGGCCATGTTAATTCAAACTAATTTCTTAGTTCGAACTAACCGGCCATTGAAATGAATGGGGAACTAACTAATTCGAACTAATTTTAGCAAGTGTAGACATAGCCCTAGTGCATATGCATAAGGGGAGCAGATTAAAGTTGCATAATCAATAGTTATTTGAGTATTACTTAAATTGTGATTGTTTGACTTCATTAAAAGAACATTATTAAGGTTGCAAGCTTTTTGTGCATAAAAATATATTATCTGTAACACCATCAGAGACTAGAACAGTATATTGCTAAAGACATCTAGCTGAGAAAGTCTTCATACATCCCCCCCACAGATAGAACATAAGGACACCACTTGCAGAGTACAAGTTAGTACAGTTAATAGTTCCAGGGCACTAGATCCAAATGATCCCTTCTTCCCAAAAATGATATGGTGGAGGAGGAAGAACACAGTCCATGAGGGGGAAAATCCAGATACTAAAACTCCCCTGTGCATCACCCTAGGAGAAGGCCCCCTTCAATCTCTGGGAACTGAAGGACAACTAGAACTGGTTGGCAACAAGGGTCCTTTATGAAAATATTTAATGAAAATGAGAGTCTATATTTTTGTCAACTTTTAGCAGAAAAAAGAATCTCTTTAACCAACATTTGAAAATCTTTTGTTTTCAGAAAAAAAATTGTTTTTATTTATCTATTTATTTAATTATTTATTTATTTATTTTAAGAAAGTAGACACCCTCAACAAAACTCTTCATTTAGTTGGAAAAGAAACTGTCCAATTTTTGATGGAGAACTTTCAACCAGCCCAAATAGCAAACCCTCAGAGATGATTGCTAATCATGTATATCATCAGAGAAAAGAAGGTTAAAGATGGCAGCAAAAAACTAAGTTTACAGAGAAGAAACTGAGGCAGAAAGAGGTTAGATGGCTGTCCTAATGACATATAGTCATTGCTAAAGTTATAAATAGAACTTGAGTTTTGTAGTTTCCAGGTCTTTTGTACATCCGCTAGAAATGTTCCTCATAAATTACTGCATCTTGTTCCTCCTCTCCTGTAGTTCATTATAAATTCTCTTTTTGTAATGCCTAACTATCTAAAATATTCAAAGTACTTTGCCAACATAACAACTGGGAGAGGGAGCAAATTAAGTATAATAGAGGTAATTCGATTAGTACATTTTTGACTATTAAATGTTAATGATTACAAGAGTTGACTGACTGCAAACATGCTTTAGTTTAGCAAAAGCTAAGGTGTTAGTTACCAAGCCAAGGATAGAAAAGGATGATAGAATCCTGGAGATGATCTGCCCATTCTGGAGATACATTTTCTACATTTATGCTACATCACCTATGGCAAATAAATTATTGCAGTGTCATCTCTGAAATAACCTCTCATTTGACATTCTCACTACAATCACATATCCTCAAGCAGCAAAGGGGTATGAAAAAATCAAAAGAGAAATTGATTATATTTCCAGCCAACAAACGATGTTATTCATTAATAGAGCACTGACGGGTTTCCAGCACTTATCTAAATGCATTACCATGAGCTAAAGAGAAGGATATTGATTTGTGTTTGTCTTTTTAATATCAACAGTAAAGTTGAGAATGCTTTCAGAAATCATTGGATAAGGCTTACGAGTGTAGAGAAGAAATAGACAAACCTCAAAAGCTTTGTAATTTTGATTCATGTAAGCTATAAACATTTCAGATGCTTGTTCAAAGTGATTCATCCTTCCTCTTCCTTCCCCAAATGAACCTTCCAACAACTTCAGTTTTCTCTTCTTGCCCCTTCAACATTTTTTCCCTATCCCTTAAAATCTCCTATCAGTTCCTTGTTCATACCTCTCTCCACAGCCCAAAGAAGACTTTTGGAAGACACTGTAGTCAGGTTTCTTGGGTGCACAGTCTTTTTTTCTGAGATGAATGTTGTGTTTAAGATCTTGTTGTCACTCATGTTCTGTCAATCTTCCCAAGAGGCTATTGATGGTTTGTTGTTCTTTTCTTTTCTTTTCTTGAGAAAAAAGAGAGATTTTCCTAAATAATTCAACCAAGCTCCCACGGATCCATACACTTTAAATATTGTGCAAGGTCATGTTGGGCTTTCTCTATACTCAAAATTTGCAGCAAGTGAAAACTGAGTTTCATATTTGACTAAAATGAATTATTCCCATTGTATTGATGAGTTACATGAAGTACCCATTAATCAATTATCCTGATTTATAGAGGTAACAAATACAGCATGAATTGCAATAGATGAATATTTTGCAACAAGCTGTTCACAAACAATCTGCACACCAGGGATTATTACCTGAAAAAATACCCAAATCATTTCTAAACATGAGCAATTCTGAGACTCTTACAGTTGATTAATAGTCAATTTGTGAACAGGAATAAAGAGAATTCATTGAATAACTTACATAGGGATTATTCACTCTGCTCTGCTGTGGAGCTAATATACTCTAGAGTGCACTGCGGGATTTCTCAATCCCCGATTTTGCTTATTGTTCAACAAGACAGCTTTGAAAACCTTAATACGTTCAGGGGGAGAGCCATTTTCAGACCATCTCTAACATTTAACAGGTAGACTTCTTTGAACTGGCTTATTGGCAAAGGAAACTACGCCTCAATATCACAGGCTGCAGAAGAAGGAAAAGCTGAACATAAAGGTATAAATTCCACTTTCTTTGACAAGCTTTCACCAGATGAGTTTTAATCTTGTGGCTGGTAACAGTTATAAGTACAGGAAGACTTCACAGAGAGAGTGTTCACATGCGTAGTTGATAATTATTAGTAAAAGTCACATAAGTGATGCAAATACCAAATATATATTTTTCTTGATTATTTGTTTACTGAATGACAAAATGGTCAAGTCTTTTTTTTAAAAAAAATCCAATTTCCAGCAGTAGGAAAGCAGACTCACTGAAATTTTAGAGGACTTTTTTCTTTATAAAATAAGGAAATATAAAATAAAAAAGCAGATGGAGGAAAGAGTAGAGAGAACCATTTTGCACATTCAAAAAATAACCTCTATCAAAGCCACTGACATTTAAAAAATGGCAGGAACAGCCTTTGCCCATATGTCTTCCTTAGATTTATATTACTGTTGAGAAAAAGTAGCACCATTCTAACAGGATCTCATCGCTTAATATCATGGAATTGATTTAGATTGGACTCATTGTGGATCTGATACTTGGACTTGGGCTATTGCAAACTAGACGGAAAATTCAATCCTTGGGCTGTGCATCAATTAAAACTGCAAAAAAACAAACAAGCAAATATACATGAGGGTAAACATGAGCAGTAGTGGAACCTGATTCCTATATGGCAAGAATAAGTTGGACACAGAGCAATCTGTGGGGCAAAGCCATATTTACAAGCCCCTATTAAAGAATTGTTACACCTGTCCTGAATTTGTTTCTTACCTACTGTTTGCAATTTCCTGATAAAATAACAACACTGAGAAATAATTTAAAGTCCATGATTACCAGAAAATAAAATATTACCTGCAGCTTTAACATATAATGCCAGCAGAAATTTTCACCAGAGCCGTCATCCTGATATTTTATTAGAGTTTATGGAGGATTAATTAGGTACATTATTTTTATTAATTAGGTACATTACCCATAGTCTGCCTATATCTAGGTGCGAACAGTTTTCTCTGAGGACCATAAGAGTTCTCCATCATCCTGCTCTTAATGTGGGATTGTTTCACACTTACATTAGAACCACTCTGCACAGACAAAATGACTACATAAGGCTGTGGAGAAGAACATGTCCAGATTTTTGTTTCAGTTATAGACTCTAGATCTGAAATAAACTGATATTTAATTGAAATCAATAGAGATCAGTCAATTTACAGTAGGAGAGGATCTTGCCCTACCTAGCTAACACTGATGTGAAAATGTTTTCAGCAAGATCAGAACCAGGCCTCAAAGGTGAGAATTGCATCTGTAGTCTCCTAAATAGGAAAAGACCTGCAAGTAAACAATGCCCTCACTACAATCATAGACTGCCCCCACCCCCAGTTGCAAATGCTTTACCCACATATGAAGCCCCATTGAAACCAAAGGGATTTATAGATGAGAGTAAATTTATGCAGATAATTCTTTGCAAGACTAAGGCTACAGAAGTTACAGAAAAGGAACACTTACTAAAACATAAGAACAGACATACTGGGACAGGCCAATGGTCTAACTAGGTCAATATCCTGTCTTCCAGCAGTGGCCACTGCCTGGTGCATCAGAGGGAATGAACAATGATCCATAATCAAGTAATCCATCCCTGTCACCCATTCCTAGAATCTGGCAAACAGAGCATAGGAACACTTGAGAGCATGGTTTGGTAACCCTACCCATTCTGGCTAATACCCACAGATGGACCTCTCTTCCATTAACTTATTTAATAATTTGTTTAGCCTTTTAAAGTCTTGGCCTTCATAACATCCTCTGAAAAGGAGTTTCATGAGCTAACTGTGTGTCACGTGAAGAAATACTTCCTTCCATTTGTTTAAAACCTGCTGCCTATTCATTTCATTTGGTAAAACCTAGTTCCTTTGTTATGAAAGAGTAAATAATGCCTCCTTATTTACTTACTCCACACCAGTCATGATTTTGTAGACCTTTATCATATCCACCCTTATTTGTCTCTTTTTTAGGTTGAAAAGTCTAAGTGTTATTACTTTCTCTTCAAATGGAAGTTGTTCCATGCACCTAATCAATTATTTTGCTCTTTTCCGTATCTTTCCCAATATTAAAATATCTTTTTCGTGATGAAGTGACTAGATCTGCGCATATTATTCAAAATGTGGGTGTACCAGGGATTTATAAGATGATAAAAATAAGTCATAAGACAGAAAGTGTTCTAGTCTACAAAAGCTTATGCCTGAATACATTTGTGAGTCCTTAATGAACCATAGGATGACTCATGTACTTTGTTCAAACAGACTAACCTGGCTACCCCTCTCAACTTGCCAGTAATATGACCGTATAAGAGCCATCATTTCAGAGATATCCGGACATAGACACTCCATCTTAGCACAACCTACAACAATTCCTTTTCTACTGTTGTTTTCACTCCCACATTTTCAGGAACATCCCATATCACAAAACCCTTCAGTTTCTCATGCTCTCCTCCCCCCCCCCACCCAAAAAAAAAAAAAAACCCAAAACAAAAAAACCTGATAAGTGCCTGATACTAGATTTAAGTAAATATTTCCCTATGATAATTTACTCAGATAATTTACTATTGCTCTGCATCCCCTTTACTTCCACAAAGGGGTCTCTAAATTTGGCAAAGAGAGCAGATTATGGATGGGCCTGTGCAGGTCAGAGTAAGCATGTGTCAAAACATGGGGGAAGGTAAATCAGAAGGGATGGAGCATAGACAGGAGACTGTAGGGCTGGAGACAGTAAATCTCAGGTGCCCATGGCTGGACCCCCTATAGCCCTACAAGTGAAAACCAGGATTCAATATCTTCAATGCAGATCTAATTTTTATTGAAAAACAGGTATCACGGTCTAATAGAGTGGGCCATACAATGCCTCTCCTTAGTAAACTTCAATTTCCCGAACATAAACTGTCAATAACTATGCTGCCTCCACACTGTATACTGGTTGTAACTAAAGTGGGATGACTACCACTCTAAATGAAGACTGTCTCTTTCTTCTTCTTCTGGTTCATTCAGGTCCTTGGTCTATTTTCTGAGTCCCTTGTAGTGAGATCTTGGCTACCTGGAAGCCCTCCGATCTATGATCTCTCAGAGCAGGGTCTAGATTACCCTAAAGCCCTCTGATATCAAGTTCAACAGTATCACTGGCCTTCTTGGATATATGAGATATAGATAGAAAAGTGAGATACCATGTGACCCTCCTAGTACTTATACTCTTTTCACAGCGAAGTCACATGTCCCCAAAATATGCTGTGCCTGCAGATAATATGGCAAATTCCAATTAATTCATAATTAGGGAGGAGGCTGTAGGGATTGGCTGATATTCACTCACCACAGGATATTCCCCTACAGGCACCTGATGTCACATCATTGTATGGAGTCAGTTGATCCAGTTCAGCTAGCCCCAGATTGACAATTACACATCTCCACATGTACATGTACATGTCTCCCAGAATGACTTAGCACTCAGGCTGACCAAACTTGTTCATTATGATACTATATACTGATTCAACATGATCCCCATAGAGATTCTAGGGCTCTGGCCTGTTTCCAAAAGCTTTAGAGGGCAAAGGGACCAGCCCTTTGCACAAGCAAAGATGCCAGCTTCTTTCCCAGTTCTATCACAGAAAAGAATCTGCCCTTTTGTACAACAGAGGCTCCATATACCTGGCCTCTCTCAAAGCCCTGCCAAATATAGGATAAGTGCTGTCAGTGTTACTGCCATAATCTATTCTGAAGGAACAGTACAACTTCCATCTTGGAGTTGCCTGAAACTATTCCAGGTGAAAAATATTCACTAATAGAGTTCTTACCAGCAAAAGGCAGCCAAACCATCTCCAACTGCTCCAGAAGCAGTTTACTAGCTAACTCTCCGTGACTGTGACAATCCCAGGTGGGAGCTCTGTGCTCCTTCCTTCAGCAATACAAATATAACTAATCAAATTGAGGCTAGCAAACATTGTTAGGAACCCCTAAACCAGCTTGTGATGACCTCCTTCCTGCCTGTGTCACCAGCAAAGCTGATACCTATTAAAATTCCCATTGTAAAACTCAAGCCAAGATTCGACAGAGTGTAATCTGCTTCTCTAAATGCAAAATACATACTGTTCTAACATGACTTTCTGGTACTTACTCTGAATGATAAAATACTATTTTTATGCTCTCCTACCACTATTATATTTCCAGAAAATAAGATCTTGTCAGTTTTATGTAGATCTTAAAGCAATTTTCAGGGCCAATATATTTTAAGAGCTAAGGTAAAGAAATCACATGTCAACAGATGTGTAGTGTTTTCTTCTCCAGTCTCAGTTTTACAAACATAGACTAAATATAGTACTTCTTTTGTTAATTCAAGGAGAAAGACTAGTGGAATTAAGCATACATGGCTGGCCCATGTCAGCTGACTCAGGCTCACAGGACTTGGCTGCAGAACTATAAAAATTCAGTGTTGACATCCAGGTTCTGGCTGGAGCCTGGGTTATGGGACCCTGTAAATGGAGAGGGTCTCAGAGCCCAGGCTCCAGCCCCAACCCAGAGGTCAATGTTGTAGTTTTATAATCCCACAGCCTGAGCACCACAATACAGAGTCAGCTGACATGGACCAGTTGCAGGCATTTAATTGCAATGTAGACATTCTCAGTGTGTATTATTATTAGTTGAAAAGAGGGACAAAGCCAACACGCTTAGTTCTGAACTCTTTCAAATTAAAGGAGTATGTTACCGAACCTAAATTCCAGGTATGAATCTTTCCCCACGGTTTTCATGTTCCAGTTCCTGCTTATCTTATCAGATTTTACTTCAAGCTGAAGGCAATTTTCACAAGAAGGTTTATGAGTTTTCCACTGACAGCTGATTTTTCTTTGTCCAATGCCATTGAATTGGAACTCAGTTTACAATCCTGATACAGTCTATTCTCTAAATCTCTAAATCTGGCCTAAAATTAATCAGAATCCAGACATTGCCTCTGTGACTTATCTTTAATATTGGTGAAATACATCATGTTTATGAAGTAAACATTGTGATATCCTAATCAGAACACCATCCTCTGTTGTAAATGAATTCTCAAAATGTCTCTTTGAATAAGCACAGTGGGCCAAAGGCCTACCTGGTGTTTATCTGTGTGACTGTATGGGAGTCAAAGGATCTGAACCAACTTTTTCAATTGTCACTATGTTTATGAATTTTCTCTGAGAATCGAGGAAAAATGTGAAATCTAACAGGGATATTTACAATAGTAATGAACAGACATCAGCAGGGCCCTGATTAAAAGATTGGGATCTATAAGGATCTGATCTGGATCTCGTTTGAAATAGTTTTACACTGACGTCAAGAAATTTCTCCTGCTTTGCAGCAGTGTATATGAGACCAGAATATGTCCCAGAAAGCAAGAAGGGTTTGCCATCTCAGATCCATCAATGGGATACAGAACCTTTTATCTCCATGTTACATAACTGTTTGTGGCTACATTGTAATTCCATGCAGATAGTGGGGTTTTTACAGTGCCAATATTTATAGCAGGAGGCAAATTTTCAAATGGGGAAATTAAATACTGATGGCAAAACATGCATATTAAATGTGCATGTCCAAATGAGCCATTACATACAAAAAAAACACTTCCAGTGCAATTAATCCTTTGCACAAGCAAATGCAGGTTCCTAATTGCAGAAAATGGAACATTTGTGGGTGCAATTTAAGTAACTTTAAAAAAACCCAAAACAGTTGGCCTTTGCTGTCAACCTTCTTAGCAAAGAATAAGCATTGAGGAAAAAAAGGATTTTTGTCATCTTGTTTAGGAATGAGACAAACATTTGAGGCATTTGAGTGTAGAGGATCTTTCACTGCTGTGCTATAACTATTATGTCAATAAATTGAACATATTGGTTTTTAGTGCTGTCATACTTATACCTTTCTTAGGTAACAAGTTCACATAAAGAAGGTGTAATACACCATCCAACTGAAGTTGCTGCTTCCAGAGAGCTAGACTGCTGATTACTAAATCACAAGGGAGACTAGGCAGCTGTTGAGATTTGTCATAAAATGTGGAAGTGATGAGTAGTTTTATCTGAATCTATTTATGTATTCTAACATTAGAGGGAAAAATAATTTGACTATATTATAAATATACTGAACAGATTTGGTTTTTAAAGCCTTCCATTCAAGTGAGACTTCAGCTTAAATTAAGTCTTTTTAATAATGGCTTGACATTTTTTCTTCTTCTTTCAAATTAGTAATCACAATAAAAACACTTTTATATCTAGCTTTGTTTCAGCTTTATTAACTGCTAAAAGTGCTATGACTGGATTTCATTATTCAGTTTCTAGAAACAGATCCAACAAATCATATGCTACTTTAAGAAGCAAGAGTCAAAACTCAGTCTCTTAATATATATTAAGTGATTTGGCAATGTAGTTAAAATAACAGGAAAAGAAAGGGGGACAGATTCTGCTTTTAATTACACCAATGCAAATCTAAAGTAAGTCCAACCTATGCGATGTAGATCTAGCCATTTTAATCTGTTTTGTGACTTCCTTACATAATTATTTAAAACAACGAGAGTCCTGTGGCGCCGTAAAGACTAACAAATTTCTTCGGACATAAGCTTTCATGGGCTCCAACCCACTTTGTCAGATGCATGAATTGGAAACTACTTATGCCCAAAGAAATTTGTTAGTCTTTAAGGCTATGTCTACACTTGTCAAAATAAGTCGACTTTGCTAAGTCAACTTAGCATGTCCACACTGTAAATTTAGGTCGACTTAAAGTCGACCTTGCCAAATCAACTTCGAGCATCCACACTGGATGCCAAAGTCAATTTCTAGGGGCTAGGTGGACCTGGGAGTGGTCCATGGTGGGAGGGGGGGCACCCCTTTAAAAGTGCCAGAGGGCTCAGCATTTTCCCCATTGTACTAAAGTACATGGGGGCTGAGCAGGACAGGGACAGGGGCAGGGTATGGGGGCGAGGTGGGCAGGGCTGTGTCCTGCCCCTTGGGTGGGCACACCAGGCTCTGGCTTTGCCAGGCACCCTGGCAGGCAGGTCAGTGGGGGAGACCTGGGAACCCTAAAGTCGATTTAGGACTAAGCCATGTCTACACTGGCTTAAGTTGACTTAATAAAATCGACTTAGCCAGTAAGTCGACTTTAAACTAGGTTTTATAAAGTCAAGTTAAAATTTCCTTAAGTCGACTTAAGCTGCTACTTAAGGAAATTGTAGTGTAGACACAGAGTAAATTAAGTTGACTTAAACAGGCTTAAGT
Source organism: Pelusios castaneus (assembly GCA_007922175.1). NCBI lineage: Eukaryota > Metazoa > Chordata > Testudines > Pelomedusidae > Pelusios > Pelusios castaneus. Next base: position 10,063,791 of record ML685832.1, read on the forward strand.
TGACTTAATTTACAAGTGTAGATGTACCCTGAGGTGCCACAGGATTCTCGTTGTTTTTGCTGTACACAGACTAACATAGCTACCCCCTCTGGAAATTGTTACTTAATTATTGCAACTCATTATACATGGGAATAAAACCAACCAGGCACTTAAAGAAAAGTTTCAAAATGCAACAACCTGTCTTCTCTTGAACACAAGCCTTTGAACATGTCAGCCCAGTAGTCTGTTCTGTGCAATGGCATCCCACTGAATCCAGAATCCAGTTTATCATTCCAGTCCTAATATTCAAAGCCTTTGATGGAAAAAGTCCAAGTCTCTCTCTTTACAAATTATGACATCCCATGACAGCAATTGCACTCTTCTTGAACTAAAAAGCTCTCAACCAGCTCTCAGGAGGCAGAACTTATATTGTAAAAGTGAATTCCGTATTCTCAATCCAAGTGGTGAGAATGAACATGGACTTTACAACATCCAAATGTAAATACAAAACCCATGTAATCAATTTATCTTTCTTTAGATAACTCCCTTCCACTATATTGTTTTGGGGGTTTTTTAAACTTGGTGGCTAAAGGAGATTTACCATGCTGCAAATGAAAGCAAAATCTGGCCCAGTATTTTCTCTCTCCCTACCTTCCGAGCTGCATGTAAACACCCAGTCTTTTTGAGCTAGTACTCAGAAAGCATTGCTGCTGGTTTTATCCAGGTTTTCTTGTCTACAGTATTAAGTCACTTACTATACAGTTCTACTCTAAAAATTGACAGTTAAAAGGTATCATAGAGTTCCATTTATCTTAATGACACCAGATCAAGGGCCAGATCCTCAGCAGTTATGAACTGGTATAACCCCACTGCCGACTAACAGCCAAATGCACTCTGTTTAAAGTCAAAATACTGTTTCTTACTGCCATCACTTAAAAAGTTTACTAGGGCTCCAGGAATTGAGTTTTTCTTCTTTTCATGCAACTTCCTCAAAACCTTTACTGCTGATGGTCACATTAAGATCTCAGTTACAACTGTACAAGCTCACCATCTTCAATGGAGCTACACGTAGGCATAACTGTTCAGAACTTGGTAAAGATCTGGTCGAACACAGGAAGGAACATAATCATGCTCATACTCTCTTAGCATTATGAAGTCAAAATAGCTAATAGGAAAAATGAAATAATGTATTGTGGTTGCTCAGGAAAATAGGATTTTTAATGTGTCCAAGGAATAGTTCTCTGGAACACAAAGTGACTTTTTTTTACCGAGCTGCTTCTCAGAATAGAATTGCAATTTACTAGAACATGACATTGGTTTGACATGGATGTAACGCCATCAACTCCTGAATTACCTCAGTGACAGTGAGGGGCTTTTGTATGTATTTGAACTTAGATCTAAGTGTAAGATGTTATAATACTTCTATTTGCTTGATGGTGCTTGGACTGATATAATATTTATAGTTCTTCTCTTGGTCAATCTTTCTTTCCACTTCAGTCAATACAAGATGGAACAAACCCTTAATGAGCTGGAGTGGTTTTGAATATTTTTATGCCTAATTCCTTTTTATAACATGGCGAGACACTGGAATACAGATTTTGACATTTTCTTCTAAATTTTTGTGAGATAGAATGAGCCAGTTGCTCTTATTATCTTGTACTAAGGGAAGGATAGCAAAGGCAATAGATGAATATAGAGGAAAAGCCTTAATCCTGAAAACATTTTATCAATTGTGCAACTTTACGTGCATGAAAGTCTATTATCCCAGATTCTCATCTGGTGTAAATTAATGTAGCTCCATTGATCCCTATGGAGTTCAAGGATCTGGCCCACATACCAGCAGTATCAGTTCTTCTGTGATAATAAATAACTGACAATCTTATTTATACGGGTACCCTGCCAAGGTAGACTGCCCCAAAATAATGAATTTACCTTTACAGTTAGATTGTTCGGAATTGGAAAGACAATAAAATATTATCTATTTCCTCAAATTAGAAGCAGCAAATCTGATAAAATACTAACCACTTTGTAAGTGAGGTGCCAACAATACATTTAGAGTGGCTCTTATGAGCTGCATGTCCCTTCTGTTCTCATGAGGAAGCAGAATATTGAAAGATATATTAATCCTGCTCTCAGAAGCCTTTGTATATTTGAGTACTTTACCGCTTCATAAGAATGAAGCAGACTGACAGAGTGAAGGGAAGATATTAAGTGCATTTAAATAGGAGACTAGTTAGTAAATCTAACTTTCTGTCTCCCAGTATTGCCACTCTTCAGGTATGAGGCATTTATAACTAGAGATTGCTCACCTTGGCTAATTTCCACAAGAGGAATCAAAACAATTGCTTCTCCCTTTACTCCTTTCTCTAACTGTTGATAAAAGATTTAAACACACTCACTCTGGAGTTTAGATTTAGAAACAAAACTAAATTCATTGCATAGGGCAGAAAGGTCATTTTTAAAAATTATGATAATCAACAAAGCCAGCCAAATTTTTGTTTTAATGGGTGAGAAAAAAGGAACCCATGTTAAGGAAGCTGCTAGTTTAGACAGCCACCTCCCTCCCTACCCCCCTGCAAAAGTCTTGTATATGGTCTACTGAAACATGTTGTCCCTACGTAAACACTTAAATCACAGTTTAAGTAATATGGAGGTACTCCACAGTCCTATACAACAAGGTGAATTTAACCTCTAGTGACCAGGTAAATTTATCCCCAGTGACTTACTTAATAGTTTACATTTGCATTTATGGCAGTAATAAATAATAATGATTTCTGTCAGGGTAAAAATCAAGACTTACTTTCCTGAGAGCTACTAGTTACTGGAACAAAGCTGAGGTAACTAGCTACTAGGGCAGGCACATATCCCTGCTATAAACCCCACTGCCAACTCTACCCACATATCAACACTAATGACACCACCATATGACCTAATCAAACCAGCTATTACATAAGGTGCTCATTCACCTGGGCGGGTCCTGGCTGGGCTGGGGAAATCCCTGGCTGCCAACCCCTGGCTTGCACGGGCTGTGAGCCCGCACTTCTGGGGCTTGGCGGGACTCGGGGCACTAAGCTGTGACACTCAGGACCTGTGCCCCTAGTGCCCAGCACCAGTTACGCCCCTGTTGCCAAGAAAGCTAACGCATATTGGGCTGCATTAGTAGGAGTACTGTGAGCAGCTTAAAGCACATGATTATTCCCCTCTCTTCTCCACTGGTGTGACCACATCTATAGCCTATATATTTTTGGTACCCTATTACATAATGGATGTGGACAAATTGGAGAAAGTCCAGCTGAGAGCAAGGAAAGTGATTAGAGGGCTAAGGGTGTATTTAATCTGCAGAAGGGAAGAATGAGGGGGTATTTGATGGAAGCCTTCAGTTCCCTGAAGGGGAATTCCAAAGAAGATGGAGCTAGGCTATTTTCAGTGGTGGCAGATGACTGAAAAAGGAACAATGATCTCAAATTGCAGTAAGGGAGGCTTACGTTGGATATTTGGAAAAACTTTTTCACTAGGAGGAGGATGAAGTACTAGAATGACTTACCTAAGGAAATGGTGAAACCACCATCCTTAGAAGTTTTTAAATCCTAACAACAAATCCTGGCTCAGGTGGCTTAGTTGAGGGTTCGTCCTGGTTTTGGACTAGAAGACCACCTGAAGTCCCTTTCAGCCCTAATTTTCTATGATTCTGAGTATTGTTTCAGAGGTAGGAAGCAGGAATAGAAGATGAAAATGGTAAAGCTTCAATTTTTTTTTTCTGTTCTGCCATGTGACTTGTTGCAAACACAAGCTAACAGGACATGGCATGGAAAAGCCTCAGAGTGCCCTGTACACAGGCATGTTCTTACCTGCCCTTGTGACTCATAGGATGTAGCCCCTGTGTTATTTCACTGGATTCATTGTGCATTTGATTTCCCTGGGTGAGCCATTGAGCACATTTAGTGCTGCTGCCATTCTGTCTGGGATGTCACCCAGAAAAAAACCACAAGTTTGAAATACAAATATACCATACATATTTAGAACTTACAATACAAAACTGATATATACATATAAATAATATTATACTTTGCAAATTATAACCTTTTCAATGATACCTGACATAGCATATTTTGAAATATTCATTTTGATTTTGCAATATTGATGTCAATTGTATTATGAATGATCACTTATATTCCAGACAGTAACACAACTGGTGCCACTAATCCTCCTGCAGCTTGTGTCTCATCTCTTCTCCCTGTCTCTCACCAGAAGAGGGATTATTAAAGATTTCAGACAGCCCTTAATTGGCCTCAGGTATCCCCAGTTGACCTTGATATAAAACAGGGATCAGCAACCTTCATGAAGGCACATGCCAAATATCCCCCTACCCCTCTTTCAGTACCACAGTGCTGGTGGCAGGGTTGGGTGGGGTTGGGTGGGTTGGGGTGGGGTGGGGGAACCACAAGTGGTGCATCTCTGGCCAGGGTGCCATGTGCTGCTCAAACTGGGCACATGTGCCATCTTTGGCATGCATGCTGCAGGCTGCCAACCCCAGATATAAGTGACTTTTCAAGGTGCTCTTACCTATATCAGGGATTCAGCATCAAGGACAGCTCTCTGTCACATAGCTGGAGTGGAGAAAAAGAAAATTATTTTGGCATGTTCTAATTAACAAAATAGAGGTAATGGCAGTGAGTCAGAGTGTTGAGATGTACATTGTTAAGCCAGAAAGATTCTTTCCCCAAGAATCAGGCAGCACAGATAATACTGAAGAGGTTTATTCACGATACCGGGAAGACTGACAGGACAGCTTCAAATTGGTGATGTTACAGTGGTCAAATATATATGCTTCTCTGTCAGTTACATAATCCACTTGGAATTCTTTACCTGTTTACTTACAAGTACAGACTTGTTCCACCCAGGGAGCACAGAGGTGATAATGACCGATGCAGAGACACTTTAATTACATTAAAGGCCCTATGGCTACATTTAGGGTGGGGTGGGAGGATGGGATGGAGAGGAGGGTCCTTACAGCTAGTCAGAAATGTATTGTTCCCATCTAAACCAGAATTTCTCAATAGGCAGCTGGCCACTGCCTTACTAATTGTTCACAGCATCCTTGTCTTTGGGTGGGTCTGGTATGATTGTTAACCTGAGTTTACTGACAGGAAAAGTATCCAAGCTGTAACAGACAAGACCTGACAGAGAAAAGTCTACAGAGACAGAAAAAAAACATTAAAGCCAAACAACGTAAACATGTAATAAGTTACAATGATATAGATGTGAATCAGTAGTAAACAACAATAGTTTTAAGCAGATACGGTTAAAATTCAAAATAGTGGCCAAAGATATTTTACCTGAGAAAATCGGAATGGTGTTCTTAGAATGATCTGGAAAAAGAGGTCAATCAAAAAACACCTGCAAGGAGGACTAAGTCAGGTAAAAAGTGTAAATTCTCACCAGGTCCAGCATGAGTATATAAAACAGCTTAAAGCCAGTTGGCAGAATGGATACTAGGATTTAATAAACATCTAATCAGAAAAGGTCAAAATCTGTATTATAAGGAGGAGTGCTGATATGCTCCAATCTGTATGAGTGGAAGATATCAGTGTGTATGGAGGAAGTGAGGAATCGTCAGGAAAGGGAAGAGGAAGAAGGGCTGGAATCACAGAAGGAGAGCAAGGATTGATGAAGAAGGGATTTAATCAGAGAAGAAGGCAGTGTTAGCCTGAGGAAAAGAGCTGAAATCCATTTTGACAGAACAGAAGGTCCAGCCAGAGGAAATAAAAGACTCCAGGAAAAGTAAGCATAATGATTCTTATATAAATAGACTGTATGAGTATGCATGCCTGAGTTAAGAAAGCTGGATGAGTGTGTATGTATGTCTATTTTTATTATTAGATATGTGGAAAGATGGATTATAATCTAATAATAAGGAGGCAGAAAACTCTCAGATCCATGCTGAACCAGAAGTCTGCATCCATGTCCTCCTAAGAGTAAGGGGAGAATTTTCAAGGCAAAATCCTTGAAAATCCCATAGGGTGAGCCATCTCCTGTCACCCACTAATGCAGACAAGGCTTGTGATTTGTCTGGTGACATAATTAAACTATTATGGAGTTTCCTAAGTCAAATTTTGGGGTAACAACTTGAGGTAACTTCATTTCAGCTCACAAGGGAAAGGGCCTTTGCCATTCCAGGGCTGATATGAGTGCCTTCCACCACTCTCTTAGGCTATGTCTATACTGGGTAATTTAAGTCGACTTAGTTAAGTCGACTTTAAGTGTGTCTCTAGGGAGTCGACTTAAGCCTTAGGTCTACTAGAAAGGAGGTTTAATAAAGTCGACTTAATTTACCAGTGTAGATACAGCCTTATAGCTGTCAGGTCCGGCTTTGTCACATGGCCTTTTAACAATTGATAGGTTAACTCAGAAATTGGAATAAGGCTATAAGACAAATTAAATAAAGTGAAATATGTACTGTGTTTTACATGGAATTCAAGTATTTGCAACATATAAAAGTTCTTCTCATCTAAAGCCAAAAAATACAACCTGAGTGATAGCATTACTTTGGATAAATACACTGATAAGGAATGAATTTGTTATGTTTGCAGGGCCAATTAGAACTAGACTTTCTTGAATCAGGACCAAATTGCTGCTGCTCCAGTGTGGATGCTCTAGGTAGGGAAGGAAACAAACTCCAACTTAGTACTCCTGTGCTGGAGTTAGTCATGGGGTATGTCTACACCACAGTCAGACACCTGCACCTGGCCCATGGTATAATAAGGCAAGCAAGGCTAAACTTCCCCTGATGTAGCTGTCATCGACCTACCATGAGAAACCTTGGCTGTGGTGGCCCTGCCTATTCTGGTCCTGCTCTGCTCCTTTCCTGAGGCTTCCACATCACCCACCACATTGCCAGCCAGGGTTCAGGACTAGGGTTCAGGGCTGATCTGGGCACCAGCCAGGGTTAGGGGCTGGGCTGGCAGGTTGGCCAGCAAGAAGGGTGGAGATCAAACTGGAAGGTGATCCAGGCAGAAGGAGCACGGAATGGACTAGCCTCCCCAAAGAGGGGGTTCACATGCCACCCATTGTCTGGACTATGCCAGATGACTCATGGTCCTCGTCTTGGGCTCATGGCATTGCTTATTGCAGCGTAGACTTCTGGGTTCAGGCTAGAGGGCTCTCCTGAGCCACTTTAGCCCATATGTCTAAACTGAAATGAAACAACCCTCCTAAGCCCAAGTCAGCTGGCACTGGCCAGCACTGGGATTTTAAGTGTACTGTAGATATAATTATTGCTATCGGAAACAGTCCCTCACTGCAGCTAGGGATGGTTATTATCAAAAACTAAATATACAAATAGGCTGAAAGCAGGGTCTTTTGTACCTTTCCCCTGAGCACAGTCAATCTGGTGAACAGGTTGTATCAGGTCTACCATAATGGTCCACCAGAATCCCTAGAGGTATTAAAGCTGCTCTGAATCTGTAAAATCATAGTACCACAGTGTTTCAGGCACAACATTCTCTCTACATTTTGGAAACTTCTTTCCTGGATCTAAATGAAACTCACAGACATTGTTACAACTGTTCTAAGATATGTATATTTAGTTCAAAAAAACCTCTTAAAATAGAGCCCTTACATTTTCTGTAAAAAGAAAACCAAGCAGAGTATTTTAAGGACATGGAAAATGTAGACCAAATGTTATCTTCAGTTATGCATATGGAACCTCAATGATGAAAATGGAGTTTTACAAAGATAAAGGAGGTCAGCCACTTTGTACTCACCCACAACCATTTCAGATTTGAAGATGATCTATACCTTCAAGTCAGTGGCACTGCCATGGGTACCCGCATGGCCCCACAATATGCCAACATCTTTATGGCCGATTTAGAACAACGTTTCCTCACGTCTCATCCCAAAGCACCCCAACTTTACCTACGCTATATTGATGACATCTTCATCATCTGGACCCATGGTAAAGATGCCCTTGAAGAATTCCACAGAGATTTCAACAATTTCCACAACACAATCAAACTTAGCCTGGAACACTCCACACAAGAGATCCACTTTCTGGACACTACAGTGCAAATTAGCGATGGACACATAAAGACCTCCCTATACCGCAAACCTACTGATCGGTATAGTTACCTACATCCCTCGAGCTTCCATCCTCGACACACCACATGATCCATTGTGTACAGTCAAGCCCTAAGATATAACCGCATTTGCTCTGACCCTTTAGACAGAGACAGACACCTTCAGGATCTCTACCAGGCATTCTTAAAACTACAGTACAAACCCGCAGAAGTGTAGAAACAAATTGACGGAGCCAGACAGGTACCCAGAAGTCAACTACTGCAGGAGAAGCCCATGAAAAACAACAACAGAACGCCACTGGTCGTCACCTACAACCCCCAAGCCAGACCTCTTCAACACATCATCAAAAATCTACAGCCTATTTTACAAGATGATCCCTCACTCTCTCAAGCCTTGGGAGACAGACCTCTCCTTGCTTTCAGACAGCCCCCTAATCTTAAAAGGATACTTACCAGCAACTACAGATCACAGAGCAGAAACACTAAAGCAGGAACACAGCCCTGCAGCAGACCACGCTGCCAACTTTGCCCTCATATCTACACTGATGACACCATCACAGGGCCTAATCATGCCACCTACTCCATCAAGGGTTCGTTCACCTGCTCATCCACCAATGTGATTTATGCCATCATGTGCCGGAAATGCCCCTCTGCCTTATATATTGGACAGACAGGACAGTCTCTGCGCCAAAGAATCAATGGACACAAATCTGACATCAGAAACTGCAATACTGCAAAACCTGTAGGGGAACACTTCAACCTCCCTGCTCACTCCCTTAACGACTTGTTAATAGCTGTGTTGACACAGATGAATAACAAATCACAGCTTCAAAGAGAGTCTGCAGAACTCGAACTTATATGCAAATTTGACTCAGTTGCCTTGGGGTTAAACAGGGACTATGGATTTTTCTCGCATTACATCAAGTGAATTGACCTCCCCCCTCCTCTATGTGCTGTTCCCCAGTGTTTTGAATCCTAACATCTACTTTGATTTGCTGTTACAGCCTGACCTGATGCTATGTCATACACTCCCCTGCATTTAATTTCCTCCCACTCTGTAACTTTCCTATCTTCAAAGCGTCTGACGAAGTGGGATTTTCTCCCACGAAAGCTCATGCGATTAATAAATCTGTTAGTCTTTAAAAGTGCCACAAGACTCTGTTGTCTTTCTACAATAGACTAACACGGCTACCCCTTTGGAATCTAAAGTAGGATCATACCACAATCCTTCCCTAACACTGGCTTAGATGCTCAGACCAGGAGGTATGGAAGTGGAGTCAAAATTCCATTCATGGAGTAAGTGGGCACAATGGATTACTCTAAAGGTCAATGTAGACGCATAAAAAGGTGGGGCAGGAGAAGGATTTTTCCCCTTTTACTTCCCTATATTCAAAATCACAATCTAGTCTTAAATATAGTGCTGCACTTCAACATCAGACAGCATGGTTTTATGTTCTAATTTTGAATTTGAATCTCACAAATATTGTGGATTTTATATTGCAAATGATTAAATACATTTATAAAGCAGGTAAGATACTGTGCACCCCAGGATCAGCACTTGATAATCAATATGACTTAGTGCAATCAACCTATCATTTCACATATTAAAAAAAAATACATAATTACAAATAATCCATTTATACCAATCAAGTAGATATTTAGGAGTTTGTTTGAATAAACGTAACAGAGGCCATGATCTGAATTAAGAAACTTAATGGCTGCTGACAGCATTGTTTTTATATGATTGGCATGATACAGCATACACAGATCTTAGCAAAACATGAGGCTGCATTTGGCCAAAAGCTTTTAATCATCTCTGTCTTGGCAAGGTGTTTGGTCTATTTCAATAGGGAGAATGAGAAAGAGAACTAAGAGACAGGTTTTGAATCTCTGTCACTGACGAGTTAGGGAATAAATTCCTCACACCATGTTACCTCAAAAGTCTTACATTATAGTCAGTGAAATTGAAAAATGACTGCTGTGCTTTATTAGTGCTTAATTACATATTGTTTTCTATTATTTATGTGCCAAGCATCCGGGAATACCAATATCAATTAACAGATTAACTGGAGTCATAGAGAAGTCAGGCCAAATTCTGCTCCCATTTACACTACTGTAATTCATGAGTTGGAGTATTGGCATAAATCCAAACCATCAGAGAAAATGCAACCAGAGATAGGAAGGCAAGGTGCCAGGGTACCACAAAGTGAGCCCACACCCTATGCACATTGTATTGCTATGCCCTATGTCATTCTCTGTAAATCAATTCATTCTAGTGTACAGGATGACAAGACAGGAGTTAGGCTGGTGTTAGGGTTATTGGTGAAGTCATCATTATTCAAACCAACAGCCACTAGTAGAGGGGCTCCGGAACCATTAGCGTTACAACACCTTCGAGATTGTAGGACAAACCAAACAGAGTATTTTAAGGAAGGCTTCACATGGAAAACGTAGGCCAAATTTTATCATCAGTTATGCATATGGAACCTATGACACTCTGTAGCTTTAGGGTAAACATTCCTATTCTTTGACCCTGCAGAAATCCCCAGTACACAGTCTAGTGAACTGGGCTCAGTTTTGGAACCAGAAGTTAGCCCTTAATGTGGAGTTTCACAGAATCAGGAGTTAATTAGGGTAGATGATGAATTCATCATTATTCAAACCAACAGCCATTAGTAGAGGGACTATGGAACCATTAGCATTACACCTTTGGGATTGTAGGACAAACCAAACAGATTATTTTAAATGACACTCTGTAGCTTTAGAGTAAAAATCCCTATTCTTTGACCCTGCAGAAATCCCTAGTGCACAACCTAGTGAACTGGGCTCAATTCCGGAACCAGAAGTTAGCCCTAAATGTGGAGTTTCACAGAAATTGGAGCAAGCTATTTGCAGTTGTGGGAACTTCTTCTGTCTGCAGTCTTCAAGTGCTACAGAGCCATCAGCTTCATTCCTCTGAGCAGGGAAGCAGTGAGGAAAACTAAATCCAGCAGTCCTATTCGAGAGATCTGATTGTTGACCTTGTGTGTAAATTTCCACCATTCTGAGTCCATAGAATTTGCCTCTGATTTTTCACAGGTGCAAATGACAACTTGTGGTGAAAAACTGTGAATAACCATGCTCAGGTTTTCCACAGATAAACCCTTCAGTGATATAAAAGGGCATTTTGCCTGTATAAGAACTTCATGACTCGTCACTATAAATCTAAGTAAAACACAAGAACAAGTTCCAGTGTAATTAGTCTCCTGACTTTAGTGATTCACCAAAGTTAGCAGCTGTATCCTTCCTTCTTCAGTTTCAGATGTACTGGACATCCTCTCTCTGGTGTGGTGAAGAAACATGGTGTCCTGATGTTTGACATGGCACAGAGAGAGAATTTATTTCCAAGAGGTTTTAGTCAAACATTGTGATTCAGTTAAATAGATTTGTTCAATGTTTAATGATTTTTAACTTTGTTGTTGATAGCTGTCTAACATGCTGTGGCAGATAGGCCATTAAATTGAATTTATTTTTCTCATTATGCCAATCACTGGGTGGGTCATCTTGGCAACTGAAGCTACTTTGCTAGTTATTTCAAAATGCTTCAGTGCCTCTGGCAAAATAATTAAAAAGTAATAAGTAAAAAAGAATTTAGATTGTAATCTCTAAGAGGCAGAAACCATTTTTCCTCCGTATTTTATATAACTTCAAATACATGCTGTCAGAACCAAATAAAAAGTGTAATAGTTCTTTTAGCTTACAATCACTCATGTTCTTCTTTCACTTACATAAGATAATAGTGAGAGAAAATCCACACACTTCATTAGTTGTATGTACCTAGAATCCCTATGAAAGGGGAGTCAGGTTCTAAAGCAAATGCATAACTGACACTTGCTATAGCCAATTCTAGCTGCTTATTTAGTTTATTAAGTTACAAATTCTAGGTAAAGGGGTGACATTCAAAGTGGTGTCAGTCAGGCTTGGTATCATTATAGTGAAGCTGAGTCTAGGCAAAATCCAAAATTCATATTTAAAATAGTATAAATGATACCATGGGGAAACTCCTGTGTTAACTTCACACTATGATGCAAAGGCTCAGAAAATTGCTCTATAGGTAACAATTGCCAGTTTTGCACCATCATCTTTTCTAACCTCACTTCCCCAACCCCAAGTATTCAGCACATATGAATGGTGAGAAGAAGTAAGGTCAGGCTGCAGTGACCTTCTGTAATCCTTGACTGTGAAACTTCTTCTTGAATGCAAACAAGAAGTTAGAGCAGCCTTGAAGCTCCTCGTCTTTCCACAGCCATGCTGAACAGAGCTCTGAGTCTCTGCCCACTATGGCTATGTCTACACTGGCAATTTAAGTCAACTTAAGGAAGCTTAAGTCAACTTAAATTAAGCCACGTCCACACCTCGTTTTCATTAAGTTGACTTAAGCAGTTCCTTAAGTTTACTTAATTACTACCACTCTTCAGGTTGACTTAACAATTAAGTTGATTTGTTAAGTCGACCTAAAGATGGTGTGGCCGCCCTAGGTCAACTTATTCTATAAGTCAACCTAGGGCATGGTCCCAGCAAGAAGGGAGCTGTGGCTCCTTTCTCCCCGGGATCCCCGCTGGTCCTGGCAAGAAGGGAGCCAGGCTCCTCTCTGCCCAGGACCCACATGAGTCCCGGCAAAAAGGGAGCTGCGGCTCCTCTCTGCCCAGGACCCACACGAATCCCGGCAAAAAAGGAGCTGTGGCTTCATTCTCCCCAGGACCTGCACAGGTCCTGGCAAAAAGGGAGCCGTGGCTCCTTTCTTCCTGGGACCTGCTCGGGTCCCTGGCAAGAAGGGATGTGTGGGGCTCCCTTCTGGACAGGACCCACTCTGGCTGGGACCTGAGCGGTCCTGCCCAGAAGGGAGTCCCACACTCCTTTCTCCCGGAGACCCGAGCAGGTCCCAGCCAGAAGGGAGCCCCTCACTCTCTTCTCCCGGGGACCCAAGAGGGTTCCAGCCAGAAGGGAGCCCCCCACTCTCTTCTCTCCAGACCCCCGGGGGTCCAGGCAAAACCAGAACGGCACTCCCTGGACAGGGGATCCCCGGAAGTTGCCCAGTCTGCTGGAGCACCATGCTGGCAGCTTCTAGCGCTCCAGCTGTCAGGGGATCCCCGGAGGGTCCCCTGTCAGCTGGAGCGCCAGGCCAGCAGCTTCCGGCACTCCAGCTGAGAGGGGATCCCTGGATGGTTCCCTGTCAGATGGAGTGTCGGTCAGCTGGAGTGCCAGCAATTGCCAGCCTTGATGCTCCAGCTGACATGGGAAACATCAGGGATCCCCTGTCAGCTGGAGCATTGGCGGCTTCCTTCTTGCCCAGACCCATGAGGGTCCGGGGAGAAGGGAGCAGGGCTCCCAGCAAGAAGGGAGCCTGTGCTCCCTTCTCCCTGGGACCTGCATGGGGGTCCCAACAAGAAGGAAGCCCCGGTTCAGAGCAACGCCACCCTTCTGCTGGGAAGCCGTGGATCCTGGGAAGAAAGGAGCCAGGACTCCCTTTTTGCCGGGACCCATGTGGGTCCCAGGGGAGAGAGAAGCCTGGCTTCCTTCTCACCGGGACCCCCATCTTCCTGGGGAAGGGACCCGCAGGTCCCTTCTCAGCAGGGAGCCACTTCTGCCACGTCTACACTTGAAAAGTTAAGTTGACTTGTTAAGTTGACTTAAGAGAGTCGACTTAACTTTTCAAGTGTAGACATATCCTCCACTGAAATTGTAAAGGAGAAGCAAAAAGCAGAATCAAGCACTAATTCTTTCAGGTATTATTGTATTTCTGAGTTTCTCCTTCCTAAGTACTGTCAAACACTATGCATTAAGCTACTTTTCAACTCTTTTTCAAAATGTGAATACAACCTAAAAATGAGGCAAAGTTAAAAAAGGTTGAATGCAGACCTTAAATATCCATAATATAAGGCATTTTTCACCCATGGAGGAAACATCTTTTCAACCTGATTTTTATAATAGAGCAAAATAAGAACAACATACCACATTTTTTAATTGTTGGTGAATTCATCAGTGCCTGTACGTTTCACATAGTCTTTCCTACTCTCTACTACATATGGACCACACAAGGCAGTTTTTGTCAGAAATGAGACCAAATGGCACAATTGAGAAGACAGTACCAGCTAGTAAGGATTATTAGTGAACCCTGATCTGGAGTGGAAAATGTCTTATGATTTTGTCAGTTTAAGGAGAAGCTTTACTGAATGTGGAGAAATTTATTCCTTTGGAACTGTTTTGCTCTTTGTGTCATTGTAGGACTGAGGTATTAATGAAACACTAAGCATTTTTAGTGAGATTGCTACTTTAAAAGCACCCAGAGACTATGTGGGGATATGTTAAATTGTGGACACTTCTGATAACTCCATTTAAATAAGTACACCAGACAAGTTGAGAGACACTTCTGTGGTACTAAATTCCCATTAAGTCTTTAATCTTTTTATTAATTAGATCCAATTTTGTCCACAACAGTATCAGTTCGCTTCAACCATAAGCATTTGTCTCTTCATTTGTGGAAAACATGATAGAATTTTGAGTTCACTTTCCTGATGAGGCCCATGAGAGGTTATCAAAAACCATGGGAAAAAACAAATAGTTTCTGGCTTGCAAGGCAAGGAATGGAAAGGAGATGACATTTGTTGCAACCCTAATATTGCCACAAATAGATTAAATTAATGTAATTTAGAAATTGTCACCAAGCAGCAAGGCACAGTACAGTTAATTCACTTTCATTTTCTAGTGCAAGTATTTCTCAGAGTACAGCAGTTTCACTAGTAAAAGACTTACCTAAGATAGCACAAGTGTGTGTGCAGATAGCAAACAAGGGAAGATTTGAAGTCTCAGAAGAGTAATAGCAGCAGAGGAAAGAACTAGTGGCATCATTGTAGGAAACTGGTAAAAGCAGAGATATTGTATAATACAAAGTATAACATTTAAACAGTACAGAGAATGTATAAAGCCAAATATTGATCTATGTTAATAAGGGCCATTGAATCAGAGTAACAGAGAGAGACAGAAATAAGCCGCTACATCAGCTTCCTACACCTAAAGGATCCAAGAAGAGGTGGGAAACAGTGACCAAGAAGTGAATGAGAATCATGTCAGGTGAATTGGATGTGCTCATTAAAGGTGTCAAGGAGTGAATGAAGCAATTTGGGAATGTCTCCCTTTGTGAATGTCTGTAGATTTTTGGAATCAGTGCATTATATTTTGGTAAAACTCTCATATCAGTTTTAACCAGACTTTTGTAGATTTATTCATTATACGTTTCACTTAATATTGCATCAGTTTTACAGATCTTTTAGCTTTCTGCAGTGAATGTCATTGGGTTATTACATACTGGAGCAATCATGTAACACCAGATAATTAGTCTTTTGAGAAAAACATGCAGTGTGCTTGAGAATCTGTGTTTGTGTCCTGTCATTCAATTGTTATTACTATCACTTACCTCAGTGAAAAAATGAAATGTATACTACATTGCAGTCAAGATGATACAGTGCTCATGCAACTGATTTCATTTTCCTTTTGTTATCTTTATCATTTTTCCAGTATATTATTTGCATTGGATTCATTTTAACAAAACAAGAGAGAGAGAGATTGGATATTGTTATTTGGGAAATCATATATGACAGGAATGAGGTTACTGAGAAACAAGGTCTACTGGAAGATAAGAGAACTTCACAACAACAATGAGATAAACCTGAAGTACTAACTAACAATTAAGCAAGGGAATCCCTGGGCTATATGAGGGCAGGAAAGATGTTGACTTAGGTCAGGATACAAAGAATATCTGCATAATAATGGTCCTACATGGGAGAAAAACCACTTTATGGGGAAGATGGTTAATTGTGTATGAAATTTCAAAGAATCTTCTGAAACACTACAGAAGTGGCATATGAATTCTCTTCCCATTAATTGTTTCTGTGTGAATACAGCCTTGGACTCCACCTCTGGGCTTGAATATTGACTTCAAAGGCTCTCAGTGCCACAGATGATACCTTCACTTTAAAAGTAAGGAGGAATTATTAATCTCTTGTTATTGACACTTGTAACAACAGCATATTTCCTTATTGTAAGCAAGTCATTGGAGAAAGGGAAAGGAGAGGAGACAGCATACCCTGGCCACACCAAGTGCACCTGTTGTCTTCCTTGTTCTTAGAAACCACCTACAACCTGTTATCATGGCACCTATCATAGTCACTTTTTTAAAAGTTCCTCTTAGATAATTTTAGTATATTTTCAAAACATCCCCAAAAGTTTTTTGTCTGTGAGCTAAAGGTCATGTTTTCAAATATTAAAGATTACTTTCCAGGTCCCAAAAGGTCATGCCAATTGTCAAGTTCGTTTACTACTTTCTTATGCTCTCCTTTTGATTGCTGGCAGAAAGCTTCTAAATGCCCTATTACACCAGGGAGAAAGGAAGTGATTGCAATGCACAAGCCACTCCACAAATACCTAGAGGGCTGAAGTTGGGACTATGATTAATGCACATTAAGGCACATTAAGGTATTACCACAGAGCATTTGTTGTTCTATTAATTGTTGGTTTTCCTGAAGTCATTCTATTCTTTCCCCATCCCTACTTTTAAACTCCTAATAATGTTCTCTTTGTTTTAACTCCTGGACTCAGGATTTCACAGTGGGGAAATATTGCCCATAAGGTATGTCCAGAATGGTGTATATAATTTTGCAGGTTTATCGGTGGGGGTCTTGAACCAGTTTTAAGGAAACACATAGAAAATTTAACTCAGCCCTTTATGTTGCCATTCACAACTCGCAGAGGGGTTATTTATGTAAGATTTTTATAGTTTGATTTTGTCTCTGTAACTAGAGTTTGGCTGCAGGACAAGGTCTAGAAATGTTTGGTACCAACAGGTGTGGATTTAATTTGATCTTGATTTTTTTTCTAACGAGTCACTGTAATTAAGTGAGCTTCGGGGTTCCAAATCCCTTTGGGGTTCTTAGGTGGTCTCAAATATTTCTTTACAGTCTCTCCTGAGTAAAGATAAGCAATCCTTCCACCTGCGAGGAGAGGCAGAATAAGGATCAACATTTAACCTCAACTAGGCACCTCAGTAAAGAGATTGAACCAGGAGTTAGGTGCCTTCAAGCTATGCTTAACCCAAGACATGAGACATGGCTAAATAAAATCTCCAAGGGAAGCTTGAGTGGATAACGATGATATCAGTATGAAAATGCATATCCAAAGACCCACCAGTTATGTTTCTCAGTCAGAGAAGGCAAATAAAGCATTAAAGAATATGGGACTCCACAGAGCCTCAGGGCTACCTTGAAAGAGCATGTGCTTTCATTATAAAAGCTTCCTGGATGCAGGTTTCCTAGCATAGGTGGCTCTGTGCATTATTCTTCAGAGAAAAGAGTTATGTCACATTATATTCCTAATTGCGAATTACAGTATTCTGTCGGAAGAAGGAAGTCAAGATGAGGTTTGTGACTTGAGGTTGGAAGAGGTCTTCTGTTATGCGCAAGATGATCAACAGCAATTTGATGCAACTTGCTACATTTGCAGAAGTGAGGATATTAAAATCATTGAGCCAAACAAATCAGCCATATGTTTAGTTATCTACCCAGCAGCCTTTTTATTGGGGGGAAATGTGTTGACAGAGCATGTGTTGTATATATGTATATATATAGATAGGACCACCATGTTTGCTTATCACCCTTGCTTAACTTACATGTTCATGGTGAGAGAGAAACTTCTTTTTTATTTCTTATTCCCTGTGGTATGAGGATATAAACTCATCAATAAATGTTAGCAGACGAAGTATAGAAAATATAGCTGGAGAGAAAAAAACACCCACTTTTATCGTTGGATGATTTTGTGAAGCTGTGGAAAGGTGTATTTGTGTACTGACTCATTCCTCACCATTGTTTCAAATATATGTCGTAAATTACAATGAAATGAAATAAAAAAAAAGCTTCTCTGTCTGTCTGATTTTTAGACATTGGCTCTTGAAACAAGCTATAACTGAAGAAAATTCATTGATATTTACATTGTAAAATGTCTGTCTTATGTTGTTCTACAGTAGAAATAGGAAAACAGTTGGAAAAATTATTCCTTCATGTTTATTCATCAAATCTGAGCAGTAATTTGATCTAGCAGTGATTATATCTTTTGTTTTATCTTGTTTCTGTCAACAGCTTTGGGGCTGAGCTTTGTATGCTCAATTATTTAGAGAGATGCTTTTGTTCATGTAAATACAGGTATACATGTACAGACACACATAATTTCACATGAATGAGAATTTGTACATCAGCAGTCATATCCATGGTGGAAGTGGTTACCCAGCCATCCACTATATACTAAATTCACAGGTTTAAAGAAGAGGGAGTTTGGAATATAAAGAATGAATAGAGTTATAAAATCACTGGCTCTTACAAGAAAAATGAATATGTAGCTTACGCAGCCAAAGATAGGAGAGGGAAAGATAGGAGGTAGGTGAGGAGACTGCGTCAATAGCAGAAGAATACCCTCTCTTGAGACACATGGCACATGTCCCAACCTTGATATATATGTAAAATATTGTTGTATTGGGCATTTAATATGGCAGTACCCTAACACCTCCCACATTGGCATTAATCAAGTAAGACGGAGAGGGACAAGTAAATACTTGTGAAAGACTATGGTGAATGGCTGATGACCGGGGGACATAAGATGGAGTTCCATAGATTCAATCCAGGCACTTGGCAAATATATAAAACAGTGAATAGGGCTGTGTACGTAAAGGCAAAAAACAGCCCATTCTCACTCCTCGGACCAAAACCGAGGCAGTCAGGATATTAAATGGCCCAGAGAAGGAATTGGGTGTAATCTTCACTACTGTGAATATATGCTACATCCAATTACTAATGTAAATAAGATTAAGGGGAAAATTGTAAATTGTGCCAGATAGAGCACAAAATAACTTTTTCTGGGGAAAAAAATGTTAGGGGACACTTCAGATTCCATGGCAGATTATCTGAAGGATGATTGAGTTACTTGCAAATACTTTAAATGGCCATATGGCATGAAAGGATATCGGTGAAGTCCTTAAGTCTGTGGATAATTAAATTTTGATGAAAAAGCCCTACTAATTTCCAGTATGATTTTCTTTTCATTTGATTAAGGGGTTTGAGAGGGGAGGTCATAGACTTTAAGGTCATTAGT
This sequence comes from Pelusios castaneus, assembly GCA_007922175.1. Taxonomy (NCBI): domain Eukaryota; kingdom Metazoa; phylum Chordata; order Testudines; family Pelomedusidae; genus Pelusios; species Pelusios castaneus. The sequence continues at coordinate 10,083,017 of ML685832.1, forward strand.
CTCATCACTTGCACAATAGGGACTACAGAACCCTCACAACTCACTCCTGTAAAGACCCCCTAACTTATGCCTGTGTTATTAAAATCTTCAAATCATGGTTTAAAGACTTCAAGGTACAGAGAATCCAACAGCAACAAGGGGTTGGCAACCTTTGCCGACCCCCATGCTGGTCCCTCCTCCCCGACCCTCAGCAGGTGCCGGTAGTCCCCTACACTGAAAAAAGTGGTAGTCACCTGAAAATTCAGCAGTGGCCACGACTGAAGTCAGGGAAGCACTTCCCAAGCATGCTGCTGAAAGGAGATGCTTGCGGAAAAAAGCCTCCCGGAGCAGCACCTTTCGGGGTTCCCAAGCATACCTCAGAAAGAAGTTGCCTGATGTGGCTCCTTTTGGGATCCCCCACGCCTTAGCTGACCTCAAAAAGACGCTACCCAGAGTGGCTTTTGGTGGCAGGAGTGGCAATTTCTGTGGCACCACAGAGGGTGCTACATGCTCCTTCAAAGGGGCTTGCATGCCACTGTTGGCACACCTGCCGGGGTTGCCTACCCCTCAATAGACAAAGGAAAGAAAGCTCTAGGGCCTCTGCCATTCTGCTCTGGGGGAAAATTCCTTCCCAACCCCAAATATAGCAATCAGCTAAACCCTGAGCATGTGAGCAAGGCTCATCAATTAAAAACACAAGAAGGAATTATCTATAGTAACTCAGAATCCACCCCATCTAATAACCCACCACAGGCCATTGGGCATATTTAACGCTAGTAGTCAAAGATCAGTTAATTGCCAAATTATGTTGGCCCATCCCCTCTATAAATTTATCAAGCTCAGTTTTGAAGCCAGCTTGTTTTTTTTTGCCCCCACAGTTCACCTTGGAAAACTATTCCAGAACTTCACTCCTCTGGTGATTAGAAAGCTATGTCTAATTTCAAGTCTAAACTTCCTGATGGCCAGTTTATATCCATTTGTTCTTGTGTCCACAACGGTGCTGAACTAAAATTATTCTTCTCCCTCCCTGGTGTTTGTCCTTCTGATGTTTGAGCTCATAGCTCTGATTGGAGAGAGGAGCTATTTTGTGTTGTTTTCTTCCTTACCTTACATTTATAATTGACGTTTCTATTTTTTGGTTGTCTTTTATATGCCTAACTGTATTTTGAATACAACAAAAACTTTAGATCTGGGTGAATTTTTTCAGACAAATTTTTTGTTGAAAAATGCAGCTACAGGTTGGCCAAAGCATTTAGTGAATTTGTGATGAATTTCTGGAATGTTGGTGGAAACAAACAAAGAAGCAAAAAAAAAAATAAAAAGTCAAAACATTTATTTTAACTCTCTTTTGAAATGAAATTATTTGACTTTTCAAATGAAATAATATTTGAAATGTACTCCTTTTTTTTAGAATTAAAGATTAAAAATCTATCAGAAATGAAATGTTAATGTTCAGGTAGAATGAAACATTTCCAAAGATGAAAAGTTTATTTTATTTTTCAATTAGGCCAACCACTGAAAAATCAATTTTTTCACACAGTTCTAAAACGGATGAGAGAAAAGTCATTAGTGGAAAGCAATTCCACTCTGATAAAGTCTTTCCAAGTTTGTGCTGCATAAGTAAATCATTATATTAGGAAAATGCAAGCATGGATTGTAGCAGACGTATTGAAGATGGGTCCTAACATGTGACAAATTCTTTCCTTTCTCCTATCTGTCCTCCACTGTCTCTTTATTTTGTTTGTTTTGGGATTATTTTACTTACCTTTTCAGGGGATGCATGAAATGGGAGCCCTGTAAAAGCTAATATGCCCTTTTAATGGAAGGGCAAAGGTTTGATAAGTAAAGAAAACAGTTTGTCAATGTACTTTGACTGGACTGAAATATTTGTAATTCATGTTTTATTGATTAGTTCACGAATATACATCACATAGGGTAAGATTCTATGTTGTGCCTACAAAAGGTGCAGCAGAGAACTTTCAGCTACTATTACATCCTTCAGTTCTTTGTGTAATAATGGGTACATCTACAATGTTCATTCTTTATGGCTGTGTGCAGAGTACATGTGCCTCCAAGCATGTAGAGAGAGAGAAGTGTAGATGCTGAGGCATTACTTAGTTGAGTAAAGTTCAGACGTGCCAGAACCTTAGTGTATGTAGCTAAATATTTACCCTGCAAGGCATTCTTAGGGATGATAACATTGTATTTCAAAATTAGGGACTGTTTTCTTAGCACCTATACCCAACACCTCCTCCCAATAATAATAATAATAATAATAATAAACAAACAGTACTCACCTATGGTCACCAGAAGCATTTCTTGATGCTTTTTGCAGCACTCAGAAACTCCTGATCTTGTACAGATATGAAAAAAATAAGGAACATCCCTTCTAAAAAGGGATTCCTGTCAACCAACAAGCATTGGATCTCCTATCTATGCTATTTTTAATCGTGTAAAGTCCCATTGCCTTCTTGCAGCTGTAGTCTTTCTCTGCTTCAGGGAAAGGCTCCAGTTGCAGTGAAAGGCTCTGGCAGGTGGAGGAGTGGAGAAAGGCTCTGGCAGTTCCTCACTGTGGAGCCTTTCCTGATGCAGGGAAAGAGTTCAGCAGTGGGAAGGCAACAGGAAAAAAGGCTCTGGCATGTGGGAGGCAGCAGAAAGGCTTGTTCCCCAGTAGAGGGAGCCACTACAGCCTTTCACACCATTCCCTGACACAGCTTTTCCTCCAGAACATTGTCCAAGAAGTTTCTGGAAAGTCGGTTGTATGTCTTTTCTGTAGTGCATGTGACAGGGAAATCCTGTGCTAACCAAATCCAGGGTTTTTATAGTCCTTTTATGCTCTCTGACCCAATAGCCACCATAAAAGGGGGCAGAGCAGAGGTCCCATAGTATTGTTCTGTTCCATGATTAGGGTATTTATGTAATTATACAAGACAGCATGAACTGGGGATTTTCAAAATTTGTCATAGATAAACCATTCAAAATTAATATTTTCCTGGTTAGTTAAACTCATTATTTAAGCAACATTATGAAGCACATAATTGATAGGATATTCCCATTTCTAATTACCAAGAATTATTTGGCAAAGAAATTAATGAAGAATGAAGGTTGGGGGGGGGGAGGGTGCACTATTTTCATGGTTTACATACAAGAAAAAAAGTGAAATTTCTCAAATAATTTATTAAACTTATTTAATTCTAATTCGTTTTTATTATCTGTTGAACAGTGATAATATTCTCCATATTTTACTCTTACATTGAAGACATGATCTCCCCCCAGGTTGTTTTTGATTCAGATACAGGGAATCCAATTCAGATATATAATGCACTAGCTGATGGCATAAGTTTTGAAGTGATATGGATGGCTTGGAGGCAAAAACATTGTGAGGCTTTGTGAAATGTGTGATTTTAAGGAGGGATTTTAGAAAAAGGAAAACTACTTGGTGAGAGCTGTGGCTTCCATCACACAAGTGACCACCATGTTTTTTATTGTTTTAATTGGAAAATGAGGCATCTGATATTTATTTGGGTGTGTGAGAGAGTACACACACAGAAAATGCCAATATGTTTCTAAGTAACATTTTTTTCTAAGTAACATTTTATACAGGAGCAAGAATGCTACACAGTTGTTGTTCCAAGATAATCAAAAGCTGATTGAGAAAAGTGGAAGGCCCCCTGAAGCACAGGGATTGCTTTGACTTAATATAATGTGATTGTTGATTTTTAAAGGTATTCCTTTTGTTTATACAAATCATGTGTCCTACACCCTATGTCCAGCTCTTTGTCACTCATATTCTTGGAGCTTGTGTGGATTTGTGTTCATATACGATTTCTTTCTCTCTCTCTCTCTCATCCCCTAATTATCTCTCCCTAATGCCTCAGAGTGCATTAGAAAACTGCTGTATTTATGAGAAGCCAATAATGCATTAATAATCCTGCAAGTGAAAGATCCTTTTAGTTACTAGCTCACACACTAATGTAGTTAAATTGTGTATAATGAAAATAATGTTTGACATTGTTAAGGTTAATGACCGAATGATGAACAACAGTAGTAATACTTGCCGATAAATGAAGTAATTATTTTTGTGAGCAATTTTTCTCTACCTAGATACCTTGGTATCTTAAAGTGGTGTATTCCTAATTCAGTGATTAAACATCTCTGTTTCTAAGACAATTCCTGCTCAACTTACTCATGCAATCAGTCACATTCATATCAGTAGTATTATATACAAGAATAAATTGAGTTGTATTTGGCCCTTTAAATAATTTCAAAGTGTTCTGAATCCAATTGTATGACGTCAGTATTTAATTAAACTGAAAATAATACCAGTGAAGAAAATCAAGCATCAAAACCCATTTATAAGTGATGCCACTTCTTCGACTCTCTAAAAGTAAAATTTGTATATGTGCAGCTCATCCATCACATGCTGTGACCTTGTCTAATCGGGAGTTACACAAAGAAGATGAGTGACCTTCAAGGAATACCTTCAGGATGTGAGGATAAAGTTCTGGCAATTTAGTGGGTGAAACAGAAATGAAACTAAATTGTCAAAACAACAGATCATTTAAAATTCAGATCAGAACAGCAGAAATCTGCCAGCAAAACAACTTAATAGCTGTGTTCCTCAAAGTGCTCTGAAATCCAGCAGCCTCCATAGTCTCTTGACCATTCAAAAATCTCTTTTACTTCAGTAAGAAAAGTGTACTCAGTTTCAAATTGACAAAGGTAATAGGTTGTCTATGACAAGGGTATACATTTCATCCCCTTTCCTCCAAACCCAGCCCTGATGAAAAATCTATTGTGGCCAGCTGTAAGAAGCTGAACTAATAATACCCTGGCACAGGCCTTTGTCATGTTGACCAGAGACCCTGAAACAGTCTTTAGAAGTTGTCTGTATTTGCATTGAAACCACCCAGCATAACTGGCATTGGTTAGGTGGATGGGACAGAGAAGCTCCATACCACTTAAAGGGGAGGCTGACAGGGAATGACAGGGATAGGAAATTCTGTGGACACCGTTATCCCCCATGCCACTTCGCCTGCATCCGGTGTCAGGCATGAATTAGGGACAGGGAAAAAGGAGAGAGATTAAGCCAGTTCAGGGGTGACCAGGAAGGAGGACGAAGTTCTGCTTCTCATGGTGGGAGAGCAGCCCGGTTGCAGCCCTCAGATAGATCTTGTTTGCCAGATAGATCATTCCTCCTGGAAGGGAGGATTAAATCCTGGAAAGAGAATCCATGGAAGCTCACACTATTTTGGAAACAAGCCATGAGCCACATTGGAGATTTGTGGGATGACCCTAACTTTGAGTTCTTTATTTTCTTTCTTTGAAACCTCTGAACTTCAATGATCCTAGAGGAGTGGGACTGAAAGGTGCTTTAAATGAAAGATAAAAGCACCACTGCTTTGACCTCTAAGGGTATGTCTATACTGCAAATAAAAACATGTGGCTATCCTATGTCAGTTGACTCAGGCTACTGGGCTCAGGGTGCAGTGCTAATTAATTGAGATGTAGACTTCTGAGCTAAGTCTGTAGCCTGAGCTCTGGGACCTCCCTCCCTCCCAGATTCCTAGAGCCCTGACTCCTTGCCAAGCTCAGAAGTCTATACTGCAATTATAGACCGCCAGAGGCTGAGTCCGAGCCCTAAGAGAAAAAAATAAACATAGTGAGTTGTGCCCTGGAAGCCTGCAAGGGGGCTTTGCCCCAACAACAAATCACAAAAAAAAATAAAAATAAAAAACAAGGAGTCCTGTGGCACTTTTATCACAAGTGTCTGTCACTATGGAGTCCTACATGTTTGGCTCAGAAGGTATTCTGTTTAATATAGTAACTTGCTATTTAGACTCAAAAGCGGATAAATTAGACTTTATTATAGTATGGGTGGGGTACTTTGCTGCTGTAACTAATACTACAATAATTCCATGCCATATCTCCATCCTACTGTATTTAAATAGCATGGTTAACTTCAGTGGAGCTGATCTGAAATATACAATTGAGAATCTTAACCTGTTCCCACAGTGTTAGGGATTTTGAGGGTTGATTTCTTGGTTTGTTTGTTTTGTTTTATTTTGCAGAATAGCAAATTATTAAGTAAATTATTTACATATGCATATAACAAGAAAGCAGAATACATGGAGACAAAAGTAAATTGGTTACAGTAGCACCACTATTAGATCATTAACATGTAAGAATATACAACTGCAATACCTTGTATTCAACATTTTCAACATAAATATTCCCCATATATAAAAGCATAATATAATACATATTGCATTTGAAGGTAAATTTTATCACCTTTTTAGAATTGTATATATCTTTTTATTTTAACTAATATGGACCTTCCCAAATAATAATGGATGGACTGTACCCTCAAGTCCCTAAAGCAAAATCACTATTATAGATCCATGATCTTCTCCTTTTTGTTAGAACATATGATAAAGTTATCTCTGGGAAGCACTCCAACAGGTTGATTGTTCATACAAAATACTAGGATGAAACTCTGTTCTCTTAAGTAGCTTTGTAACCATATAAATGCGCTATAGGTTTTAGAGAGGTTGCAGTTAACATTGTTTGCATTCCTGATATACAGTCAGCCCTGATATTTAGGATATCCTGTTGCATTGGGATGACTTTTAAAATGGTTTGTATAGGAAGGAAATGTTTGCAGTTCCATTTATTAAAATGATTTAACCCCTTTAAGTCATAATTCATTTTTTTCACTTTTTTTTCTAAAATGTCATACATTGTGTCTGTCTTCAGTATTTAATGACAAGTAGTTTATATATAACAACTTCTAGACATACTGGGCCCTATCCTACAAATGTGCTGAGTGTGGATTTTCGGTAAATGGAAGCAAAGGGCACTCAGCATACTCCAGGATTAGATTTAAAGTAGAATAAGCCATCCTGGTATTTTGGTTACCCCACAGCATTCTTGCCACAAAGTTAAAGAAGTATGGGTTGGATGAATGGATACTAAGGTAATTAGAAAACTGGCCTGATCATCAGGCTTAATGGGTAGTGATCAATGGCTCAATGTCGAACTTGTAGTTGTCGTTAAGTAGGGTGCCTCAGTTTTTGGTCTTGGGGCCAGTTTTGTTCAACATCTTCATTAACAATCTGGAGAATAGGGTGTATTGCACCCTCAGCAAGTTCATGGATGACATTAAATTTTGGGAAGTGATAGATATCCTGGAGTGTAGGGATAGGATACCAGTGACCTAGCCAAACTGGAGGACGGGGCCAAAAGAAATCTAATGAGGTTCAACAAGGACAGCTGCAGAGTACTGCACTTAGGACGGAAGAATTACATGCACTGCTACAGACTGGAGACTCACTGACTAGGGAGCAGTTATGCAGAAAAGGCACTGGGGTTCACCGGGGACAGAAACATGCATAAGAGTCAACATTGTGCCCTCGTTGCCAGGAAGGCTAATGGCATATTACTCTGAATTAGTAGGATCATTGCCAGCAGACTGAGGGAAAGGATTATTCCACTCTATTCAGCACTGTTGAAGCCACTTCTGGAGTATTGTATTCATTTCTGGGTCCCCAACTACAGAAAGTACAAGGGCAAATTGGAAAGAGTCAAGTGAAGGGCAATGAAAATAATTAGGGGGGTTGGGACACATGATTATAAAGGAGTTGCTGAGAGAACTGGGCTTATTTAGTCTTCAAAAGAGAGAGTGAGGGGGGGATTTGATAAGCAGTCTTCAGCCACCTGAAGGGGGGTTCTAAAGAGAATGGAGCTAAGCTGTTCTCAGTGGTGGCAGATGACTGAACAAGGAGCAATGGTTTCAAGTTGCAGTGAGGGATGTGTAAGTTGGATATTAGGAAAAACTCTTAACTAGGAGGGTGGTGAAGCACTTGAATGGGTTACCAAGGGAACTGGTGGCATCTCCATCCTTACAGGTTCTTAAAGTGTGGCTTAACAAATCCCCCACTGGGATGATTTAATTGTGGTTCATCCTGGTTTGAGCAGTGGGTGGGACTAGCTGATTTCCTAATCTTTCACAATTCAGTGAAATATAATTGGGTTTTTTTGGAAATAATTGAGATGTACACATTATTTAAACACATTCTACTGTCAATATGCAAGAAACTTTTTGTAACACTTTTTGAAACTGACACTACTTTGCTATTTACAGCACTTTAATTGGACTGAGTGTCAACCCACATATCTCAAAACGATGTAAATGCACATATATGGAGATGATTTTGCATTGTCAAATTGAATATATCAGTATACATTTGGGTAGAATATTAGGCAGTCAAGAAGTGTAATATGAACCCATGATACAGGTACATAGAGGAGATGTCACCATGTCAGAATAAAATGAAACAAGTGCAAGTCTAATGATAATAATTTTGCCATGAGGAGTCAATATCCTAATTATCTTTTTCTCATTTCTGTAACCCTTTCATGCCAGATGGATTCCAGTCCAGCATCTATAGGAACCAAAGAAGGGATTCCCCTAGACTAAAATGTGCTCATGATTAAGCCCACTGACACCTGTGAATATCTGTCTGCCTATCTTTCAAGGTAGAAGATGGGGAAAGGGAAACAGATGGACCTTTCCCAAAGACTTTGGAAAAGGAAGGATAGGTACTAAGCTACCTTTTAGAAAACAGTTCAAATTACAGAGATGAGGAGAAAAATAAAGGTCTGTAGGGCAAAGGTTCCCAGAGAGTTTTGCTGGATCCAAACCCAAGAGCACCTCTCTCTTCCAGCTGAACTGCAGCATTAGGTATCAGTTGAGACACTTAACCTCAGTGTCTCCTGACACATGGAAGAGGAGGATAGTGACCCTTAAGGTATATTGCAAGATGCATCTGTTTTCATAGGCTCCTCTTGGGGGCAGGAGATTGATTTGATAGCAGAGCATAAAAAATGTTTTCCATGAATATTCATTTGAATTATTAAATGAACTTACCTGTCTACATTTGCATCCCTGAGTGTGCTTCCCTCACATATTATAATAAATAAGCTTGTTGGCAAGATTTTCACAGAAAAGATGAATTTTTAAGTGTGGATTCACAAAGCTTTGGCTCAAATGATTTAGTTGGGCTTGGTCCTGCTTTGAGCTGGAGGCTGGATTAGATGACCTCCTGAGGTCCCTTCCAACACTAATCTTCTATAATTCTATGAATATCACAGGAATGTTCATGGAAAAGTGAATTTCAAACTTGTAATCTTAAGTATTCGAATTGGAAAACTGATGAGAACCCAATCAACTGACTTATGGGTCTAATTAAAACCCCTTAAATTCAGACAGTAAAATGCTTGCTTGCAATAAAATGCTCATAAACAGCGTACAACACCAAAGAAATATTTTGCAATAACTAATGTTTAAGAAACTTTTTTATCTGTTCATGGACAGCTTGCAACCTGGAAAATGCAAAATTACTTGCCATTACTTGCCAAAAAATTAAACAGCTAATAAACATCCATAACTCCAGTATCCAAATGGATTATTTTCACTACTCTATAACTATATAAATTTAAGTCAATTAAATAAACAGCTGTGTCCAACCATATAACTTACATATTAAGTCTCAGCCTGCTTACATATTGTTTCAAATATTGAAACTATAATACTGAATGGAAATGCTGACATTTTTGATCTAGCTTTATGCCTACAGTACTTTAATAAAGCCTTCAGTGTCTGTAACAGTTTGTTCATTATAATTAAAAATTATTCAAGCAAAAAACCTTTTCCCAAAGAAAGAAAATTAAGTGAAGCCGGTTTTTACTACATTGATAAATCGAGCATGAAGAGCCATTGTTTTAATTAGTATATAGAAAAAAATAGAAATTAGCCCAGAAGATATGATCAAGTAGACCCTTGAAAATATAATGTATTTGCTGCTTCCTTCAGCCTCAAGAAGTCATTGAAAGGCAAAAGAGACCAGAATCACCACTTGATCCTAAAGGCTACAAAACTTTTTATTAAGCTAATGAATTACATGGTTTCCAGGGTGGTAACAATGTTTGAGTTTTCCCAGGCACTAAGAGAAATTAATTCACAACACAGCCTCAGAGAAGGAGCTGCTGCCTGGAAACAGAAAGTCAAATAAAAACAACTATTACTCATGGATAAGGGCCAAAAAAAAAAAAAAAAAAATTAGCTTTAAAGGGAATCTTCCTTGACCAGTCCCTACAGAATCAGAGGTGTAAGGAACTACTGAGGAGACAGGTATCTAATTAATGCTTTTAGTACTCATATTTTTGCCACCAAATACATCCCGGTCTGCAAGCCATGATTTAGATCCTCCACCCCGTCCCTCCACCTGCTTTGACTGCTTTATGGTCTTCTGGGTGAGGAAAATAATCAAGAAAGTTGTGTGGTGGATCTTCAAATCAAGGGGTCACAGCTTCTATCAGCCCCTTTGTGATACAGTGAATCTCTTGACAGGCCGCTTCCTCCCCCCCCCCCCCTCCCAGCCATGGTGTGACCATGTATCATTCCTGTTCTCCTATCTAGTGTAACTGTGTTTTGCTTAATACAAAATATGTCATGTAAAGGATTTTTGGAATGCTTAGGACATGCTGAACATTATTGTTATGTCAGTATGCTTTTTGCAATGTCACATGTGTAGTTATTGTAGAGAAGAGCTGTGGCCTCCCTCGGAGCTTGGGCCTGAGGAAGGGCCTGGACACCCCCCCCCCCCGGACAAACCTGGGAACTGCAGGGCTCCAGCCCCGGAACCAGAGGGATGGAGCCCAAAAAGGAAAGGGAACTATAAAAGCCCAGCCAGACAGCTCAGTCAGGGAAGAGCTGCCTCGGGGGAAGGATGTGGCTTCCTGCCGGTGGTGAGCTGGAGAAAACTGGGCCCCTCCAAGGAGGCCACCCCCATCCCCTCTGGCTAGACGGCAGGAGGGCCTGCCCACTTTACAGGGGCCTATTGACTAGGAAGGGATCCCTGAGGCAAGGGACTGGGGGGACTGGCCCTGGGTGCACCGCTCCCCAGATGCAAGGATGCTCCCTGAGGAGGACCCTGAGGAACCACTGGGGCCCTGCGACCTTGAGGAGTTTCCCTCGGCCGAGGACCTGAGTCCCCAGGAGGAACAACAGGCGGTGCATGGCCTGTATGACCTTGAGGAACTGCCTTTAGCGGAGGAGACTGAGGAGCTACCAGATCTGCCTCCTATGGACATAGAGGGCCTGGTTGAGATCCCCTGAGCAGTCTACCCCGAGAATCTTGCGGAAGACCCTGTGGCCACAGGTACCCAAACCCCAAGGGGGAGGAAGTAGCCCAGGGGCGGCTGGCTGCCACATAGTGGGTGGTGGCTCTGCCTGAGGTCAGCGTGTTTTGGCGGGAGCCCCGCTGACCCCAGTGGCAGACCACTCTGCCACTGGATAGGGCCCTGGGCTGGAACGCAGTGGAGACGGGTGGGCCTGCGTCCCCCTCCCTCATCCCTTTCCCTAACCACCCGGAGCACTCAAACCCCTGCCTACCTTGTTAATAGATTTGTGACTCGCTTGGGGGCCGGGGCCAACTGACTCGCGGGACCTGCCCTGCCCCGCCCAGCCCCACCTGGGGGCGGGGGGCAACTGACTTGCAGGACTTACCCCGCCCTGCCCCGCCTCGCCCCGCCTGGGGGCAACTGACTTTCGGACCTGCCACTCGCTGCAGGGTGGAGGTGACTACCTGGTTTGGCCAGAAACTGGCCGGCGGCCTGTGTGGCAGGGCCCACAGGCTTTCAGTTATGAAGATCTGTTATAAAAAATTCCTGAATGTGAGTCTCTCACAGCTTGAATAGATCCAGGCAAAACCAAAGTAGACTGAGCGGTCATGCCTCACTGAGGTATGCATACAGGAAAAATGGACTGGCCTAAGTATCTGATAAAGGGATGCCTCTCAATGCAGAACATGGTGAAAACAATCCATGCACAAATACTTGTTACCTGAGCCTAAAGGGTGGAAGAAAATGTCCCAGAGGTGAAGGCAGGAACATAGAATCATAGAATAATAGGGTTGGAAGGGACCTCACGAGGTCATCTAGTCCAACCCCCTGCTAAAAAGCAGGACCACTCCCCCAAAATTACCCCAGCCAGGGTTTTGTCTAACCGAGCCTTAAAAATCTCCAAAGATGGAGATTCTACCACCTCCCAAGATAGCCCATTCCAATGTTTCACCACCCTCCTAGTGAGAAAGTTTTTCCTAATATCCAACCTTGACCTCCCCAGTTGTAATTTGAAACCATTACTCCTTGTTCTGTCCTCTGTTACCATCGAGAACAGCCTAGCTCCCTCCTCTTCAGAGCAACCCTTCAAGTAGTTGAAGGTTGCTATCAAGTCTCCCCTCAGTCTTCTCTTCTGTAGACTAAATAAGCCTAGTTCCTTCAGTCTCTCCTCACAAGTCATGTACCCTAGCCCCCTAATCATTTTTGTTGCCCTCCGCTGGACTCTTTCTAATTTGTCTACATCCTTTCTGTAGTGGGGAGCCCAAAACTGGACACAGTATTCCAGATGCGGCCTGACCAGTGTCGAATAGAGGGGAATTATCACATCCCTCGATCTGCTGGCAATACTCCTACTGATCCAGCCTAATATGCCATTGGCCTTTTTGGCAACAAGGGCACACTGTTGGCTCATATTCATCTTCCCGTCCACCATAACTCCCAGGTCCTTTTCTACAGCGCTGCTACTTAGCTGATCGGTCCCCAGCCTGTAGCAGTGCATGGGATTTTTCCGTCCTAAGTGCAGGACTTTGCACTTGTCTTTGTTGAACCTCATGAGGTTTCTTTCGGCCCAGTGTTCCAATTTGTCCAAGTCTCCCCGGATCCTGTCCCTGCCCTCCAGAGTATCTACCATTCCCCCCAACTTGGTGTCATCTGCAAACTTACTAAGCACGCAGTCTATTCCATCATCAAGATCATTAATGAAGATGTTGAATAGAACCGGCCCCAGGACTGACCCCTGGGGCACTCCACTCATTACCGGTTGCCAACCAGACATCAAGCCATTGATTCCTGCCCGCTGAGCCCGTTGATCTAACCAGTTTTCGATCCACCTTACGGTCCACTCGTCCAACCCATACTTCCTTAACTTGCCGATGAAAATGCTGTGGGAAACCGTATCAAAAGCCTTGCTAAAGTCAAGGTATATCACGTCAACGGCTCTTCCCGCATCCACAAATCCAGTCATCTCATCATAGAAGGAAATCAGGTTGGTCAGGCACAATTTGCCCTTGGTGAATCCATGTTGACTGTTCCTGACCACTCTATTTTCCTCCAAGTGTTTCAGGACGGTTTCCTTGAGGACCTGCTCCATGATTTTCCCAGGGATTGAGGTGAGGCTGACCAGTCTGTAGTTCCCCGGATCCTCCTTTTTCCCTTTCTTAAAGATAGGTACTATATTTGCCTTTTTCCAATCCTCCGGGACCACCCCCGTTCGCCACGAGTTCTCAAAGATAATGGCCAGCGGCTCTGCAATCACTTCCCCCAACTCCCTCAGCACTCTCGGATGCAGTTCATCGGGCCCCATGGACTTGTGCACATCCAATTTCATTAAGTGTTCCCTAACCTGACTTTCCATCACCGAGGGCCGCTCTTCTCTTCATTCCGCATTACCCTGTGTAGTAGCCTGGGAGCTGGCCTGCCCTGTGAAGACTGAAGTAAAAAAAGCATTGAGTACTTCAGCCTTTTCCGCATCATCCTCCATGAGGATGCCTGCCCCAATCAGTAAGGGACCTACACCACCTCTGATCCTTTTCTTGTTGCTGATATACTTATAGAACCCCTTTCTGTTATCCTTCACATCTCTTGCTAGCTGCAACTCCAATTGTCCTTTGGCCTTTCTGATTTGATCCCTGCAGTCCCGAGCAATATCTTTATACGCCTCCCTTGTCATCTGTCCAAGCTTCCACTTCTTGTAAGCTTCCCCTTCATGTTTCAGCTCCCCGCAGAGTTCCCTGTTAAGCCACGCTGGTCGCCGTCCACATTTGCTGTTCTTTCTGCACATTGGAATGTTATCTTCCTGTGCCTTTAACAGGGTTTCTTTAAAATACAACCAGCTGTCTTGGACACCTTTCCCCTTCAGATCAGCCTCCCATGGGACCCTGCCCATCAGCTCCCTAAGGGAGCCAAAATCTGCTTTTCTGAAGTCCAGGGTGTGTGTTCTGCTTCTTTCCTTCCTTCCATTGATCAGGATCCTGAACTCTACCATCTCATGGTCGCTGCTGCCCAGGTTGCCATTTACTTCTACTTCCCCGATCAATTCTTCTCTGTTTGTGAGCAATAGGTCTAGAGGTGCAAGGCCCCTACTTGGTTCCTCCAGCATTTGTACTAGGAAGTTGTCCTCAATATTCTCCAAAAACTTCCTGGATTGCCTGTGCACTGCTGTATTATCTTCCCAGCAGACATCAGGATAATTGAAGTCCCCCATAAGAACCAGGGCCTGCGACGATCTGGAAACTTCTGTTAGTTGTCCATAGAATGCCTCATCCACCTCCTCTTTCTGGTCTGGCGGTCTGTAGCAGACACCCACCACAACATCCCCCTTGTTGCATTCTCTCCTAAACTTAACCCACAGACTTTCAACCATCTTGTTTCCACTTTCATAGTGGAGCTCCGAGCAGTCATACAGCTCTTTTACATATAACGCTACTCCTCCCCCCCTTCTTCCCTGCCTGTCCTTCCTGAACAATTTATATCCATCCATGGCTGTGCTCCAGTCATGCAAGTTATCCCACCACGTTTCTGTTATTCCAATTATATCATAGTTCCTTGTCTGTGCCAGTACTACCAATTCTTCCTGTTTGTTTCCCAGGCTCCTCGCATTTGTGTACAGGCACCTAAGATACCGGGCCCATTGCCCTACTTTGCCCTGTCGATTCTCCCTCCTGTTGCATCTTCCCCCTTGCAATTTCTCCCGGTGTCCTCCTTCCCCACTCGCCTGAGGTATTATGACTTTATCAAGAAATAAACAATTATTTGACCCCTGCCCCCAGTTCCAACTACCCCCTCTTTTATTCCTGCTGTTACAGCCCCAGCATCCCCCAAGTTCCATCCCTTCCCCCAGGTTTCCCTCAGTTTCACTTACCTGTGGGCTTTGGTCACCTTCCCCCTTCGAACCTAGTTTAAAGCTCTCCTTACCAGGTTAGCCAGTCTGCTTCCAAATATGCTCTTCCCCTTCCTGGATAGGTGGAGTCCATCTCTGCCTAGCAGTCCTTCTTCCTGGAACAGCACCCCATGGTCGAGGAAGCCAAAGCCCTCCCGGTAACACCATCTCCGCAGCCAGGCATTCACCTCCAGGATGCATCTGTCTCTGCTCAGGCCCCTACCCTTGACCGGAAGGATCGAGGAGAACACCACCTGTGCACCGAACTCCTTCACCCGTGCTCCCAGAGCCCTGTAGTCACCTTTGATCTGCAGAGTGTCACCTCTCGCAGTATCATTGGTTCCCACATGGATGAGTAGCATGGGGTAGTAGTCAGAGGGACGGATGATTCTCGACAATCCCTCCATAACGTCTCAGATACGGGCGCCTGGCAGGCAGCATACCTCCCGAGAGGCCTTATCTGGGCGACAGATGGGTGCCTCCGTCCCCCTCAGAAGAGAGTCCCCAACCACCACAACCCGACGTTTTCTCCTGGGTGTGATGGTTGTGATCCTCCCAACCTCGGGGGTGCATGGCTTCTCCTCTTCCACCTCATCTCCCATCTGTAGTGCTGCGTAGCGGCATGTTAAAACATGTTAAAAGGGGTGACATTTTGATTTCTTGAGCTCTCTCTCACACTCCATCTAAAAGGTGACACCAAGACTGCCCACAAGGAGGGACACTGGTTGGAGGCCAACAATGAATAAGTCTGTGATTAGATCCATCTATGACTATGAGGCCACTGAAAGTGTTGAACTTAATTTAGAATGTGATTTGCTTTCATTTCTTCCTGATCACATCTGATTTTAATTTTGTTTATAATCACCTAAATGCTTTCTGTACTTAATAAACTTAATTGTTTTACATGCAGTGCATGTGCTTCATATGCTTTGGGTGTGTATAGGGACTTCATTTAGAGTGGCAGATCTGGCGTATATCAATTTTTTTGATAATTTGACCAATGAGCTTGCAGAGTCCAGTGGGCTGCACTGAACTCTCTAATACAGCAGATTCTAGGGTTGCATCTAGGATTGGGCATATTGGCTGATGGGGGGATCCCACTATTGTATAATCCCCATGAGTGGCTGGCCAGAAGCACTCATCCATAGACAAGGAAAACTTGCTTGCAGGATGCTGTGTATCGACTGATCCAGAAGTGTGGGTTCACATAGCAAGGGAAGTGCAAGATGGCCCCAGGAGTGGAGGGACTGGAATGAGACAGTGATATACCAGTCCATATTGAAGAAAGGAACATCACAGCCCTCTCCACCACACATCCCTTTTCTCCTGATCAGGTAAGGGGGAAATTCCTGAACCAAGAAGTGGTGGGGCTCTGTTTAGAAGGCAATGCTTCGTGGTGCATGATAAGCAAAGAGTTACAGGGAAGCTAAAATAGAAATTGCATGGTAAAAAGGGAGATGGAGAGAAGCCGAATTCAGAGAGGAATCCCCAAGAACTGTATGCAGAGCTGCGACTGCCAGACACTGCAGTGGAGTTCAGAGATCTGCAGACTTATGGTGGAGCAAGAGTGGCTGGGCAGAGAGCAAAGTGGTCCCAAGGAGAGAAACTATCTGACCCTGGCCTGGAAACTGTACGTACCTCTTCGCTTGGAAAAGAGACAGGACTGAACAGGTCAGTCCAGGCACTAGGCCTGAAGAGTCCTGTCTCTTCATTGGACTGCCTCAAGGACCCACACAAGAACAAGAACTATTGCTGTCTTTGAACTGTAATTGCTTAAGTCTCTGTTCCTAGGGTATCTGTAACCTTTCCCATTTCTGCAGGCCCTAGGAAAATACCCAGTCACTTATCTATGTGTCTGAGTGGATACTGGGATTCACTTGGGTTAGTGTCTACCATTCCTAACTGATGAAGCAGCTACTGTGCTTAACTCAGTCATAATACACCTGGAAAGCTAATGGAACCCTAGGATTTAGTGTACAGACCAACCCCAGTAACTATAGCTGGCTCAACAGGGGAGGTAAATTTCCCCCAGGTTGCCCATAAAAAATACAGCCCTCACACCATTTCCCTCCTATAGCCCAGTAGAGATGTTTCCAGGATGAAAGGGCTATAGCTGGAGCAATACTGCTCTCAGAAAGAGTCTAACTCAAATACTGTTCCTTCTGAGCACAACTAGCTGACATAGTTTAGAGCAACAATGAGGTGGCTCTAAAATTTGCTGGGGATCAGGCTATCACCATATTAGTCCCATAATCTGCAGCCAACAGTTCCTTTGCAGTAACTTTCTCTGCTGTGCCCATTACATATTGGTCACAGATTAGAATCTGCACACATATATATTTAAGAATTCTAATATTTTCACCCAGAAGCTTGTCCTGGGCAGTTGTTGCTCTAACTCCACAGCTGTCATCAATAGAATCCAACAAGACTTGTTCCTCAAATTATTGAATATTTATATGTAGCTGGTGAAACAAGGTGAGTTGATATGCCCATAGTATGCAAATAACACTCAGTTCTGCATTTCCTTCACATCAGATATACATGGCATTCTCTTTAGCACACTCAGGGCTTAGTTGAGATAACATCAGGATGAAAAGCAGCATTTTAAAGAGGAACCAAGCAAGATTGAGATGATGATGGTCAGCTGGGGCAGGGAAATTTACCTCATCTATAATATTCTTTAGGTTTCTGCTCTTAGACACTTGTCTTCCTGCAGTCCACATCTGGCCAGTGATAGTGGGTGGTCAAAATGACATGCAAAGCAAAATTTTGACTTCCATCTGCAAATTGCCAGATTTCACCTCATGCTTTCTAGCACATGCCATCCATTAAGGCTATATCCACATGAAGATAAAAGGAAAATGTAATTGACCCATGTAAGCTGACTCAGCCTGGGGGACTAAAATATTGCCATGTAGATATTTGGGCTCATGCTGAAGCCTCACCTCTGGGGTCCTGCAAGGATGGAGTCAGCTAACCCAGTCAAGCAGTGCCCTATAGTGGGGGTTTTATTCTCATTGGCTATGTCTACACTTGCTAATTTAAGTCGACTTAGCATGTCTACTCTTAAATTTTAAGTCGACTTAGAGGGGACCCTACAAAATCGACCTAGAGCATCCACATTGGACACCTAGGTTGACTTGTAGGGGCTAGGTGGACCTGGGACAGGTCCATGGTGGCAGTGGGTTACCCCTTGTCAAGTGCCAGGGGGCTCAGCCTTTGCCCCTTGTACCTGGGTACAATGGGGGCTGAGCCTGACAGGGACCCTGGCAGGGCATAGGAGCAGGGTTGGCAGGGCCGTGTCCTGCCCTGTGGGGGGGCACCCCAGGCTGTGGCTCTGCCAGCCACCCTGGGAGGGGCAGTGAGGAAGCCCTGGAGCCCCCTAAGTTGACTTAAAGTCGACTTAGGGCTCCTCCACATCTACACTGGCTAAGTCAACTTTCTTAGCCAGCAAAGTCAACTTTAAATGAGGTTTTATAAAGTCAACTTAATTTTTCCTTAAGTCAACTTAAGCAGCTGCTTAAGTCAACTTAAGGAAAGTGTAGTGTAGACGCAGAGTAAATTAAGTCCATTTAAGCAAGCTTAAGTCGATTTAATTTGTAAGTGTAGACACACCCATTTAGACATACCCTGTATCTCCCACAGTCATGATCTCTAGGCATGATTACTGCAGCTTATATTTTAGAATGGATTTATGCACCTTGAAAAAGTGTCTACAGATACAAAGAAGGCCACCCATTTATGTAGCAGGACAGATTGGTAGCAGGCAGATCACCTGAGTGCTTTATTTTCTGCAGTGAATTGCGATTGAATGAATTCCAGTTCAAGGTCTCCATCCTGATCTTCAAAGCCCTTCCTGGCCCTAATTACTGAAATCACTTCTCCCTCTGTAAGTATGGCATCCCATGACTATTTTTCTGTGGAACAATGACATTTCTGATTAACAGTAGAGACTTCACGCAGGAGGCATAACATTTATCGAAGATGGAATTTGCTACCTAAATAGATTAGAATGAGCTAACTAAATGTAAATATCATCTTCTGATTTAGCTTCCCCTCAATAAATTCTTCAAATGAAACTCACATCCACAAATAAAGAAAACTCAAACCTTTTAAACCAATCCTCCTCCTCCTACTACTGGCCTCGGAAGAAAGAATGATTGTTTCTCTTTCTAAAAAGGAGAACAGAAATAAATTTAACAAAATTTACAAGTTTTCATATTTAGAACCTTGTCTTCTGTCAGTTAGAACTGAGTGCCTACTCCACTGGTGTATGTTTTAAAATGGACACCAGTAAGTTTTGCTCAACTTATTTCTTTCTTTCCTATAGTACATGCATTTTCCTCTAGCCTTTCCAACTTACTGTACTTATTAGTTCTTCACATTAGAAAGGAAACCATGGTCTAGGTATTAGTTTTGTTTTTTAAGACCCCTTTACTCTCCAACTTCATTTCTCCCACCCTTTTTGCTAGAAAATTCAGACTGAGGCTAGGTGTGACACAGGGCTTTAAAAAACAAAACAAGTTTGCAAGTTGCATGGTGCAAGTCTGACCTTCAGAGACATATAAGAAAATACAATGGTAATGAGGGTCATTGCATATATATCTTGTTAGTGATCAATAATGTAGATAAAGTGCTTTCCTGTCTACTACTCTTCTATTGATTAAGAATTCAAAAGGAACATATTTACATTTACCTGGAATTTCAAAGCAACAATACTTTTGTTTTTATTTCTCTTTAAAGTTTAAGTAATAAATACCTTTGAATGGTTGTAAATGACCAATTAACTTCTGCTAACGTAACCATTTGCCAGTGTGCACAGGACATAGGAGATTATACCTCAGAACCACAACATCACCTATTAATTGTTCACGGAGTGATTGATCTGCTGTCAAAGAGATATTGATCAGGTTGCATGGATCTGTAAAACTCTAGTGGACCGATCCTTTTAGTCTCAAATCTGTCCAAGCTTGGCATGGCAGGGAAAGTTTGGATCAAAAGATTGGGATCCAAGCACCAGCCTGACATCACCCTGCTAATTCTCGTGGGCAAATTTGAATGAACTCTGCATATGAACATTTCTTGAGACTGGATTTCTAACAAAGAAGCTCTAAACAAGGACTGATAAACCCCACATTGTTTGGGTAAATTCAGAGACTTGGCAAGTTAAGAACTTTGCCAATCAGTCATCATCTCTCAACATTGAAAAAAATATAGGGACTTTATTTTTATCTGTGTGTATACTGAGATTTTAACCATTATTCTCCTTTTTCTATTTTGAATAAATATTAGTTTAGTTAATAAGCATTAGATTTAAGCATGTATTTAGATCAGATCTGAACTGTTCATTATTCTGTTTGATAATGTTTTCGATCCTTTAGGATTGGTAGAACGTTTTTACATATGATGGATAAAAAAATTCGGCAATCCCCTTCTTATTTGACTTAGCCATCGAGGTGCTAGCCAAAGAATCATAGAATCATCAAATCTTAGGGCTGGAAGGGATGTCATGAGGTCATCTACTGCAACCCTCTGCTAAAAGCAGGACCACTCCCACTAAATCATCCCAGTCAGGGTTTTATCTAACCGGGTCTTAAATATTTTCAACGATGAAGATTCCACCATCTCTCTAGGTAACCCATTCCAATGCTTCACTACCCTCCTAGTGAGAAAGCTTTTCCTAAGATCCAACCTCGAGCTCCCCAGATGCAACCTGAAACCACTGCTCCTTTTTCTGTCCTCTGTTACTACTCAGAACTGCCTAGCTCCCTCCTCTTTGGAGCACCCCTTCAAGTAGTTGAAGGTTGCTATCAAATCCCCCTTCAGTCGTCTCTTCTGTAGACTAAATAAGCCTAGTTCCTTCAGTTTCTCCTTGTAAGTCATGTGCCCCTAATAATTTTTGTTGCCCTTCATTGGACTCTTTCTCATTTGTCAACATCTTTTCTGTAGTGGGGAGCTCAAAACTGGACACAGTATTCCAGATGCAGCCTCACCAGTGCCGAATAGAGGGGAATAATCACATCCCTCGATCTGCTGGCAACACTCCTACTGATGCAGCCCAATATGCCATTGGCCTTTTTGGCAACAAGAGCACATTGTTGACTCATACCCAGCTTCCCATCCACAATAACAGCCAGCTCCTTTTCAACAGTGTTGCAACTTAGCCAATCGTTCCCCGGCCTGTAACAGTACCTGGGATTTTTCTGTCCTAAGGGCAGGACTCTGCACTTGTCCTTGTTAAAACTCATGAGATTTATTTTGGCCCAATGCTCCAATTTGTCTAAGTCTCCCTGAATCCTCTCCCTGCCCTAACAGCATGTCTATCGTTCCATAA
Source organism: Pelusios castaneus (assembly GCA_007922175.1). NCBI lineage: Eukaryota > Metazoa > Chordata > Testudines > Pelomedusidae > Pelusios > Pelusios castaneus. The sequence goes on from ML685832.1 coordinate 10,104,391, forward strand.
AGCTTGGTGTGACCCACAAATTTACTGAGCATGCAATCTATCCCATCATCCAGATCATTAATGAAGATGTTGAACAGAACCGGTCCCAGGACCAACCCCTGGGGCACTCCACTCAATACTGGTTGCCAACTAGACATTGAACCATTGATTCCTACACACTGAGCCCTATGATCTAGCCAGTTTTCTATACACTTTACAGTCCATTCATCCAACTCATACTTTCTTAACTTGATGACAAGAATGCTATGGGAAACCATTTCAAAAGGTTTGCTAAAGTCGAGGTATATCACATTGACGGCGACGGCTATTCCCGCATCCACAAATCCAGTCATGTCATCATAGAAGGCAATCAGTTGGTGAGGCACGATTTGCCCTTGGTGAATCCATGCTGACTGTTCCTGATCATTCTAAGAGATAGATAATGTTAGGGAAAATGTGACTTTGTCTACTGAATGGCCAGTGAGGTCAACAGAAACCATTTGCTTCTGGCTTGGTATATTTTAGGAAAGAAAAAAAACACAAATATTTAGAGACTTTGGCTGCCCCACTCTTTGCAGTTTGAATTGTTTAAACTATCTCTGCATGACTTCCCTGGATGCCAACATCACAGTAGTTTTCATGACTGTCATGCTTCCTCCACTGCTTATTTTGAAATAATCTCACCTCTTTGATTTTACCTTACAAGTTTGCCAGTAGACTTTGACTTGAGGTAATAAAAGTATTCATTTAAATTTCATTTCAATTTACCACAGCCTTTATCTTAGTCATCATTCTCTAATTCAGGTTTTTTGGTCATTTAGAAAAAAATAGCCCCTTTCTCCCATTTTCACATACATGTTTCCATTCCCATAAGAAATAAAATACACAACCTACCTCTACTCAATAGTAGACCCTTCTCATCCTTCCACAATTATTCCAAATTTGTTAAGATGAAATATCAAGACTAAATGGTTGGGGTAGATGACCTACTGACATCCCTTCCATCCTAATCTTTTAAGATTCTGTGATTTTCCTTACTTGTATTAGTAGCCATAGCTGTAGCTTCGTCTTATGTCTATTTGTTTCAGATAAGTACTGCAATTTTTTTCTTCTGTTAAAAAAGACTTCTATTATTATGTTAAACCAGACTGTGGAGCAAGAAAACTCATACTTTTCTGAGTTGAGTTTTCATTACTTCCATTGGCTCACTTCCTAAGCTATTAAAGAAATATCTAATTTACAATTAAGCACCATTTGTGATTAAATCAAAAGCTTCTTCTGTAATATCCTCTAATTCTGACTCTTATGGCTTGCTTCTATTGCCTAAATAGCCTAAAAAATAATTAAGGTGGACAGAAGCTGATACTCAGTCTCAAAAAGTCAGCAATCAAATTGTTCCAGCTATATCCTTTTGACCCTGCTTTAACTTCCATTGTAAGCTTTCCTTCCATGTTGAAGTGGAGCTGATATTATTGCAAAACTGCAATAATATACATGATATTTCTTTGCTAAACTATTTTTTGTTATAAATAGAGATGAATCTGAGCAACAAAATCATGTTATGGGTTTGAAAGCCATTCCTCCTGCCCCATTTAAGTACCTAACACACAGTAGCCTTGATAATCAGAAGGCAGGCTTAGTTTGAGGCTGATTGACAGAGAATGCATTTTTCTTTATAAAATAAACCAGTTTGATGTAAAAATCTTTGAGACGCAATAAACATGTACATAATTACTTTTTTTAAAAACTCACCTTTTCGGTCTTTTAGGGCCAAATTCTCTTCTGGTGTAAATAGCAAAATACCATTGAAATCAGTGGAACTGGTATATCTTTCTTGCACCATTGTTATTACACATGATGAAAACCAGCCTCTTACATTCCTCTCTGTCATTCATTGCTGCTTTCATTTTCTTTATGGTGTTGAGATTCACTGTTCTACCTTCCTTTCCAAGGATTCTTCTAATTTTTTTTTTTTTTTTTTTTTTGGGACACCTTCTTATTCTCACCCTAGTTGGTTTCTGCTTGACAGCTTCATGTGGGAGCCTGTGTATTGGCAACTGGAGCACATGCTTCATGTATGTCTGACACATCCTTCTGATTCCAGTGGAAACAGGATGCTGGTTGGTGATAAAGTCTTTCCAACAAAGCCCAGAATCTTTAGGATGAACTTACTTTTGAAGGTGTCTAGTTTTCTCTATAAAGTATATGTTCAGGCTGAGATTATGTTTGAATTGACAATTCTCAGTTTTGGTCTGGTGCTGTGTATCTTGGTATATGTTACTAAGTTTAATAAATCCTGTGAATGCCTTTCCTATTCTTGATGTCCTTCTATCTTTATGTGTCTGTTGGTCAATATGTTGCTGCCAATGTAGATGAACTGTTCTGTTTTCATGTTATTTTTGTCTTCTTCTGTGATGTAACTGTTTCATGTCTATGTTTAGAATCAAGGGCTACATCTACACTACGCCCACACCTGGCTTAATTTAAGTCGACTTATGGGCTTTCTGAAGTCGACTTAATAACTACTGTTTTTTTAAGTTGATTTAATGCTTAATTCGAATTGTTAAGTCGACTTAAATCCGGTGTGTACACACTAAGTCGACTTATTTAGCTAAGTCAACTTAGTGGCCTCCAGACCTTCCTCATAGCATTTCTGGCAGTGGGAAGGAAGGAAGGAAGGAAGGAAGGAAGGAAGGAAGGAAGGAAGGAAGGAAGGAAGGAAGGAAGG
>ML685832.1:10107107-10118885 GCA_007922175.1 Pelusios castaneus
AGGAAGGAAGGAAGGAAGGAAGGAAGGAAGGAAGGAAGGAAGGAAGGGCCTGCCCTGGGCACCACTGACCTGACCAGGCCTGCCACAGGAGCCATGTCAGAGGGGAGCCAGTGCCGCAAGAGGGCCCCATCCTGGACCCAACAGGAGTTCCTGGATCTCCTGCAGATCTGGGGAGATGAGGCACTACACTCCCAGCTGCAGGGGAGTCACTGAAACCGCAACATGTATGCCTCCATCTCTGATGGCCTGGAGGGAGCGGGTGGATGTCCACCAGAGGACTGGCCGGGGGCTGCTCCAGCGCCTGGTTGACCTTGTGGAGCAGCAGACGGTAGCCCTCGAACACCAAATGGCATGCCTGCAGCAGCTAGTCCAGCTCCAGAACCCTCAGCCTGCCGAGGGTGCCCCTGCTCAGGAGTCCAGCGTCCCTCAAAGCCGGTGGCCCAGGACACGGGGTGCATGCATGCAGGCACAGGACCCGCCTGCCCCCAGTCACTAGCCCCAGCCCCCCCACTCCAAACCCCCCAGTCACTAGCCCCAGCCCCCCCACTCCAAACCCCCGCACTCCCCCGCAAAGCCCCCAGCTCCCACTCCAAACTTCCGCAGCTCCCATTCCTCCCCCCCTCAGCTTCCAACCCCTCCCCCCCCTCAGTTCCCCCTTTCAATAAAAACCTGGTAGACTGTTCTATTGTGTCTTTTGCTTTTTATTGGTTTGGGGACGGGTGGAGGGTGCAGGCATGGGTGGGTGCAGGAGGTGATGGTGCCTGGTGGGAGGGCCAGCTCTCAGTGCTCCTGGCTGACGAAGTGGGTCTTCAGCGTGACGCACATGATGACCACTCTCTTCTGGGCCTGCTGCATCTGGGGCACGGCATCAGGCTGTTCATAGGCAGATGTGAGGTGTTTACCCTCAGCCTTCCAGATGGCAGGGACCCTTTTCCCCCCACAACGCACAGAGGTTATGGAGGACACAGAAGGCGCTGATGCACTGGGATGGTCCTCTCGCTGAGATGCAAGTGGGTCAGGAGGGCCCTCCAATGGGCTTTGAGATGGCCAAAGGCATGCTTGATGACCAGGTGGGACCTATTGAGGCGGCGATTGAACACCTCCCTGCTGGCATCCATATTGGCTGTGTATGGCTTCATCAGCCAGGGCAGAAAGAGGTAGGTGGTATCCCCCAGGATTAGAACAGGCACCTGCATGTCCCCAAGGGTGATCGTATACTCAGGGAAGAAAGTGCATGCCTGCATGCGCCGGTACAGGACAGAGTTCCTGAGGACACAGGCGTCATGTGCCTTCCCTGGCTAGCTGACATATGTCCTGAAAAATCCCTCAGTGGTCTACGAGGGCCTGTAGGACCACGGAGTAGTACCCCTTTCTGTTCTTGTAGTGGTTGGCGCTGTGTTCTGGGGCTCAGATGGGGATGTGGGTCCCATCCACGATTCCCCTGCAATAGGGGAAGCCGAGTCCTGCGAGGCCATCGAGGGTGTCCTGTAAGTTTCCCAGGGTGATGAGGTGGGCTAGCAGTACCTTGCTGATGGCACTGCTGACTTCCAGGAGGGCAGCCCCGACGGTAGCCTTGCCTATCCCGAATTGGTGGGCTACGGAGCAGTAGGAGTCAGGGGTTGCCATCTTCCAGACCGCAATGGTCACTCGCTTGTCCGCAGGCAGCGCGGGTTGGAATCGGGTGTCCTGGCGCTGCAGAACCGGGGTGAGCTCATGGACAAAATAGAGGAAGGTCCACTTGCTCATCCAAAAGTTCTGCAGCCACTGTACATTGTCCGAGATGGTGAGGATGATGCAGTCCCACCAGTCACTGCTGGCTTCCCGTGCCCAGAAGCGACGGGGCATGGAGGGCACCGTCAGCCCAGCAGCTCGCAGGACCAGCATGGTGGTGCGCATACTGCTGTCTGCCCCCGCACTGTCAGGGTCTCCAAGATGCGTGATCCAGGTGGAGAGCGCGCTGGGAAATGCATAGCAGGTGCAGAGCACCCACCTGACAACTTGCAGGAACTGAGTGCAGTCCATGACCTGTTCAGCCTCCATGTTGCCAGGCACAATGGGGAAGGTGCTGAGCTCACTTCCTGTTTTATGGGAGTGGCCAGGGGAGGGGGAGCACTTCTCTGGTTCCACATGCCACACTTCCCACAATGCACCCCTCCTGGGTTGCCCTAGCAACTTCTAGTGTGGCAATTTGAAGTCAACTTCAGTTTCTGGTGTGGACACTCTAAGTTGACTTAGCATTTCTAGCGTAGACATAGCCAAGGATATTTGTTTTAGCATAACTAATTCTGTGCTGCTAATTGCCTGCTGGTTTTACCAGGTTTTCTTTTTTGTAACTTTTAGGGGGTGTTGGTCAGTAGCACAATATTGTCGGTAAAGTCTAAGTCTTTTAGGGACTTGCCATCTATCCATGTCATACTAGTGTTTGTGTCGCTAATACTCCTTCAGTATGCAGTCTATGGCAACACTGAAAGAAAGCAGAGATAAAATGCAATCCCATTACACCAGTGCCCATGCTGAACAACACTATCTGGTTGTTCACCTTTACAGAGTAACATGCAACATCTTGATAACAGGTTTAGCTGGGATCCCATAAGACTGAAGAATATTCCTCAGTGTAGGTCTGTGCAGAGAGTCAAAGGTCTTTTGGAAATCAATAAAACTGATGATGAGGGAAGCTTGCTGTTCTATATATGCTTCTATCATGGATCCTAGTGTGAATATCAGTCTGCACAGGCCTGAATCTAGTCTGTTCTTCCCTAACCTTTGCATCCACTGCTTATTTCATCTTGTGTAGTATCACATAGCAGAAGACTATTCCCTATGCTTTCTATGTGACGAACATTACTAGAATGTCTTTTTGCTCCCCACTACTCCATCATGTGGTCTAAACTATTCCTTTAACATGCCAGCAAAGAGAAAGAAAATTGTCAACATTTAATGTTATGCATGTTATTAATTCAGGTGTATCTGAGTTTAAGGACTTCTGATTTTGAATTTTCATTTTCTGAATTGAACATACTGTTGGCATCTTTTACGCCATTCATTTCAATGGAAATCCTGAGAAGTTAGGGCACAGTTCTAAAGTTTGCTGGCAGAAATATACATTCCAGACCATCTTTATCAGCAATTTGTTGCTTTATAAAGAAAATTAAAGATGCTGGCTCATTTTCTGTCACAGTACTCATTTCTGCTTAACCTATAATGAGCAAATGTCTTTTTAGACATATTGCAATTAAAGAAATGGCCAAGTGATTTTCATTAGTTTTAATACATTTAGCATGTATTTTGTTAATCAGAGCAATACATGTCCTTCTTTGCATAATTGTGTTCTATCATTTAATGAAAAAGTTTAATTCATGCCAGAGCACAGCTAATCACTTTTAAATATGACACAAAAAACTTCAAAACACCCTGATCCCAAAGTGTAAAGCATGCACCAAATTGTTTTAACCTCTGGGGGAAGAACTTGTTTCAGACACATTTCTTGTCACCAAAATATTCATTCTCTATTATACTGGGCCTTGCCCTTAAAGGAGTTTGTGCGACTTCCTAGGATACTAAAAATAATATTATATTTTATTACATGTTCCTGTATTGACCCCCATTCATTTTCTGCTTTACCTTAACTAATAGCAGAAGGCACACTTGCAGCTCAAAATAGTGTGGTTAGATGCCTTTCTTAATTACTAGTACTCTTTAATTAACTCTTTAAATTACCTCTTAACAACTACAGCCTTGAATCACTATTTTTTTATTATTATTATTCAATACCAGTACCCCCCCTACTGTCAAGTATTTCCTATCCATGGTATGCATTCCATGATATGTTGAAGTGTCTACATGCTCTCTGGAGATTTTGTTTGTATTTATGAGTGAGTTTCTAATCAGTTGCCAGATGTAATGGGAGCAACAAGGGAGCAGATACCTAATTATCCAAATTACTTCACAGAAGAATATCATGTTGCTTATGTCCACAGGCACTTATTTTAATAATAATGCTTCTCCATAAATGGAACAGTGTTTGAGTCAGAGCCAATTCTCTCCACTTCTCTCCTTTCCATCTCAAGTTATTATTTGATTCGTCAGCCATTGCTACAAATGTCTGGTAGCTAGTTTCAGCTGAGTTTAGACTCTCCACATACAACATGTTATACCAGTGGCTGCCAATTATTATGTTTAAGATGCTATTTCAAATTATATGGGTCTCATTCCTTTCATAGCACATGCCAGCAAAGAGAAAGAAAAATGCACTGATAACCCATTGGAAGTTTTCAGTAGCTGAGCAGCTCGGTATGTCGCTAACAGAATAAGCAATAGAAGAAAAGTGATCACACAGAAAGTTTATTCACTTTTGAAATGTTTTATCATCTTGAAAGATATTACCTATTCTTAGAATGGGGAATAATTCTGGGCTAGTGGTACCTCTAAAGACAACATCAATGTTATCAGAGCTGTGACTGTATTATGTGTGCCCTATTCTAATTCAGAACTGGCAGATGAATCAAAAGAAAATGAAGCATCTGGGAGAAATGAGTCCACAAATGTGTTTGTCCTAACTTTCGCATTTTGGGACTTTCCACCCTTTTTGAAAATGTGTTTGGCATTTCAAACATAAACTTTATAACACACATTTAGCCTACTTCACAGTATTCATATGTTAAAGATTCAACAGCAATGAAGCAAGCCCTACCAGAAAATATGTGGGGAATTGACAAACTAATCTGAGGTAAATTTCTTTAAGTTTGGTTACATGCTAAAGCCTAGCACATTGCAGAAGCTGAAGCTATATAAAGCATTTTGACATAGTAAGTGACTAACAGGGCTCAACATGGATGTACTGCTCAAAATCCTGAATTCTACAAAATTCACAATTTTTAAACAAAAACAGATTTGATCTTTTTCTTTTTACCCACCTTCATATTCCCTCATAACCAGTGCCAGGTATATGATGCAAAAGGGATCATCCCTGTAGTGCTGCAGGTTAATACAACACAGCATGAATGAAGAATAACCAACTTTTGGGTTAGAGCAATGCACTGCGGGATGAAGTCATATGGGTGGACTCTAATATTCTTATGTTGATTTCAGCAGAAATTCTTGTGAAGTACAGTGCTACTTCACAGAATTGGACCCATAATCAATAAAATGCAAATTCCAAAGGGGTAGCCGTGTTAGTCTATTGTAGAAAGACAACAGAGTCCTGTGGCACTTTTAAAGACTAACAGATTTATTTATCGCATGAGCTTTAAATAAATCTGTTAGTCTTTAAAAGTGCCAATAAAATACAGTACTGGGTATATCAAACTTTTTTCATCCTCTCTGTTGACTTTGTGGAATCAGAGCATCAAAGATGTAAATACTTCTTGCTGAAATGTTGTATGAAAGGAAAGGGAAGCTGCCATACCACCTTGTGATATTTGCAAGTACTCTTATCATGGCTGAGGTCTGCTGCTTCTTGTAAAACTGTACTCAGACTCACATAGCAGGCAGATCCTACAAACCCATAGTCAAAACAAACACAATTTATAAATATATTATCAGCTATGGCATTTTTCTGGTGTGTTACATAATTTTCCATCTCTTTCAGTCCTGTCTGCTTGTCCCAACCAGTGGCAACTTTGGAAAAGAAAACCTTTCTTTCTTCACACACTCTATTCAATACATAATCTAATATTTTTTTTTTAAATCCCTAGAATGAAATATTTTCTTAGCTCTGTATGCATTTGTAAAGGGTCTTTTCAGGGTTTTCATCTTTTCTATCTGACTCTTCAAATATGCCTTCTCATTAGTCATTGGCTCAACTGAAGGGATTTGCCCAAGGTGCTGAAGGCAACTGGTCAGAAACTGACTTCTGTACTAATGAGAAATCTCGCATGCTCAATTTAACCTTCCTGTGTTAATTCCTTCAGTACTAGTTTGAAAAGTAGTGGTGTAGATGATAAATACCTCAATATTCAGAAGCAATTCACATTTTCTGAGCAATTTAGGCCCATCTCTAGTTAAAAGACATTATAGACCAAAATCCTAGCTCAAGACCACTGAGCACAGTGGAGCTCCACCAGGTATGAAATTGGCTACTCTTATGCTCCTGCATTCTATTATTTTGCACGGAATCATACAATTTTTACGACTGATCCAAATCTTGAAGTAGCCAAATCCTCAGTTTTTATACTGGCCTTACTCAGGCAACCCCCCTTTTATCTTACATATATTGCCTGTGTAAGAAATCTGTAAAAGACATTGAGACTTGACTCATTATTTTTAATAGTAGCAGATGGTGTGTCTGGCTATGATCTATGAAGGTCAAAAGAAAGCAAGAAGAACAGAATGTGTTCCTGTAGATTACTGGGAATTAGGATACCTTTTACAAGATTTAACAATCCAAATAAATCTGCAGTGCTGAAATTGATAACCTTATTCTCTTTATCTATTACATGATATTTCATAGTTAATGCATTTTTACTATACCTGGGAATGCAACATTCTGCTCCATTGTTCAATACATTGAGTAGGCAAGTGAAATAACTTACAAAAACCTGTGACCTCTGTACAATTGAAATAAATGTGCACCCATTGAGATTATGAAAAGTGACTTTTTATTCCTTTAGGCTGTTGACATTGTTTGGGATTGTATTGGATTATTCAGTGGTTGAAGAGAGCAGACTTTCAAGGATTATATCAAAGGACAGATATGTGATCAGCCATTTGTTTCATGGCAACATGTTGCACTTTCCTGTCTGGAATTGAGGTTAGTGCCCTGCCTGTCAGAGTATGGTGACATCTGAATATAGGTAGGTAAAAATGATATACCAGAATGACGTAACAGGAGCAAATCAATATAATCAGAATACATCTGATTCAAAATATAGTAGGCACTGCCTGCCTAGTGTCTTCATGTACACAGCAATAAAACATTTGCAAGTTACAGTTAAAATAAATACCTTATTGAGAATTCTACTATGGATATTATAACAAGAATTCTTCCTATTTAAACTTCTTAAGCAAACACAAACTATCAGATTCCCCATTTGGCAGGGCCAGATTAAGTGGCCTTTGGGCCCTGGGCTGCCCATCACCATGGGCCCCCTGACCTGGGGCCCTACCCCACACCACTGCAGGCCCCCCTGCCTGGGGCCCAGACCCCCCACTATGGTGGGCTGTCAGTGGTCCATCGCTAAGGCTCCTGGGGCCAGACAATGCCCCTGCCCTCATTCAGGCAGTCTGTCCCCAAAGGTGAGGCTGGCTGGCATTTGATGCAGTCTCCACTGCTGCCCCCAGTGCCACAGGCCCTGGAAGGCAGGGCTGTCCCGTGGGGGGAGCGGAGCCCAGGGCCAACTGGCCTAGGTGGGGCCCGCCCCACCCTGCCCCCTGCTAGAGGGGAGGCGGGCCACTCCACCCCCCAGGGAGCCAGCCCAGGTGGTGAGGCTGAGGCCGCCGCTGGGGATCCGGCTCCAGCCCCAGCCGTGGGAGCTGCCGGTGGGGGAAGCTGGCCGCAGCTGGGACCCCAGGATGCTGTGGCCACTGCCCGAGCTGGGGACCCAGGGGCGGGGAGGGCTAGCCCAGTGGCTGGCCTTAGTGCTCCCGGCCTGCCCCACTGCCTTCAGCTCCCTGCCGAAGGCAGCGGGGAACAGGGAAGAGTGTGGCTGTGGGGGGGGGGCGCGGGGCCAGAGCAGCTTTTGGGGTAGGCGAAGCAGGCGTACACCTAGGGCCCTGAGCAGTAAGGGGCCCCATCACCTGCTTCGTCTATCCCAAAAGGCCCATCTGCCTTGGTCGGCAGCAGGAGGAGGAACTGGCTCATGGTGCCAGGGCCACATGGGTGGGAACTGGGGCTGGAGGAGGGGGGCGGGGCAGTGAGCGGGGGGCTGGGGGAAGGGGGAACAGGGGCACAGAGGGGGGCCCCAGTGGGCCTATAGGGCCCCTAATAGCCAAAGGCCGCCTCTGCGCGGGGCCCATGTAGCTGCGGGGCCCGGGGCGATCGCCCCGTTCGCCCCCCCCAGGGACGGCCCTGCTGGAAGGCCACACTAGAAGCCGACCACAGTGTGTGCAGCCGACCCCACACCAAGAGTGGATCGAACAGGAACTGGCCTTCCCTGTCCTCAGGGGCAGAGGAGCTGGCACAGGGATGGGACGGGAGCTCGGAGCCACACCTTTGGGTCTAGGGCCCCACTCCTCCATCCTATGCCAACAGAGATAGGGCCCTTCCAGAGCCCCCAAAAATCCAGCCAGCCATGAGTGGGGCAGTGGAGATGGAGGATGATCTGGCAGAGGCCTTAGGGGCATCCCAGGGCCCCCTTTTAGGCTGGAGTCCAGGGCTTCAGCCCCTATCGCCTCTGCCATTCAGGGCCTGAAACTTCCTAAATTTCTTTGAAAGAAAACCTCCACAATTTAATTTTTTTATGGACATATTTATAATCCTGAACCTGTTGAACCCAGGTAAGCTTTCATATACTTTCCGACTGACTTAACAGTCAAGTAAGTATTAGTAGTTCAGATTCAGTCAGTTTACTATTAAACATAACAGTACATGCTTCATTACACAAACTTCAGCTAATAATTATGATATAATTACAGATGTAATCATTTAATTCAATAAAAAACTAAACAAAGGCATTTATCAATGACTAATCTCAGTTCCTTATGAATGGGTCTATTGCAGTAATGCTGAATTGTCATTTACTGTGGAATGACATTGCTATTAGGGGAATGAAAAATTATGTTACATCTGCATTGTAAATTGTCCATGATTGGTACCGATTGATTTTCTACACTTTTTCAATTAGGATTTCATACAATAAAATGATTTATATACATTATTTTACTTTGTTGTTTTGTACTAACGATCTCAGAATAGTTGGATAATTTCTATTTTGATTTACCAATTAGACTGGCAAGGTGGTGTAATTAATTTCTTGACTGTCATTAAACATACTTGCTCTTTTGGAAAAAAGCTATTAATCATTTCTAGATAGAAGATTCTTCCCTTTTCTGAAACTTCAAGAATTAAGTCCCACAAAACAAAGTGCCTTCCCCCAAAAAGCCTTTAATATTTTTTTTAGCTTCAGTAAAAGCCCACTGTCCCAAGTATTATGCTAAAGAAGACACATTCTTTCCCTTCCTATGGAGAAGAAGTGAACACCTTTATTTCATTTAGAAGCAACTGCACTTATCCAAGCCCAGCACCAATTCACACCATTGATTTCACTGGTATTGAATTATTGCTCCATGCCTCAGTACTCTGATAAGAATGGACGTGGAACCATTTTATCCTGTGATGAATGAGAAAGGGGAAAGCTGTTCCATTCAGCAGGTAAGATAAAAATGAGATCTTGTCAGTTATACAATCACACCCACTTTGACTAGAATATAATTATTTCTGGCGCTTGTTCTTTTCCATTTCTATGCCCTGTATGGTGGCTGGAAAACTTATTTTCTAGTAAAGTTAGAGACATCTTAATAACTCACACATTTTGAAAATAGGACGTAAGAAGATTCTATTAATTAAAGAAGTCTATTTTGGAATCTCTATTGTGTCAGTTATTAGGAGAGAAATTCATCCTCATGCAGAGAGGATTAGCAGAAGTGTCTGTGCACCACATTAATTCCACTTAACCCCTATTTTGGGACCTTAATTGGGGCTTAAGTGGGGTGCAGGCCCTTATGATGCACACAGATGAATTTCATCATATATGAACAAAGAAAGAAAGGGTCAAGTGATTCATCTTGTGATTCACTTTGTACTGAGCTCTGGCAAGCATCGGATGCTGCAAAAGAAGCAATAATATGCCTACAATTCAGAGAGTTATACAAAACTACAAAGACCACAGGAAAAATTTCTTCCTGACCTCATGTGTGGATTAGCTTATCTCATATACCAAAAAAAAAGCTTAAAATAAAGACTTCAGACATAGATTTTGAGCCTTCTTTACCCTCCTTCCCCAAAATAGAATATGCAAATCTGTATTTTGTCTTTGAGCATCTGTGACACAGTGCACTTCCATGTACACCCTGATGGTGTGATTCTGTATCATTCATGTTCACTCATGTAGTGTATTTGTGTTGTTTAGTGCAAAGTATGTCATGTAAGATGGCTTTGGAATATTCATGGCAAACTGAATCGTGTTATAGTAGTATGTTTGTTCCAATGACATATGTATGTTTATGAATCTCTGCTGTTTAATATTCCCAAACATGTGTCTTGAGATATATTCAGGCAAAACTCTCCCAGACCAAAGAGACAATTCACGCATTGTTAAGGCATGTACAAAACAAACCATTTCCTCCAAAAACAATGGACTAGCCTAACCATGGATAAGAGACTACTCATTGACTCAAGTGGAGGAAACCATACAGGTCATTGTATGACCTCACTCTGAAAGAGGGAGCTGAGGCCCCAGGTGAAGGGCTAAGGAACATGTTCAAAAGGAGAAACATTTTGCAATTTATCTCTCTCCCTCTTTCACCACATCTATGACCAACATCAAGCAGCTGAAGTGTTGACCACAGGAGGAAGGCCTCATTGGAGATGGACCAATCAGCCTGTGTGAGAATCATTTAAGGCCAGAGGTTCTCAATATCTTTAGTGGCATGGCACAGTTCGGAGCCCCCCCAACCACATATGACACAGGACAGCCCCTCTCCTACCACTGCTGAGCTTTCCCCTAGTGGCAGCACTTTTAGTGGTAGCTGAACCTAACCTAGCCACTATTGCAGGAAAAAGAAAATTCCGCAGTGTCCATTTCAGTGTCAGGATGCTTCAGAAGCAGCCTCTGCTGCCTCAAGAACCAGCTGGTGCAACTGACTTCAGTGGTAGGTTTCAAAGGAGAGCTCCCGTTGCCACAGAAAGCTGCCACTGGTAGAGATTTCAACAGCAGTTCTTAAAGGGGCCACAGCCTGCCATCAAAGCTCTCCTTGCCACCAATGGTTTCTTTCAGTGGCGGAGGCAGCTTTCAGTGGCAGGCTTTTTCGTGGCAACACACTCAGCAGGTGTATCATGGCACAGTTTTGTATCTTAACAGAGTGATTGAGGAGCACTGATTTAAGACTGTAAGGTTGCTGATAGTGTTATGCACCTTTTATTTACTTTTGATCATTACCCTTAATACGATTGCCCCTTTTATTTATTTTTGATCCGATCTGATCTGCTTTCTTCTGACTTATAATCACTTAAGGTCTTTCTGTATTTAATAAATATGTTTGTTTTTATCTAAAGCAGTGAATGTGGTTTGGGTGTATGAGGAGACTTCATTTAAACTGACGAAGCTGGTGCATATCAATTTCTTTGATAAATTAACAAACTAATCATAAGCTTGCATTGTGCAGTGGGCAGCAATGAATGTGGTAAGACAGAAATTCCTAGGGTTACATTTGGGACTGAGTTTTTCTTTTGGGGTTATTCTACTGCATAATACTTTGAGTGGCTGGCCAGAAGCACTCACTCACTTAATTGAGAGCATCTTGCTTGCAAGGGACAGTAGGTGAACTGCCCAGGAACAGGAGTTCACACAGAAGAGGAGAGTGGATTGGGCTTCCAGAGGGAGGGATTGAAGTGAAACAGCAATACACCAGTTCAGATTGCAGAGGGGAATGTCACATCATCTCAAATTACAAATGAGTATTTGGAATGGCTAGCTATTACAGTTGATCGGTGATATGGTACAATTTTTCTGCTCTGCGTCAATGGCTCAAAGCAGAGAAAGATGATATTTGTGATTGGTTTGGTAGACAACAATCCCATGGAATAAGTTGGTGGTCATTATCCTTTCTTCAATGGACATATAT
>ML685832.1:10118985-10139665 GCA_007922175.1 Pelusios castaneus
ATATAAAATGGTCATTGTCATTCATTAGCAAAGTTCCTGGAAATCTCAGAAGAGAAACCAGGGACTAAACAGATATGGAGAGAGAATTAACTTCTCACTCCCAAAGTGGGTCTCTTCAGATCACTCTGACAAGGTAGAGTGAGGAAGCTTGTGTGGCACCTATTTCATAAACATATAGAAAGACTCTGGGCTGTCAATCTGGCACTTTCCCTAAGTATTAAAAATTAATTTAGTATGTCACAAATGCAAACTATATTATACAAGAAAGCAAACTATTATATACAAAACTTGATTTTACATTACTGTGTGCTGACCAATCCCAATGTGTCCATTAGTTTTCTTTAACAAAGTCCTCATTATTAGATAAACAAAAGAAAAAAAAGGTTTTCAAGGAGTTCTAGAGATTAAAACAGCAATCTAACCAGCTTCAAGAGCTTTCTCAAGAATAACTTCTTTCCAACATTCAGATTTCTTTCAGCATCTCTTAAGCTGTCACTAGACTAAATAATAGAAAGTTCTGTAAGACAGACCTGAATTTACACTACATCATTCTGCCAGAGTTAAGTTGTCTTAAAATCAGTATAACTGTAATTTACACCCATAGTCTTTTACATTGCCAGAGCAGTGTTAAAGGGCCTTAATGTGAATGGGAAAAACAAACAAAAACCAAACAAATTGAAAAAAGCAGTAAACTATTTATTTCCAAGTAGCAATTTGTCTGCCACTGCCATGAATAGACCTATGTCCTATGATCATCAATAGACCTATGTGTCATTGTGGTATTACCCATGAAAGTAAATACCATTTAGCCAGAATCAGGGAGGCAAAGAAACACCGGTATAAGCAACAATATTGAATGTTACAATGTATTGCACAATCTATTATTTATTCCCAGACACTTTTAGTTAATGAGATTACCATCCTCATTTTTTTTTAAATTCGTTCGGAAATAAATGGCTTGCTATTGGAAAGGGTTAACATGCATTTATCTAACAGCACTATGGTTGAAAACTAGCTTCTTGTTGTCTTGCACTATTTGGAGCAATATAATTATGTCTTTTTAACTTGATTATCCTTTTCTTTTGTTATACCTTTCACATGCCTTCATTTTGTTATTATTTTCTTGCAGTGCAAATTTGCAAGATATAATCCATTAGAGCCTTCTGCTTTCAGAAAATTGTAACTTCCTCAAAATTATTTTTTGCAATTGCATCCTTACTTTCATCCCAAATGATTGGTTTGGTTGAGGCTTTAAAAAAAACAAAACAAAAACAAAAACCACAGGCACTTTTGTTTTAATAACAGAGAGGGAAATATACATATTTGCTATTCAAAAGGAATCTAAACGTGTTTGGGGGGTTGTTTTTTGGCACAGCTCTAAATGCCATAAAACCTAGAATTTTGATGTAGCACCTAAGTTATAGATGGAAAGACTGTAGTCCACCAAGTCAAGATTGCTCCCTCGCCTATACAAGTGTTTTGTCAAGATTAATTTTAAATAAGAACTATTTCCAACAAATCTGTTTGATAAATGCATCCCTTTTTTTTCTGTTTTTAATTTTCTGTATACACGTTTCAATTTGTACAAAGTTCTTCATTATCTGAGATTGTTGGATGAATGTTTTTAAATGCATTATTTATTTGTATTTTGGTAGTATTTGTGAGCCACCAAATTAAAGATGAAGAGCTCACTGTATAAACATATTACAAAAAGTTGGTCTTTGACCCACGTGCCTTACAATTTAAATGTGAGTCAAGGGACAACAGGTGGATTCAGGCAGATGTGAGAAGTACATGGTAATAGTGAAACAGATATGGGTATAACCTTTGTTTTGAAGATCTTAATTTTCTCTTATTATATAGAGTTTTGTAGTTAGAGTTTTTGATTCAACAATATTGTCTCCTTCTGCCAAGCTACCAGCTAGGAAAAAACACTTAATACTTGAGGGTTGAAGTGATCATCTTCAAGACAACAATTTTTTTTATCATTCTTCACAAGTTTCTCCAAGATCCTAATATGCACTAATCTCCTGCATACCCACAATACGACTGGAGGTCATAGACGACATGGTTTGCTCCACAAGGTAGACTCTATTGTTGTTTGCAGTCTTCAAAGGTCCTGACACCAATACCTGACTGGAGGCGTGGTGTTGGCAGAGGACAGAAGGAAGCAGAATGCCTCAGGGAACTAAGGATAGAAGTTTCTGGTGACCTACTGTAACCCATATGCCTAAAACAGGCTATCTCTTTAAGAGACCTATTTAGGGTGTGTTATTGTTGCTGGGCAGATTAGCTGCCCATAGCTAGAAACTTCTGGAAGCAGGGAGTGTTAGCATTTCAGTATGTTCCACTGGGTTTTCATGCTGGTGTGGTCAGACCACATGAAAGCAGCAGATTGTGCAGACCAAGAGAGCGGCAGGCAGGAGCTGCAGTGAGAAGAGCCCATGTGCTCAGTGTTCATGAAAGAAGCTGAGTCAGGAGTGAATAGCAAGATGTTTTCTCCCTCTTGTGGAGCCTTCTGCAGCAGAGTTAATGCACATGCATATGGGACTGAGGGCTGGTTAACCAGTAAGCTGATTGAATGGTAGTGGTTCCAGAGGAGAAAAAAAATCCCGCATGGAATTCTATTGAAGATTCCTGCAACCAAAGAAGAAGAGGATGGCTACTTCTTTCCACTTAAGCCTTTGGACTTGAACAAAGACTGTAGCTGAGGGTTGGATGAACTCCACCTAGACTTTGGGACCCTTGGGTATCTTTCTCACTGTGTTTCTGTGGGGACTGTTCTGTTTAAATTCATTTTGTTTCCTTAGGATAAGGTTTATTTAGTTAATAAAGTTCATTGTTACTTTTTTTCTTAGTAGTATTTTAATGTGAGATGGTAACTCTGAGCAATTTTTGCTGTGAGTCCCTTACAGACTGGATCCTGGGTCTCCAGCTGCTTCTCCATAGGAGTTGGGGTTTATTTCTGTTAGGGACTGGAGAGGGGCAATTAAATGAATTTTAGCCAACCTGAAGGTTACACTACTTTCCTACATCTCCTGCAGCAAAAGTTGGTGATGTTTGCATTCATTTTAATGATCATTAGGGAAGTATTTACTTTCCATAAGGATTCACCCCAATATGGTGTGAAGATGTCAGTGTAGCTATTTGAAGAAATCTACAGCATTCTAAAATTGTGTTTCTCATTTTTTTATATGCTGTGACCTATTTCAACACTGCATAAAGAATGTCACTTATCCCTTTCATTCTTCCTGCTTTTCTGAGGGTTTGCAATTCATATGCAAACTTGGACATGGGCTGCTGCTCTCTATTTCTGTGTGGGAGGTAATGTCAGAGATAGTCATAATGTAACTCAATTTTGAAAGAGAAAGTTTAGATTATTTTTGCCCCTGCACATGTCACCGATAGTGTTAAACAAAGCTAGTGCAGAATTTAGAATCTAAATGGGACAGTTTTGGTATCCACTTTATTTTTGTGGTTCCTAATATAGTGTTTGCTCTTAAAAAAAATAGTCTGTTTCAAAAGATTCCATCGGTCGGAGTGAAACTCTCTCTACAAAAAACAGGGGATACCACTGGAACCAGTAAAATATATAACAATGGAACAAAATTTTGAAGTGCAACCTCCGTAGTGAAGGTAAATTTGATCCATAGACTATGTTAGCCTGAATTTATCTTTTGATATTTATTTGGTGCTGATTTCAGTGCAATAACTTGAAAAACTGGAGTTTTTTTCCCCCACTGCAATCCAAATTATGTATCCATGAAAAATAGTGTTTTTATGTTTATAACGTGAGCTGCCTGATTATGTATGGAGGCCTGTAAACTTATTTCATATTGCTATATATCATGATAGAGTTATTGAAGTTAATGGATTTATGCTATTAGAAGTATAGTAAAAGAGACAACAAAATCCGGCCCAGCAGCCACAGCTCTCCGCCTTTTCTTTGGTATTCAGAAAAAAATTGTATTTAATTCTGCTTTTATCCCTCCCCCAAATGAACTGTAAAAGTATGTCTAAAGACTGGAACAAGCCTATTTGAATCATCAAAAGTAAATATGGTATGTAATATAATCTTCTGCATATTCTAATGAAGGATGACTGGGAGATCTTGTGTTTTAATGGTTGATGCACTGTCCACCTGGATTAGTGATAGAAGGGTTTCTTACTTTAAATCCTTATTATTATTATTACCTATTATTATTATTATTATTCTATTGGTATCAATAGAAAGGTAGTAATTTGCTGGGAATGATTATATAGTTTATGTCTAGGAATTCTATTTCGATTAGAAGTTAAGAATGTGATGTTATATCCATACTTTAACTTGTGTTATTCTGGACAAATGTCTTAGAGGGGAGGGTGTGAACAACCATTGTCTCCTTAATGTTAAGGAATCTGCCAGGTGATCTGGTCCCAGGGAGTAAACTGATGAGCCATTAAGGATACAATGGTTGTATTCTTTAGGTCCTCAATGGCTCATCAGGATACTCCCTGGGGCCACATCACCTGTCAGATTCCTTAACATTAAGGAGACAATGGTTGTTCACACCCTCCCGTCTAAGACATTTGTCCAGAATGACACAAGTTAAAGTATGGATATAACATCAAATTCTTACCTTCTAATCGAAATAGAATTCCTAGACATAAACTATATAATCATTCCCAGCAAATTACTACCTTTCTATTGATACCAAACATGACATCGTTCCTATGGATTATAGCATTTATGAGATATCCATAGAAAATAATATCATAAATGCTTCCCTAAATCCAGACAGCATCATACATAGGGCTGTGCCCTGCCAGGGTCCCTGTCCGCCTTTGCCCCATTGTACACAGGGGGTGCCCCCCCGCCACCGTGGACCTGCCCAAGGTCCCCCTAGCCCCACAAAGTCGACCTAGAGCATCCAGTGTGGACGCTCTAGGTCGACTTTGTAAGTTCCCCTTTAAGTCGACTTTAATTTTAAGTGTAGACACACTAAGTCGACTTAATTAAAGTCGACTTAAAAGTGCAAGTGTAGACATAGCCCTATTGCCATACCAGTCTCATTCTTAACATTGTTTTGTCCAATTCCCTATCTCTGACAGTGATCAGTACCAAGTGCTTCATCAAAAGTGCATAAAGACAGTAACATACAACTCTGGAATGATTAGTCCTTAAGGTAAGTTTTTATCATAGCTGTCATGAGTTAGTGCTTGACTTATTTTTGAAGTTATATACTTTACATTGTTCCCCATATAATATAAAAGTGACTGTGACACATTTACACGTTTAATCATTTTTTGGATTCTATTGAGCTCTTAGCCTCTCTGATATTTTGTCACAATGAATTACACAGGTCAACCATGTATTATAATACAAATGTATTTATTTTTGTCTTTCTAAATTTGTTGCCATTCAGTTTTATCAAGTGTCCCCTTGTATATTTTGGAAAATAGTAAATAAAGAAGCTGATGTATCTCTTGAATTGGCTATATTGTTCTGTATGTATCTGTTGGGTCCCCTCTTATTTATTTCCTCTCTATACAAGACCATCCCAGGGGTTTTGATCTCTTTTCCTACAGCACTCTACTAATATTCATTGTCTCTTTATGAAGCCTATACAATTTCTACTAAAAATTGTTTAACACGAGTATAATTCTTGAAACTAAACACACCAATTCCCAGTAAAATGTTACCAGAAAATTAGAGAATCTAATCTTCATTCATGGGAAAACCTATTTTTATTACCTTTGCTGAGCTCTTCTTCAAATGTGCTAGGAACTGTGCCAAATCAAACCAAAACCTTATGGAAGATTCAGATAATTTCAAATAAGTATTCCATTCTTGTGGAAGTTCCCTTCTGTTTGCCCTTCCCCTCTGCTTGTTTCTAATATTTCATAATCTCTATAGTGGGCTGGGGGGGGGGGTCACAGTAGGTTTGATAACTTCTTCTGGGCTCATTGCCATCTTGAGAACTTGTGTATTTTAGGGCATAGACAGGGTCAGAATCATGCAATACATTATTTATCTCCTTTAACCCAGGCAAAACCTGGAGTATGCAAGATGTGAAAACTCCAGATGGTCTAGCAGATCATGACAGACTTCCTGATTTACCACCAGAGATTTCATAGAATATCAGTAAAGACAGCAGCAGAACAGACTTTGGATCAAAGGCCAGAAAGGATGAATGCTGAGAAGAAGGGAGGGAAAAGACAATCAAGAAGACAAAGTTAGTGATTTGGCACCTGTATTGCACTCATCCCTCTGAAATCTGAGTATTGTCTCCATAGTATGTGGACATCTGCGATCAGGATGGATACATAAGCCAAACAGCTGGTTTATAATCTAAGGTAAGAAAGGAGATGAGTAAGATCAGAAATCTTATTGGGAAAAGGAAAGATGGTTATCAGAAAGGAGAGCAATTTGCTTTGGACGGTGGGAAAGGAAAAAATGATATATAGATGAGGAGGGATGATGACAATCTCCAAATATCCAAAGATCATTAATTTAGTGAGGAATTTTCCAGATGAAACCCCTCAGCTTTCTAAGGTTTAATAGTTACACCTACAGGAGAACAGTGAAAATAACTAGATATGTTCAATCTACATAAAATAATTTATAATCAGAGACTCATTTAACATAGCTGTTTCATATGTATTACCATATGTACCAGGGGTATGTTTTAATATACATAGGCCATGATTCTCCAAACACAAATGCACATGGTTTAACTTTGATAGTATTATACACATTCTTAATGATACACGTGTTAACAGATGTGGGGGAATGTTTTATAGTGTTTAAGCCAGAAGAGTGATTTTCCTGCTCTTGAACATATATTTGTGTTTTTTCTCATCAAGCTAGCACAAGTATAAATAGCAGTGTAGCCATAAAAGCATGTGTAGTGGCAATAAAGGCATGGCTAAGAATATATCGTTTTCTGGCAGGTTTGTATGCCATACGGCACAGAGAAGTCTCTGCTACTGCTACCACTCCACTTCTATTCATGCTCACACTAGCTCAGGTATGTGTGCGTGAACAAGGGAATCACACTCCTAGCTTGTGGTGTAGACATAACCTAAAAGTGTGGCTCCGGTGAATGCTGTTCCAGCCGACATTGTAAAGACAAGTGAAATGTGCTTGAAAGTAAGAGGTGGAGAAGTCAGTAAAAGCAGGCTCCTTCCTGCATGACAAGAGCTATTTCTTCTAAGCTCTCCTTGTATGGAGTAAAGTCACACCTAATAGTGTTTTCTTCCAGGAGATAGAGGGCAATAAATACAAACAATCTCCATTATTGCAAGTTTTGTTTCAGCGGTAGACTTGCCACCAGGCAAGGCAAACAAAAGGGCTTACTCCAAGGACGGCTCTTCTGAAGGTTTTACCATAGTCCTATGACCTGAAATTACCAGCTTTTTCCTGGTGATGAGGAAATAAAAGCAGGCTTCTCCCTGCCAGAGCAAGAAATGCCTTCTTTGAGGCCTTCATTCCTGGCACACTCTAGTTCAGGTGAGATAGGAAGCCAATAAAAACAATGCACCCATAAAACATCAAGGAAGAGCCTTTAAATTCTGTTATTTTGGGAATAGATTTCTTATTTCTTCCCTATATTTTTTATGTGGATTTATTGTTCTTAGCCTCATTATCTCTCTTCTGTGAAGCCTTGATTATACTGAGATGTTGCCTGAATGTCAAGCCTCAGTAGGGATACTCAGCAACTAGTACTTGACTCACAAAGTGCAAATTGGAAATGTTAATGTGGTTGAGTCAAGTTTCAGAACTTGGGATCCAGAGTAGAAGAGTGGCAGAGAAGGATTTGTTTCTCAAGAGAAGATGGGCAACACCAATTTGGAAAGCAGATTACACAACCGACTCATTGCCTGATGACCAGGATTCTGAGACAGACCAAGAGATAGGACAATAATAGGACAATAATGACACAGTCTGTGCAGAGCTTCTAGGAGAGAGAATTTGTATAAGTCTCTTATGGGGTGAGAACTGAGGGATGGAAAGATGGAGAAGGGTGTTTGAAGAAGACTAAAGAAAAGAGGGCAACCTGAGTATAACAATGAAATAGATTGTTTTGTTTTACCCATACCTGAATTAGAATTTCTCTCTTTTTTATCCTCTGGTTTTAAGGATTAGTTACGATGAGAGAGTCAAATGAAAGAATATAGGGGATTTGGTTTGCTCTGTCACTGTCTGATGTCTAGTCCAGTGAATATTTTCTATCCATTTACATCAGTGGCAGATGAACCACAACTATATCTCAGACCAGGACAGATGAAAAAAAGTCCCTTCCTGAAGAAGAAAGTTTTATGTCTGTAGTGAGAAATCAGATGGAAAGAATCCAGTCATGAGTGAGGGAGGTAACAGATATTCTGCCTATTGGCTACAGTTGGTGTTACCAATAGTGTATAGATTTTAGCACTGGAGTCTAGTTGGAAGGGGAGGGAAGCCAGGATAATACGTAAACAAAGTTAATCCCTCCCCATATCTCAGGTATTATTAGAAACTACAAGCTACTGTTTCCTGTATTCTACCCAGTGATTCACTATTCAGAATCCTGGTTCCTGCAGTTTCCTCAGTTTAAGAATTGCAAAATCAGTGTCAAAATAAATATACATAATCTGAATTCCACAAGACAAATTTGGAGTTGATTCTGCTTTGCAGCAGCCCTGAGTTTGTCCCTTTGTCTTTGTGATTCATCACAAGCTACAGAGAGCATTTACTTTCAGAGATAACTCACACCAACAGACAAGTAAACTGAGGATGAAACTGAAACAAAATCCTATAGTGCTTCTGAACATTAATTGACCATTCAATCAGTGTCAAGTACAATAGTTTGAAGTTTAAGAGTAAAACAGAAAAAACAACCAAACAAAACCTCTTGAAAGTGACTGAGTTGAAACCAGAACAAATAAATATCAGATTAGAAAATAATGAATAATAATTAGAAGAAACTGCATCTTGCATGTATTAATTACCTGAAGTTTATCACATGTAGTCATTCATGGTTCTTGTAATATTCTGATTGTCACTCTTGCAATTTTCTTTAGCACAAGATTTCTCAAATAAATCACCAGTGAATATCCAGTAATTTTCCTTGGCTATGTCTACACTGGCAAGTTAGTTCGAATTAAGGAGGTTTAATTTGAACTAACTAAAGCCATGGCTACACTAGGCTTTAGTTAGTTCTAATTCAGGGCTTCCTTAATTCGAACTAATAAGTTCGAATAGGGTATTCAAACTAAAGGGTTAATTCAAACTAACTAGTCCGCAGCTGGAGTGCGGGTCCCGGGGAGAAGGAAGCCCCGCGCTCCAGCTCTTCGTCCTGGCTGGGAACCGAGCGGTCCTGGCTAGAAGGGTTCCCTTCTGCCCGGGACCTGAGAAGTCCCGAACAGAAGGGAGCCGAGTAGTCCGGAGCAGAAAGGAGCTCCACGCTCCTTTCTCCCCTGGACCTCTCAGGGGCTTGCTGCCCCGCGGAGAGCCAGCCCCATATGGGGCTGGCTCTCCCTGGACCAAACTAGTCGACTTAGAGAGTCTAGTATAGACTCTCTAAGTTGAGTTAGTAAGGCCCACTTTAAGTCAACTTACGAGTCCTGTGTGGACTCTCTAAGTCGATTTAATAAGGTCGACTTAAAGTTGACTTATTAAAGTCAACTTATTTAAGTTGACCTAAATTCTCCAGTGTAGACATAGCCATAGAGACCCTGTACCTGATGCCTGACAGAGGAGTTATGTTGATGTCAACAGCTCTCAGTCAATAATGGCAGACTTTCTCATATCTTTGACATTCTCTAGATAGTTTGCTATACCAGTGTACATTGCGTTCACATTCCAGTGAGCAAGTTTAAGGACAGCAACCATGGTACCTGAATCTTAACCACATACAGTATGCAGGAAAAAATAAAAGGTGACAGAGGCTTGTCTTAGAACCAAAGCCCCCCTTTTGATAGTAGTGGCTAGGCCCAAAGGTTTAAGGACCAAGTCATTTGGAAAGCAGCATTGCTGTGGGATATGCAGAGGGGCAGACCTGAGCAACAAAACTAACCTCCTCCTTAGGAGGCCAGTGTGACTGGGGCCCCCTGGGATAACCTCCTGAACATGCAAAAATCAGGGCAAGCTGCAAAACCGGGAGTCAAACTCCCCAAACACTAATGGGTGGTACTTGAACTAGTCTCCCTATCAGTCACAACCAGGCTTCTGGTTCCCCACACTGGTTACCACGAAGCGTAGCAAAATAGAAACACCTCCCTTTATTGCACTCCAGCCCCTCTGGCTCCCACCTAGCTGCACGGTCCCTTAAAGAAAAAGGTTCTCCTGACCCCAAAGGACCAGCCACATTTTACAGAAAAATATAGGTTTGGATCTTACCCAAAATACCACACTGATAGCCAATCCCTTAGTAACTACTACTAAAGGTTTATTATAAAAAGAAAAGAAGCAAAATAAGAGAGATGTTAAAACGTCAAAGTGAATCACATACATACAAATGATTTAGAGTTCATGTAAAGCAGTTTTCAGGCTTGTTCCTCTGGTAAACACCCAGCTCAAGGGTGGGTCAGAGTCCTTTGTCCAGTCGCAGATGAATAGTTCCAAAGATGGGTGTTGGCTGTAGACTGGAGACTTGAGAGAAGATGTAGTTGGGGCTGCTGCCTTTTATCACCTCTGGCCTTCTCTATGTTGTGTGGAGTTCTTTCCAATCAAAATTGAGTTGAATCACATGGGAAAGTCATAGTGGCTCAACGGGTTTTTCCCTGGGCCCACTGGCTATGTCAACACTGATTAATTTAAGTCTACTTTAACTAAGTCAACTTAACTAAGTAGACTTTGTCGACTTAGTTAAGTCAACTTAGTGTGTCCACACTTTAAATTAAAGTCGACTTAAATGGGAAATTACAAAGTCGACCTAGAGCATCCACACTGGATGCTTTAGGTCGACTTTGTGGGGTTAGAGGGACCTAGGGCAGGTCCACGGGGGCATGGGGGGCACCCCTTGCCCAGTGCCAGGGGGCTCAGCCTTTGCCCCATTGTACCTAGGTACAATGGGGCAAAGGGGGTCAGGGACCCTGGCAAGGCATAGGGACAGGGTGGGCAGGGCTCTGCCCTGCCCTGTGGGGGGCATGCCAGGCTTCCCCTGTGCCCCCCCTTCCCCCCGGCAGGGAGGGGATTGGTGTAGCCCTGGGGTAGTCGACTTAGGGCTACCCCATGTCTGCACTGTCTTAAATCAACTCTAGGGAGTCGACTTAAGCCTTAGGTCTACTAAGAAGGTGGTTTTATAAAGTCGACTTAATTTTAATTAAGTTGACTTTATTTTCCTCAAGTCGACTTAAGCAAGCTTAAGAAAGAAAGAAATTGTAGTGTAGACGCAGGGTAAATTAAGTCGATTTAAGCAAGCTTAAATTGACTTAATTTAGCAGTGTAGATGCAGCCATTGTGTCTGGGAGCTTCCTTAATGGGCCATTAAGGAAACAATAGTTGTAGATGGGAGCATCCCAGGATCACACAGGTTGAAATAGAGATGTAACAAACATATTCCTAACATCTAATATAGATGCAATTCCTACACATAAACCATATAATCATTCCCATCAGATTACAACCTCTCTATTGATAACACAAACACAGCATAGTTCCTATGGATTATTGCAATTAGAAATATTAATAAGAAATAGTATTATAAATGGTCCCCTAAATCCAGACAGTGTGAGAGACAGTACAGCATCTTTTGTTGTTTTTAGCTTTATAGATAGTAAAATTGAAACATATAGATTAAGTGGATTTCCCATGGCCAGAGGAAATCTGGGTCAGAGCCAAGAGTAGAGCTCATGAATTCATTCTTCCCATTCCCATGTTTCGGTTCGTACTCACACCTTTCACCTTGCCCTCCTTCATCCTGGCATGTGTATATGTACCTCTCAACTGTAATTTGCACTTCATGCATCTGACAAAGTGGGTTGGAGCCCATGAAAGCTTATGCCTGAAGAAATGTGTTAGTCTTTAAGATGCCACAGGACTCTCATTATTTTTCCTGTATACAGACTAACACGGCTACTCCTCTGGACCTTTTGATAAATGATTTGACTATAAGAAATGATTATTTGAACTAAATTATATACTAGAATGTCCGAACTACCTGCTGCTCCCTATTATATGGGTACAATTCCCACTGTTGCGAAATGAGAAATTTGACCCACAGGACTGTGTAGTCAAATTCCAAAGGGGTAGCTGTGTAGATTGTGTAGACTGTGTAGATTAGGTATAAATCATTTTGTGGAGTATTTTGGTATTTCCAGTGTTTCCAGGCTTTCTGCTCTCTGAGGCTGCGTCTATATTGTAAATTCAGTCGATTTAAGCTTGCCCTGCGTCTACATTACAGTTTCATTAAGTCAACTTTATAATATCTCATTTTAATTCGACTTAATGCTTAAGTCGACTCCCTAGAGTCCCTAGAGTCGACTTAAGCCAGTGTAGATGTGGGGTAGCCCTAAGTCAATTTAGGGCTACCCCAGGACTACAACAATGCCCTCCCTGCTGGGGGGGACAGAAGGGGAGCCTGGCATGCCCCCTCACAAGGCAGGGCACAGCCCTGTCCACCCTGCCCCTATGCCCTGCCAGGGTCCCTGACCCCCTTTGCTCCATTGTACCTAGGTACAATGGGGCAAAGTCTGAGCCCCCTGGCAGTGGGCAAGGGGTCCCCCCCCCCGTGTGGACCTACCCTAGGTCCCCCTAACCCCTTGAAGTCGACCTAGGGCATCCAGTGTGGACGCTCTAGGTCGACTTTGTAAGTTCCCCCCAAAGTCGACTTTAATTTTAAGTGTAGACTCACTAAGTCGACTTAACTAAGTCGACTTTAAGTCGACCTAAAATTACAAGTGTATACATAGCCTGACAGAGTACCTTATATGTTACCAAAGAATGAGGAGCCTGGAAACATTGACTCCCTAGGGTATGTCTACACTTGTGAAAATAAGTCGATTTTGCTAAGTCAACTTAACAAAGTTGACTTTAAGTCGAACTTGTTAAGTTGACTTAGCGCATCTACACTGTACATTTTTGTCGACTTAAAGTCCAACTTGCTAAATCAACTTATAGTGTCTATACTTGACGCTTAAGTTGACTGGCAGGGGCTAGGTGGACCTAGGAGTGGTGCATGGTGGGAAGTGTGGCACCCGAGAGGTGCCCCCCTTTCCTGGCCACCCCTTTAAAAGAGGAAGGGAGCTCAGCACCTTCCCCATTGTGTTTGGCTACATGGGGGCTGAGCAGGTCAGGGACAGGAGCAGGAGTAGGGTGCAGGAGTGGGGTGGGCAGGGCTGTGTTCTGCTCAGTGGGTGGGCACACCAGGCTCCTGCTGTGCCAGGAACCCTAGGAGGGAGGTCAGTGGGGGAGGTCTGGAGGCCATGGAGGTCGACTTGGGGCTAACCCACATCTACACTGGCTTAAGTCAACTTAATAAAGTCGACTTAAGCAGTAAGTCGACTTAAAACCAGGTCTTATTAAGTCAACTTATTTTGTCCTTAAGTCGACTTAAGGAGCAGCCTAAGTCGACTTAAGGAAAGTCCAGTGTAGACACAGAGTAAATTAAGTTTACTTAAGCCTCCTTAAGTCAACTTAATTTACAAGTGTAGATGCACCCTAGCAGACTACCATCTGGACTCCCGAAAATCTGGGTGGACAACTCCTGCCTGTGTTCCATCAGAATTTGACAAAATCTAACTGCATACATGGAATACATCAATTTCACTGAATGCCCATTGTCCAACAGAAAAGTTTCTGTCAAAGCATTTCTGACATGCTGTATCAGACCTACATATATTGGGCTAAATCATTTCTCTCTTAATAAGAGCCAAATTTATCCACCTCAGCCATTTCCTCTACTCCCCACCCCAAAAAGAAGCAGAGCTGCCATTGTTCTAATGAGGAGAGGAGCAACCTTTCCATACTATAATGGACTACTTCATGTTGACGTTCTGCCCAGAAGACAGAAGGGAGTGGATGTGATTGAATGCATCCCTATATTTCCCTATAGTAATAATCTTTGTACAAATATACCTTGTGAGGTAACATATGAAAACTAATAATATTCTTGGAAATAGTATCATGATAAAATGTTTGTAGCAATATTATATGTAACATTTTAAACATAAGCTGCAATTAAGTCTGAAAAGCATTTATCAGTCCAAGAGTACTCCTCTAGTCAGGTGTCATCAAAGTTGATGGGCAATCACCTGTTAAGAGACTGCTCTTTGGCAAAGAAGGGGATACAAACAAATATATCTGCATTTTACAAATAACAGCATGGAAAGTGTTTCACCACAAAATGTCTCTGTCCCTGCCAGCATGAGTAATCTTTATGTAGGGATAACCTTCAGGAAATGCATTTCAAAGGGGGACTGGTCTAAGATATTGAGGGCAAAAATACTCTGTGACCGGAGCCTCCTGGGATACCCTCCTGGACGTGCAAAAATCAGGGAAAGCTGCAAAACTGGGAGCCAAAGTCCCCAAACACTGATGGGCGGTACACAAACCAATTTCCCTATCAGTCACAAACAGGCTTCTGGCACTCCACACCAGTTACCAAGAAATCTGCCCAAAATAGAAATAGCCCTCTTTATTGCACTCCAGCTCCTCTGGCTCCCACCTAGCCGCACAGTCCCTTAAAGATATAGGTTCTCCTGACCCCAAAGGGCCAGCCACATCACACAGAACAATATAGTTTTGGATCTTACCCTAAATACCACACTGGTAGCCAATCCTCTAGTAACTACAACTAAAGGTTTAATATAAAAAGAAAAGAAGCAAAGTATGAGAGATGTTAAAGAGTCAAAGTGAATCACATACATACAAATAATTTAAAGTTCATGTAAAGCAGTTTGCAGGCTTGTTACTCTGGAGTTTGCAGGCTTGTTCCTCTGGTAAACACCCAGCAGCTGGGTGAGCCTCAGTCCTTTGTCCAGTTGTAGAGGAATACTTCCAGAGATAGATGTTGGCTGTAGACTGGGGACTGGAGACAAGATGGAGGCGGGGCAGCTTCCTTTTACCACCTCTGGCCTTCTCCATGCTGTATGCAGTTCTTCCCAACCAAAATGAAGTTGAATCACATGTTCAAGCCCTAGTGGCTCAACAGGTTTCTCACTGGGGCCATTGTACCTGGGAGCTTCCTTAACGGGCCAGTAAGGAGACAATGGCTGTAGACATCCTGTCTGGGGAGTTTCTCCAGAATCATACAAGTTAAAGTATAGATATAATAACCATATTCCTAACTTCTAATACAAATACAATCCCCACACATAAACTATATAATCATTCCGAGCAAATTACTACCTTTCTATCGATACCAAACATAATATAATTCCTATGGATTATAGCAATTATGAGATATTAACACAAAATAATATCATAAATGGTCCCCTAAATCCATATAGCATCGCATACCCCAAGATATCTCTCTGTCTCTCTTCTTTTTTTTTTTCACTTAAGAAGATAAAGAAGGAGGCCATTTGATTTTGGGAGAAATTTGAAATTTGGTCAGTCCTGCTGCTGGGAGCATGTGATAAAAATTTTATGTTGAACCAAATTTAGTTTGTTAAGTTTTAAAACTAGAAACCATTTTATCAGTTCCAAAGCGTAGCCGTGTCAGTCCAGTTTAGCAAAACAAACAAGGTGTCTAATAGCACTTTTAAAGACTAATAAATGTATTTACTGCATGAGCTTTCATAGATTTTCTCCAACGAAAGCTCATGCGATAGACCTTTTGTTCATTTTATCAGTATTTCTCTTGTAACCATTTGAGACTTTAATGTCTTATACCTGTACTCAGTTAAAATCTCTCTCTTTGTAGTTAAATAGGTTTTTTTGTTTGTTTGTTTTTGGGTTTTTTTTTTTATTATTCTTTAATCAAACCTAATCCGGTGTTGTCTTTAAAATGAGCTATGTGTTGTATATTTAATCCACACTGGGACAATGGAATTTCAACATCTGTACTGTCTAAGGCTATGTCTACACTAGAAAAGTTAAGTCAACTTCATTAAGTCGACTTAATAAGGTCAAGTTTAAATCGATGTAAAGTCGACCTTATTAAGTCAACTTAAATTTTCTAGTGTAGACATAGCCTCTTTTGGACCTTATTAAGTCGAATTACCACTTTAAATCAACTTAATAAGGTGGATTTAGGCACCAATCCCTGTCCACACTGGCTTAAGTCGACCTAATAAGGTCAACTTAATCGTTAAGTCAACCTAAATGAGGTGTTATTAAGTCCACTTAACTTTTCTTTAAGTCGACTTAAGGAAAGCCCAGTGTGGACGTGGGGTAGTTTAGGTTGGCTTTAGCCTCCTTAAGTCTACTTAACTTGTCAGTGTAGACACACCCTAAGAGGGGAAATTTGGAGCTAGGAATGGGTTGGCATCACCTTCAAGTAGTAAAATAGGTGACTGGAAACCAGAATGTGGTCAAAGTTGCTGGACCAGAGCTGTAGCTACATACAGACACTGAATAGGCTGACTATGTGTGACCCAAGCTACAAGAACAAAGCATTATAAGGTATCCAAGTGAGGTGGTGATACAGCCCCTCACTAGTTTGGATTGCAGCCTGGAATATCATTGTGGGTTAGAAGGGTTTCAGTGTGTTCATGAATTATGCAGAACCATTAGCCAAAGCCACTATATAAAGGCAGGCTCCAGCTACCTCTATAGCCTGTGCATGACAGTAGTAGTTATGTAATGGTTGTGGTGTCTGTACAAATGCTTCAAGTGCTGACTATGGGCTGGGGGAGATTTACACCCAACTCATCACCACATAAGTGGCCCTCGCAAAGCTTGCATAGTTGGAGTGTGCATAAAAAAAAGATGAGAAATGTTCACGTTCCATCCTGAATTAAATAGGAGTTTTGCTTAGGTAAGGGCTGCAGAATTTCACCTGTTATATCTGGAAGTATACTTACTAAAAATCCTTAAAATATAAGTTAGAAGAGTATCTGTTATCCCTGAGCTTTCCATATGTTTTAGCATTTGTATTTGATATCCTTTGTCATTTGTTACTGAAGAGCCACATGAACAGCAAAGCTCCTTATGCTGAGGACTCAACGAATTAATGTATATGATTGTTATAGTTATAATACTATTCATTATTCTCTTGTACAATAATTTCTTTTTCATTTTTTTAAAATAAATTTTTAATAATTCCATTCTCACTTGGTCTGTGTTCATATACAATTGAGAGATGTCAGACTTCGGAGGTAATCATGCCCCCTTGTCTCTATTATTCTTTTTCTCTGTGTTAGTTTGTTTGGTTGTCTTTTGAATTCATGACACTATGCATTTTTGTTTAATCTTGTCTTTGCAGCTAGGCTTGTAGAGTGGTTATAAATGTTTTTAATGTTGTTTCCCTGTGCTATGGTTCATGCCTCCTTAGTATTATGCATGTCTGATGTTAGAAGGAAAAGAAGAGGAGGGAAAAGATCAGGAAGGGTAAATGGTGTCTTTAATCACAATGCTTGTTCCCCTTGTACGTCCAACCGCACGGGAAGTAGCCACCACCCACCTCCTTGGACACCTCGTACAAGTAAGCCCCGAATACAGAATTCACAAGACATATATACTTGCTAACAAGCTAAATACAATATGCATCATGCAACAGGTTACCTCATGCCTAAATCCCTACATGGTTACACTATACTTAATATGTAAGTCATATGATTAGATTTTACGTAATATACAGCATATAATCAGCCCACCTCTGTTAATGTTTACAACTTATTTGGGTACCATATAATATTTCTGACCAATGAAATGATTCAAACACTCTTGCCCTCTCTGGTACCTTGCTTATGTCACCTGTGTACCAGACCTGAGGTAATAGCTTTGTAGTAGGGCCATCACAGTAGATGGTTACCACTTAACCATGAATGGTTTCCATTCCACTTTCCTTTTGTTAGTTGAATATTGGTGCTTTCCAGCCAAAGCTGTTTACAGTGTCACAACTTCAATAACAGGTTTGACCTCTTGACTCCTTGATTCCTAAATCCAAGTGGCCAGCTGCCCAGTTATTATAAAATATAAATTCCCTACATCTGATATTGTGTTTTTTTGTATTTGTGTCAACAACATATTTCCAGAAACACATAATTCCTCCATTCTTTCTAAAGAAATATTTTATAATGTCCTTATCAAAATCATCTCTGCTTTGGTTCTGCTTTTGTAGGAAGGAAAGACCTTGAGATCACAAAGGTTAAGGCAAGACATTTTTGGACCTTAAGCCTAGGGAAGAAACTGTTAAAAAAAGAAAAGATATATAACAGAATATTTTTTGCATTTATAAAGCCATGGACAATGATAAGCTAATCTCTCCCACTATCAATTAACAGTGGTGATCTCAATAATAGTGGTGGTCACAATAATAAGCTGAAAACATCAATTGCAGTGGACAATGTTTGTGTTAGAAAACATGGAGAGATTAAAGATGATGTACCATCTTGTAAACAAGAGTGGATTTTACACTAAGTTTGTAAGTCAGAAAGACACTTTTCCTAGACATCAAATCCACTTTTCAAAATACAAAGTGAAATCCATGAAAACACCTTGGTTATTCATTTCTGCCTTTGGGGATCAACAAATATCTCCTGCTGCAAGCAGTGACAATAAATCTTTAAAGCAATAAAAGTGATGAAAATTAGTATGAAAATTGTATTAAGGTTTTACAAAGATAACCAATAGACTTGTATTGCTGTATCTGAGCCGAGAAATATGCTACAAAGATAGAGTCATCATCAGTAATAGGTTATTTCTAGTGGACTTGTCAGTTCAGGGAATTGGTAATGGGATATTGATTTTTTTCATATTTAGGTCATTAGTTTTCCTCTTTCAGAACTCTCTCCTGCAGGTATATTGATGAGAGGGTGACATCTAGCACCTCCCAATTCCCCAAACTTTTTAAATTTTATTTTTTATTGAAGAAAAAAAACCAAAGGTAGTAAAGGTTATGCTCACAGAAGGAAATAAGGAGTTGATCCTGCACCCACTGAAGCCATTGGCATTTTTTAATTTATTTTCAGTGGTTATAAAATGAGATATAACGAGATTCCAATTAAGTTCTGTGATTCACACCACAATCCTAGTGAATTTTTATTCCCGTGTTTATGGCTAACTGACATTACCCTCTTCACATTGGGATCTCTATCATGTGAGGGAGATGCACAGAAAAGTAATGTAGTCTGATCTCATCTCATTTCCCTCCAACTCGCTTCCTTTTCCCTTATGCTGGCTACTTCACTTACATAGATGAACTCATGGAGCACAGTCCATAGATTGAAGAGTTTGGGGCATATTTCTGAACATACCTGAATCTCTTTTTCTGCCCTGAAGAGGGAAAGCCATATATGGAGAGGCACTTCTGTGCTCAATTCTCTCGGGCACAATCAGGCCCTTTCACTTCCATTGAAAGGATGGTCCTCTAGTTAGGGCACAGAGTTGGGATACCACGGTTCAATTACCTTCTCTGCTTCACATTTCCTGTGTGGCTTTAGGCAAGTCATTTAGCCACTCTGTGTCTCAGTTCCTAATCTGAAAAAAGAAAAGGATATTGGTACTCCACTGCTTTCCAGGGGTCTTGTGAAGATAAATGCATAAAATATTCTAAGACACTTAGGCTGCGTCTACACTTGTAAATTAAGTCGACTTAAGCTTGCTTAAATCGACTTAATTTACCCTGCGGCTACACTACAGTTTCCTTAAGTCGACTTAAGCAGCTTGCTTAAGTCGACTTAAGGAAAATAAAGTCAACTTAATGAGAATTAAGTCAACTTTATTAAACCTAGATTTAAGTAGACTTAAGGCTTAATTTGACTTTTTAAAGTTGAATTAAGCCAGTGTAGACGTGGGGTAGCCCTAAATCGACTTAGGGCTACCTCAGGACTACACCAATGCCCTCCCTGCCGGGGGGGGGTACAGGGGGAGCCTGGCATGCCCCAAAAAGGGCAGGGCAGAGCCCTGTGTGACGCTGTCTGGATTTAGGGAAGAATTTATGATATTATTTTTATTCATATATCATAAATGCTATAATCCATAGGAACTATGTCATGTTTGGTATCAATAGAAAGGTAGTAAGTTGCTGGGAATGATTATATAGTTTACGTCTAGGAATTGCCTTTGGATTAGAAGTTAGGAATTTGGTGTTATAGCTATACTTTAACTTGTATGATTTTGTGTAAACACCTCAGACAGGCTGTCTACAACCATTGTGTCCTTACTGTTAAGGAATCTGCCAGGTACAATGGGCTCAGGGAGTTACCTGATGAGCCATTAAGGACATAAGGAATACAACCATTGTATATTCTTCATCCATTTTTAAATTGTTCTACTTGGGATTAGTCCTGTAGCAAACTATAGGACACTTACCATGGTAGTATCTAGAAACACAAATCAAGGATCGGGCCTCATTATGTTAGAGAAAATAATTGAAAATAAATTAGTAATCAGTCATAAATAATTGGTACAATCTTCATTCTCTATGGCTAAAAAATTGGTAATGTAGAGTGCATCTTTTCAAGAATAGGTTTTCCATCTATTATAAATAGCTTAAATTTTTATGAGCTTTAATGTACATGTAAATTAAACAAGTCATTTAAATGTATTGATTAAACATTAGATAGATAGATAGATAGATAGATAGATAGATAGATAGATAGATAGATAGAT
>ML685832.1:10139675-10401077 GCA_007922175.1 Pelusios castaneus
GATAGATAGATAGATAGATAGATAGATAGATAGATAGATAGATAGATCAAAATCAACATGGATTTGAGATAGAATGTTCCATAAACCAATGTATATCAAACCAATATGGAGGAAAGTAGATACCTCATCCTTTTAAAAGGCACCATAATAGAGACTCAATTTAAATGTATATCCCAAATTAAAAAAATTGTAACAGGATCAAAAGTTCCACCATTCATAAACAAAAAAATAAAAGAGGCAGTTAGATGCAAAAAGGCCTCTGTTAAAAGGTGGAAGTTAATCCTGTTGAGGAAAAAAGAAAGAATCATAAACTCTGGCAAGTGAAGTATAAAAATGTTATTAGGAAAGCCAAAAAATAATTTGAAGAACAGATAACCAAATAGTGAAAAGGTAACAGCAAAAATTATTTTATGTACATCAGAAGAAAGCAGCCTGGCAAATAATCAATGGGACCACTAGACAATCGAGATACTAAAGAAGTACTTATGGAAGATAAAGCTAGTATAGGGAAACTAAATGTATTCTTTGCATAGGTCTTCATGGCTGACAATGGAAGGGAAAATCCAAATCCTGAACCATTCTCTTTAGGTGACAAAACTGAGGAACAGTTCCAGATTGAGGTAGCATTTGAGGAGCATTTGGAACAAACTGATATATTAAACAGTAATAAGTCACCAGGATCAGATGGTATTCACCCAAAGTTCTGAAGGAGATCAAATGTGAAATTTCAGAAGTACGAATTGTGATATGTAACCTATCATTTAAATCAGCTTCTGTAGCAGATGACTGGAGGATAGCTAAAGTGATGCCAATCTTTAAAAAAAATGTTCTTGGCAAATACAAGCTGGTAAATCTAGCTTCAGTACCAGGCAAATTAGTCAAAACGACAGTAAAGGACAGAGTTATCAGACACATAGATGAACTTACCCACAGGTAAGTGAAACTGAGGGAAACCTGGGGGAAGGGATGGAACTTGGGGGATGCTGGGGCTGTAACAGCAGGAATAAAAGAGGGGGTAGTTGGAACTGGGGGCAGGGGTCAAATAATTGTTTATTTCTTGATAAAGTCATAATACCTCAGGCGAGTGGGGAAGGAGGACACCGGGAGAAATTGCAAGGGGGAAGATGCAACAGGAGGGAGAATCGACAGGGCAAAGTAGGGCAATGGGCCCGGTATCTTAGGTGCCTGTACACAAATGCGAGGAGCCTGGGAAACAAGCAGGAAGACTTGGTAGTACTGGCACAGACAAGGAACTATGATATAATTGGAATAACAGAAACATGGTGGGATAACTTGCATGACTGGAGCACTGCCATGGATGGATATAAATTGTTCAGAAAGGACAGGCAGGGAAGAAGGGGGGGAGGAGTAGCGTTATATGTAAAAGAGCTGTATGACTGCTCGGAGCTCCACTATGAAAGTGGAAACAAGATGGTTGAAAGCTTGTGGGTTAAGTTTAGGGGAGAATGCAACAAGGGGGATGTTGTGGTGGGTGTCTGCTACAGACCGCCAGACCAGAAAGAGGAGGTGGATGAGGCATTCTATGGACAACTAACAGAAGTTTCCAGATCGTCGCAGGCCCTGGTTCTTATGGGGGACTTCAATTATCCTGATGTCTGCTGGGAAGATAATACAGCAGTGCACAGGCAATCCAGGAAGTTTTTGGAGAGTATTGAAGACAACTTCCTTGTACAAATGCTGGAGGAACCAACTAGGGGCCTTGCACCTCTAGACCTATTGCTCACAAACAGAGAAGAATTGATCGGGGAAGTGGAAGTAAATGGCAACCTGGACAGCAGCGACCATGAGATGGTAGAGTTCAGGATCCTGATCAATGGAAGGAAGGAAAGAAGCAGAACACACACCCTGGACTTCAGAAAAGCAGATTTTGGATCCCTTAGAGAGCTGATGGGCAGGGTCCCATGGGAAGCTGATCTGAAGGGGAAAGGTGTCCAAGACAGCTGGCTGTATTTTAAAGAAACCCTGTTAAAGGCACAGGAAGATAACATTCCAATGTGCAGAAAGAACAGCAAATGTGGACGGCGACCAGCGTGGCTTAGCAGGGAACTCTGCGGGGAGCTGAAACATAAAAGGGAAGCTTAAAAGAAGTGGAAGCTTGGACAGATGACAAGGGAGGCGTATAAAGATATTGCTCGGGACTGCAGGGATCAAATCAGAAAGGCCAAAGGACAATTGGAGTTGCAGCTAGCAAGAGATGTGAAGGATAACAGAAAGGGGTTCTATAAGTATATCAGCAACAAGAAAAGGATCAGAGGTGGTGTAGGTCCCTTACTGAATGGGGCAGGCATCCTCGTGGAGGATGATTCGGAAAAGGCTGAAGTACTCAATGCTTTTTTTACTTCAGTCTTCACAGGGCGGGCCAGCTCCCAGGCTACTACACGGGGTAACGCGGACTGGAGAGAAGAGTGGCCCTCGGTGATGGAAAGTCAGGTTAGGGAACACTTAATGAAATTGGATGTGCACAAGTCCATGGGGCCGGATGAACTGCATCCGAGGGTGCTGAGGGAGTTGGGGGAAGTGATTGCAGAGCCGCTGGCCAATATCTTTGAGAACTCGTGGCGAACGGGGGTGGTCCCGGAGGATTGGAAAAAGGCAAATATAGTACCTATCTTTAAGAAAGGGAAAAAGGAGGATCCGGGGAACTACAGACCGGTCAGCCTCACCTCAATCCCTGAGAAAATCATGGAGCAGGTCCTCAAGGAATCCATCCTGAAACACTTGGAGGACAATAGAGTGATCAGGAACAGTCAGCATGGATTCACCAAGGGCAAATCGTGCCTGATCAACCTGATTTCCTTCTATGATGAGATGACTGGATTTGTGGATGCGGGAAGAGCCGTTGACGTGATATACCTTGACTTTAGCAAGGCTTTTGATACGGTTTCCCACAGCATTCTCGTTGGCAAGTTAAGGAAGTATGGGTTGGATGAGTGGACCGTAAGGTGGATCGAAAACTGGTTAGATCAACGGGCTCAGCGGGTAGGAATCCATGGCTCGATGTCTGGTTGGCAACCTGTAACGAGTGGAGTGCCCCAGGGGTCAGTCCTGGGGCCAGTTCTATTCAACATCTTCATTAATGATCTTGATGATGGAATAGACTGCGTGCTTAGTAAGCTTGCGGATGACACCAAGTTGGGGGGAATGGTAGATACTCTGGAGGGCAGGGACAGGATCCAGAGAGACTTGGACAAATTGGAAAACTGGGCCGAAAGAAACCTCATGAGGTTCAACAAAGACAAGTGCAAAGTCCTGCACTTAGGACGGAAAAATCCCATGCACTGCTACAGGCTGGGGACCGATCAGCTAAGTAGCAGCGCTGTAGAAAAGGACCTGGGAGTTATGGTGGACGGGAAGATGAATATGAGCCAACAGTGTGCCCTTGTTGCCAAAAAGGCCAATGGCATATTAGGCTGCATCAGTAGGAGTATTGCCAGCAGATCGAGGGATGTGATAATTCCCCTCTATTCGACACTGGTCAGGCCGCATCTGGAGTACTGTGTCCAGTTTTGGGCTCCCCACTACAGAAAGGAAGTGGACAAATTAGAAAGAGTCCAGCGGAGGGCAACAAAAATGATTAGGGGGCTGGGGCACATGACTTATGAGGAGAGACTGAAGGAACTAGGCTTATTTAGTCTACAGAAGAGAAGACTGAGGGGAGATTTGATAGCAACCTTCAACTACTTGAAGGGTTGCTCCAAAGAGGAGGGAGCTAGGCTGTTCTCGAGGGTAACAGAGGACAGAACAAGGAGCAATGGTTTCAAATTACAGCTGGGGAGGTCAAGGTTGGATATTAGGAAAAACTTTCTCACTAGGAGGGTGGTGAAGCATTGGAATGGGCTATCTAGGGAGGTGGTAGAATCTTCATCTTTGGAGATTTTTAAGGCTCGGTTAGACAAAACTCTGGCCGGGATAATTTAGGGGGAGTGGTCCTGCTTTTTAGCAGGGGGTTGGACTAGATGACCTCGTGAGGTCCCTTCCAACCCTATTATTCTATGATTCTATGATTTGTTTGAGAAGAATTAATATGGTTTATGTAAAGCAAAATTATGCCTCACTGATCTATTAGAATTCTCTGAAATGGTCAACAAGCAGGTGGACAAGGGTGATCTAGTGGATATAGTGTATTAGATTTTAAGAAAGGTCCCTCACCAAAGGCTCTTAAGCAAAGTAAGCAATCATGAGATAAAATGGAAGATCCTCTCTTGAATCAGAAACTGGTTAAAAGATAGGAAACAAAAGTCAAGAATAAATGGCCAGTTTCAAAATGGAGAAAGGTAAATAGTGGTGTCACCCACAGGTCTGAATTGGGACCAGTACCGTTCAACATATTCATAAAATCATCTGGAAAATGGGGGACGTTACAGGTGGTAAATTGCACATGACACAAAACTACTCAGGATAGTCAAGTACAAAGCAGATTGCAAAGAGTTGTTCACTCTCTTACAAAACTGGGTGACTGATCAACAAAACGGCTGATGCAATTCAGTGTTGATAAGTGCAAAGTAATGCACATAGCAAAACATAGTCTGAACTATACAAATAAAATGATACTGTCTAAATTAGCTGTTGCCACTTGAAAAGAGATCTTGGAGTAATTCTGGATACTTCTCTGAAAACATCTGATCAATATTCAGTGGCAGTCAAAAAAGCTAACAGAAAGTTGAAAACCATTAAGAAAAGGATAGGTCAGACAGAAAATATCATTATGTCACTATATAAATCCCTGGTATGTCCACATTCTGAATGCTGCATGCAGATCTGATTGCTTCATCTCAAATATATATATGCATTACTTTATATATAGAATGTCTCCCCTTTCCTGTTCAATATTATCCTCTTCTCCCCTTTGATCTGTGTGCATCTATTTTTCCTATAGTGTTTATCCTGGACTTGAGATGAATATAAGAACATAATGGCTCCAATATATGTATTGGAAAAGGTATAGAAAAGGGCAACAAAAGGATTAGAAATTTGGAAAAGCTTCCATATGAAGAGAGATTAATAAGACTGGGACTTTTCAGCTCATAAAAGATTATTAAAAGAGGGATATGATAGAGTTCTATAAAATGATGACATGTGGAGAAAATAAATAAGGAATTGTTATTTACTCCTTCTTATAACACAGGAACTAAGGATCACCAAATGATATTAATAGGCAACAGGTTTAAAATAAAAGGAAGCATTTCTTCACGCAATGCACACTCAACCTGTGGAACTCCTTCCCAGAGGATATTGTGAAGGCCAAGATTATAAAAGAGTTCAAAAAGAGCTAGATGATTTCATAAAGGATAGGCTCTTTGCCTACCCCCTTGCGGCTCTGGGCTCCAGGCTCCCCTCTGCCACCAAGGGACCCTGCAGGCAGCCCGCGCCAAGCTCCAGGCTCCCCTCTGCCACTGGGGAACTCTACAGGGAGCCCGTGCCAGGCTTCAGGATCCCCCCTTCCACTGGGGGACCCCGCAGCAGGCGCCCTGGCCCAGCTTCCCACACCCCCCACCAGGAGGCTACACCCATTGCAGCTCTCAAAACACTTGTTTATTGATTTTTTTTTAAATAGCTCTTCTTAGCTTTTGGGTTGCCGACCCCTGGGATAGGTCCATCAATGGCTATTAGCCATATGGGTAAGGATTGCTGTTTGCCAAAAGCTGGAAATGGGCAAAGAGATTGATCACTTAAAGATTGCCCATTCTCTTCATTCCCTTTGAAGAACATATCATTTGCCACTGTCAGAAGAGCAGATACGGGATGAAATGGACCATTGGTCTGGCCCAGTATGTTCTTACATTCATCGCAAATCCAGGATAGACACTATAGGAAAAATAGATGTACACAGAAAACACAGGAGAAGAGAATAATATTGAGCAGGAAAAGAGACACATTCCATATTATTTCTTCACAGTATCCCTTTTGCTATAAAATATCATTTCTGGCAGATACCATACCACAGAGACTATATAAACTGGACACAATCAGTGTTATTTAAAAGAGCCATGGAATGGAGGGAGATTTCCGGGTGTATGATTTTACACAGGAGACAAAATTGTTCTAACTGCAATAGAAGATAGTGTGAAAGCACAGTTTAGATGGCTAATATTCCTCCTTATTTTACAGACTTTCTGGAGAAGAGTGAATCTAAATTGTCAAGCAAAATAGCATTTGCAATTCAGTGGCAAAATGAGGAGAAAATAAGTCTCATTGTATGCTTTAGAAAGTGAGATTAACCAGTATATGAGTATTAAGTAATATATTAATAAATATAAAAATCAACGTATGACTTTTTTGATACCACAAATTAGAGAAATTACATGTGACAGGAGATAGTCTGGGGTGGGCATTAATGCTGAAGTTCATGGAAGGCCAAAAGCTCAGACAAAATACTTTGCAAGCTGAGAGTTTGCGGAAAGATTGTAGTTCATTGTGACCTGAACAGTTTCACTGGGCAGCAGGAGAGTGCAACCTCGAAGCTATAGGAGAAAGGTTTAGCACATGTTGTACAGATGAGTGAAGCAGAGCAGTGGAGAAACAATACAAGCCTGTGAGTTACAAATGGTACTGAGAACATCAAGAGCATATCTTTGTAGGTGGTGAGTGCTAGAAGGAAGATTCAAGTCAAATATAGCCACATCAAGAGCTACACATGCTTTTTTATGTCCTTGGATATATATAGTGTCCAACTGAACAGCATACCACAATTCCGATCCACCCCCTTCTGGTTAATGCATCATGGACATGCTTGGATACTCCTACCCTAGCCAATAGGTGAGGGAGCAGAAACTCTTTTTTTTTATGAAAGAGCCTGAGCCAGGAAGCAACTTCCCTTTGTGAGTAGACAGGGACTGCACAGAGGCTGGGTGCAACACAAGGAAGCAGACTGCAAGCTGGAGGAAGTTTCTGAGAAACCAGGAGGTCAGCAGGCTGATGCAGGAACTGGAGAATCTTGTACAGAGCAGGATGTGACTATCAGAAACTGTCTCTTAAAGGAACAAAAACCCTGAAGAAAGTTAGTGAAGCCAAAGTAACCTAGTCACTGAGGATTACTATGGAAAGTTCTCAGTACCCTCGAACTGGGTGTTGGACCCACAAGAATGGGTTATGAACTTTGTAAAGATACTGTATGTATCTAGGGACTGTTGAGGGCTTAATGACCCAGCTACCATAACAGTTGGACTAGCTAGCTGAATTGCATAGGAATTACTGTTACAGTAGCAGGGGGAATAACCTCAAATGATAAAATCACTGAACCTGGCCAGGAAATCTCCTATTTGCTTTTAATATAGGAATGGATGAGAAAACACCATAAAAGACCTAGCCATCAAGTGTACTGCTTTCTGGGGAACAGGCTGAGAACCACTGTTTCTCTGGAAGTGCAACTATTTAAACCATATACTTGGGGTGTTTTAAAGCTTTCCTTTTGTTGCCCTCTTTTATTTTTGCCACGTGCCCAGGGAGTTTAATGGGATGCAACAAGGCTAGAACTTTCAACCCTTGCCTCTGAGTTGTGGAAAAGCCAGCACACTGTTGACTATCATAAGAGTCTTAGCATACCACAGTCACCTGCAATTGTAATATTTATTGAATCATCCAGTGGCCACTGAAATCAATGGAAAGACTCTCATTGCCTTGTGGTCTGGTTAAGGTTCACTGGTGTCTGTGGAAAAACATTGTTTTCCTTTTTAAAAAAAATGTACACGTTTCAGAGAGGAAGATAGTAACTGTGATGGGGGAACCACCAGTAGCATGGCTCCTTTGTGACCCTTGCTGCCAAGGGCTATGTCTACACTTGTAAAGTTAAGTCAGCTCTGTTAAGTGGACTTAACAAGGTCGACTTTAAGTCGACCTTGTTAAGTCCACTTAAGAGAGTGGCTACACTTTACTTCGACTTAAGTTGACCTTGTTATGTCGACTTAACAGTAGACATAGCTGTCCACACTGGCTTTAAGTCAACTTAAGAAGCCTACTTAAGGGTTAAGTCAACCTTCAGAGGTGGTGTTATTAAGTCAACTTAAGCTGTTGTTAAGTCGACTTAAGGAAGTGCTTAAGTCAACTTAATAAAAGCAGTGTGGATACAGATTTGTGTAGGTCGACTTAAGAGTCCTTGCTAGTTGCTAGTGTAGATGCATCCAAGGGGTCTGAAAGCAGAACACATGGGTAGGAACATTGCATGGATGCCCTATAAGGCAGGTTGCAGACTCTTTTTGACATTGGATGTTTGGTATCCATGGAACCTAGAGACAAAAAATTCCACCCACCAAGGGGTGAGAGCATCTGTCATGTTTGGGAAAACATAAAAGCCATAACTTTTCTGATCTTTTTTTCCTACAAGGGAAGGAAATATGGGGCCAGATTTGCAGGGTTGTTCTGAGTTTCTAAAGCAGCAAGCATAATATGATCCTGACTGATAACTAGTGCTTCAATAACATTATTCTTAATGATAATAATCATGAGGATACTGACATGCCTAAAGATGCAGATGACACATTGTGGGATTTCCACAAAGCACCTAATAACCCAACTTTCACTGAAATCAATGGGAGTCATTGATGGTTTAGGACTGTGGACATATGCCCATACGGTCATTATGGTTTTCAGAAGTTAAATGAGTGAAGCTATTTCAATTAAAGGAATCACTGTTAAAGTCCTTTGTTACTGCCTGGGTTGCTTGTATTCTCAGATCAGATATAGAATGTTTCAATCAATCACCGAGTGCTCTCTCTCTCTCGCTCTCTCTCTCTCTCTCTCTCTCTCAGGCTGTGGATCATATCCTGAGATGGTGTACATCAACACAGCTATGCTGACATCAGTACAGCTAAGTTACACTGGCTGAGAAAGTGGGGTTTCATATTTTTCTTTTCTTTTATGTTTTTCTTAACCTGAAATAAATTGTTGAAAAAAAACAAATATTTTTTCATATAGACTTATAGGTTATGTCTACATTGGAGAATTTAGGTCGACTTAAATAAGTCAACTTTAATAAGTCGAATTTAAGTCAACCTTAATAAGTCGACTTAGAGAGTCATCACAGGACTCCTAAGTCGATTTAAAGTGGGCCTTACTAACTCGACTTAGAGAGTCTATACTAGATTCTCTAAGTCGACTAGTTCAGTCCAGGGAGAGCCAGCCCCGCATGGGGCTGGATCTCCCCGGGGTAGCAAGCCCCTGAGCAATCCAGGGGAGAAGGGAGCATGGAGCTCCCTTCTGCTCCAGACCACTCGGCTCCCTTCTGCTTGGGACTTCTCAGGTCCCGGGCAGAAGGGAACCCTTCTAGCCGAGACCACTTGTCACTGTTGCTTGAAATTGGCCAAGAGACAGAAGTTGCAGAACTCGCTACTCTTTGAATGCCTGGGTGCTTTGGTAGGTAACTCAAGCCTGGAGGTACGTTAGTGAAGCAGTAAAAGAAATGCTGCATTGCAGCTACTGTACTTGTAACCCATGAATGAATAAGGATTCTGGCCTCCAGTTTAAATATTCCTTCTTCCCCAATGAATTCGGCAAACTTTCATGTACACTTTTTCCTTTTGCAACTGCATTTTAACCTAGAGCCAAGACGTAACTGATTATGTCCTTTAGGAAGTATTACCCTACAGC
Source organism: Pelusios castaneus (assembly GCA_007922175.1). Classification (NCBI taxonomy): domain Eukaryota; kingdom Metazoa; phylum Chordata; order Testudines; family Pelomedusidae; genus Pelusios; species Pelusios castaneus. The sequence goes on from ML685832.1 coordinate 10,149,279, forward strand.
TGCAAAGAAAGATCAGACAATATTATCTCATTGACAAACATGCACACAAAGTAGAAAGGGACATTTCTTTACCACCGTATTCCTTTTTTATAGTTATAGCAATATGTTTTACTTTCACACTGCAAATAGTTTCATCTGCAGAAGCACACATAAAATGTGAAATAGAGTAATATTATTTTATAGGTCAAGGTTTATAACAAGTATTTTAACAGGAAAGGTATAGGAAAAGCAGGAAAATATAGCTGAGCTTGTAAAAGGGAAGTGTTCTCCTCTGAGAACACAATGGGAGAAGGATGAGTTAATACATATTGTATCTCAGGGAGGGTCCACACTGGAAACTTATTTCAACATAGCCATGTCTCTCAGGGATGTTAAAAATCCACACCCCTGAGATAAGTAGCTATGCTAACCTATTTCATGTTGTAGATAGTGCTAGAACCTAGATATCTCCTCTCAGAGAGCTGGAAAACCTGCACCAATATGAGAACCCCCATCCATGGACATAGGTATTGTCTACACTGAAAAGGTGTTGGAGTGCTGATGCTGTGCTTCTATAGTGTTTTCACGAATGGGCAAATCTTCATAAAAATTGAAACTCTTTGGATGCGTCTACACTTACAAATTACAAAGCTTGCTTACAAAGCTTGCTTACGTCAACTTAATTTAATCTGAGTCTACACTACATTTTCCTTAAGTTGACTTAAGCAGCAGATTAAGTTGACTTAAGGAAAATTAAAGTCGACTTTATAAAACCTAGTATAAAGTCGACTTTACTGGCTAAATCGACTTTATTAAGTCGACTTAGCCAGTGTAGATGCAGATTAGCCCTAAATCGACTTTAAGTCTTTAAAGGGCTCCAGAACTCCCCCACTGCCCTCCCTGCCAGGTTGGCTGGCACAGACAGAGCCTGGCGTGCCCCCCCACAGGACAGGATAGAGCCCTGCCCATCCTACTCTTATGCCCTGCCAGTGTCCCTGTCCTGCTCAGCAAAGTCAACTTATTTGGTCAAGTGTAGACATAGCCTTTGTTTCTAGAGAGCAGGAATGCCCATAGAGCTCTGTATTCTAATATAATTACCACCAGAGAAGGCTTAAGATGTTTTTCTGAGGTTACTGATAGTCTAATAAATACTCTAGTACACCTTGCTGTTTTAGCCAAAATAGGTTACCTACTGTTAAAATCAATACAGTAAAACTCAACAGGATATTAATGAGCGTGTCTTTCCAATGAGCTGGCAATCTCAAACAAAATGATTTTTTTAAAAAATATGAATCAGCAAGTCCTGTTTATTAAAATGGTACTCTATAAGGCTTCATCCTCTTTTTTGTAATTCAGTAGTTTCACTGGAATAGTAGCACTGTAGGTATGAAGTGGTCCGTCTGTCTGGGTTAAATTAGATTAATGGAAAATGATAATGATGAAGTTATTCAAATAAAAAATAAATTTCTATTATGTTTACAATTAACAGATAGAAAAAGGACATGAATTCATCTTTGGAGAAAGGACATAGATAAAAGGAACTAAAATTTACCTTTCTTTTTGTTTTGTTTTGTTTTTAAAGGTAAGTTTATATTTTCAATTTCAGAATGCTTTCTCTCACTTCCAAAAGTTAAGTAATATTATATCTATTTGACAAATGGCTATATTGAAGCATAGAATTAGGTCTTAATTTTCCCATAGTTCTCACTGATTTTCAATCCAACTGTAGTTACTAAGCACCTCTGAAAAATCAGACTTTAGGCCCCTTCAGGGTAAGTTTCTCAAGTTAAGCAACCAAAATATGAAGTATACAAAACTACAGACCACTACTGAAAAAATAGCTATAGATACTTTTCCAAGCTTCCATAACCAATTGATGGTGGGGATAACAGTAGAACACATGTCCAATGGGATATATTTTTCAGTAGGCTCTGGCTGCTTTGTATTGCTCCGTTGATGCAAAGCAGTCATAAATCTAGTTTAACCAGCTGCTTACACTGGGTTTATGGCTGCTTTGCATGACTGGAGCAACACAAAGCGGAAAGAATGAATGGTGAATCTGGTCCATAGGCTTGGGTTTTTTTTTAGTTTTTGTGGTCAAGCAACTTCCTTTTGATAGCCAGAATTTTTTCAAATTTCCTCCATATCAGAAACCTGGTATATGAGGAGAGATGTGGTTCCACTTCATTTGATTTCTTCAAATCACTTTAAAAAAGCACAATTATGTCAAAATATACCATATGATATATATGATAAGAATTAGATAAATGCCAAAATATACCTAACTGGCTTTTTTAATATAAGACTTTATTTATAATATAGCATCATAATACACTATATTATTTTAATAATTTACTGAACATAAAAAATGAGAGTCCCGTGGCACCTTAAAGGCTAACAAATTTCTTCGGGCATAAGCTTTCATGGGCTCCAACCCACTTCATCAAATGCATGAAATGGAAACAACAGTTGATATATATATATATATATATATATATATACACACACACACAGACACATGTGCCAGGAGGAGTAGCATAATAATGGCAACTGCTGACAAAATCAATTCAATGGGACAGGAGAAGCTCATTCACACCAGTTGAATAGAAGGTGAGAATGTATGAACATAAAATTTTATGATTATGCAGTGCAATTTAAGAATATGTTCTAAATAAAATATATGATCCTATATGATCAAAAGATCATTTCCAAAAGACCTCAAAAAATATTTCCAAACATAGCTTAGTATGTTGTAAACACTTCCATATAAGTATCTAGCTATACTTCACAGCTCAAAACCCAAGTAAATTTCTTAAATTTGAAGAAGAAGAAGAAGAAGAAGAAGAAGAAGAAGGTTCTTTTGATATGAGCCACCAGCACTAAAAGTATTACACAATGAAAGGGAAAGTCAGACAGCAGCTGTAAAACAAATCAAAGACCAGAAGGAAAACAGCCCTCTGAATCAAATGAGAAGCTGTCAAATGATTTAACTACTTGTACTTGGAATGAAAGCACACCCATACAGCTAAGCAAATAGAGCCCAATTAATAGAAGGAGCCAAACACTTCATAAAAGATACTGAGGGACCTTTAATCTCAAGAGGGGTAGAAGAGGCTGAACCCTGCAATTTTGGGACCCAAGTTACAGATAGAAAAGGAAGAGAGAGTGCAAGATATTGAGAGTCATAATATGTGTATCAGCTTTTGACTTGGCCCTTTCTTGAGAACTAGACATCCCAGCCGTGTCCACATTTTGCTGCTGTTTTCTGTTGAATATACATAAGATTCAATTTTTCTTCTGAACTCTCAACACAAAAGCTATTGCTAGGGTCATTGCATCTCAGTCTTGACCAAGGGCTGCCACCTTGTTCCTCTTAAGATTATTCAAAACGCTAATACAGCTAAAATCATAGGGTATGTCTACACTAGCAATTTTGGTAGACTTAAGGACGCTTAAGTCGACCTAAATAACTCCAGGTCCACACCGGCCTTTCATTAAGTTGACTTAAGGGTGTTCTTAAGTCGACTTAATAACTACTCGTGGTTAGGTCGACTTAATGCCTAAATTGACCCATTAAGTCAACCTAAAGCTGGTGTGGATGCCCTAGGATGACTTAATTTCCTAAGTCAACCTAGGGCTGGGGAGAAGGGAGACACTGGGGGTCCCCAGCAGCTCCCTTATCTGGGGAGCTCCAGCGCCTCCCTTGTGCTGGTAAGCCTCGGTGGCTCCCTTCTCCCTGGGAGCCCCAGCTCCCTGGCAAGAAAGGGGTCATGCATCCCTACTGAAAAAGGAGCTGTGGCTTCCCGGGGAGAAGGGAGCCTTCCTCCCTTCCCCAGGACCTGCGTGGGTCCTGTCAAGAAGGAAGCCTGCTGCAAGAAGGAAGCCATGGGTCCCGGCAAGAAGAGAGCCGTGGGTTCCGGTGAGAAGGATGCCGTGGGATCCCTTCTCAGCAGGGAGCCGCGGGTCCCAGTAAGAAGGGAGCTGTGGGTTCCTTCTCAGGAGGGAGACATGGCTCTCCATAATGTCTATGCTTGAAAAGTTAAGTCGACTTAACAAGGTTGACTTTAACTTTTCAAGTGTAGACATACCCATAGACTTTGCTTGTCACTCAACAGACATCACTAGAGCTGGTCAGGATTTTTCTAGCTAATTATTTTTTTTTATTTGAAAACTCAATTTGTTGACAACAAAATGGTTTGTGAAAATATTTGAGGTTCAGTGAAGTTTTGAGGAGCTATAGAGAAGGTTTTAATGGAAAACTGGACTGGTTTCCAGCCAGCCTGTCTGATGGGCTGTTGAGGAGCCTAGGCTTCTACATTCTATAGCTCCATGAAGGCCCACCATATGGACTTATTCAGAGTCTGTTATTCCAGGGCTTCCAAGGTCCCTTACACAGACCAAGGAGCTCTAGCCCCCCCCCCCGGGATCCAGAACAAGGACCCTAGAAGCCCTGTGACCACTAGCTTGAGACACAATTTCATTTTAATTTTCATGGACAGTTATTTTAGATTTAAATGTATTATGTCATACAGAAGCCATTCCATAATTCTTTGTCCACTTTTAATAAAGAGTGGTAGAATGCTGAAGCAAAGTTCTGTAATGCATTAACGAGATTCTCAGCAAGCATTAATCAGCACAGTCTGAGATCTGGTCTAATATTTCTAATTGTATGTTTGCCCTCAGTAAATGCCATATCTTAACTGAACAGAGACTTTGTAGACTTTTCCTTCCATTTTATTTTCAAGGGAAAAATAAACTAGCCAGTGAAAAATCATCACATCCTAAGCTAAGCAATAGTATCTATCAATCTATGCAAACAGAAGGCAGCACTCATATTTTATCATTTATATTAAACAGCATTTCATTCAGTTTCCCCTGTAAACAGATCTTTACTGTATCCAAGAGAGAACTGCTGAAATTAAAATGCCAAGAATTCTTTTTAAAATTACTTTGTAATTATTTTTAGTTCAGCATTTTAACAGTTACAAAAAGGCATCACTTAAAAAAAAAATCACTATAATTGTTGAATGTCCTTATATCAAAACCAAAGCTCTATCCCTAACTTAAATTTTGCTGCTGGTAATTGAAATATCATTCAGACTGTAACACTCTCTTATTAAATGTGACATGTTTTCACTTAAACTAAATTTGAACTGAAAATGAGAGTCTTATTTCCTTAAAGTTAATATATTGCAGCACACAAGACCCTCTTCATTTATTCAACATAGCTCATTGCCTAAAAGATGGTGACTTTTGATTGCACATAAATGTAGAAAATTGGTAACAGATTCAGCACAGAGGCCATTATGACTAATGAAATATGGTTCTTCAGAAGACCAAACATCTTCCAGTTAAAGTCATCAGAAAGAATAATAAGGGAAAAATCCCTACCTTTTCAGCAATTCTGTATAAATAGGTATTATACAAGGAAGTTCTACACAGACGGATGCAGTAAAGAATCCGACATTCAGCCACCCTATACAGCTTCAGCTGAGCAACTGCACTGCCACACCAGGGCTGCAGTAGTTTCCACAGCTGCTGCCATTTTTCTGTGAAGTTGAGTGGTTTTTCAATATATCTGCAAAGGATCAGACCTATTTCAGCCACTGTTACCATGGTCCCCAAACTTACATGTGCAGCTGTTTGAAAAATTATTATTTACTTATTTGTATGACTACAGTGGTTAGGATCCAGATGCAGTCCAGGATGCCAATATACGAGCACTACCCTATGTTAAGGTGCTGTTATGAGCACCCCATAAACTGGACGCCACCTCCCTTGTGATATAAAGACATAGAAACTGTTTCTCCTCAGGTCACGTAGAGAAACTGTTTATCAGATACTCTTCCCAGGTCACATACCAGATACTGCCCCCCAGGTCATGTAAAGAACTCATGGCTGCTAGGCTTGTGACTATCAACATGCTTTATTGCACGTAGAGAACTCCTGGCTGCTAGGCTTGTGACTATCAACATGCTTTATTCGGACCCTGATTCGCTCTCAGCCAGCTCCCAAAGGGGTGGGTCATCCCCCTCGCCCATGTGCTGAAGGGCAAGTCAATCATGGCTGCTCTGCCCCCCCCCCCCCCACCCGGGGTGTAGAAGGCTCTGACCCAGAACCTAGAGAGCTGGTGAAAATTCCTTTGCCCAAATAAGGATAGGAGGAACCGGGCAGCCCCTCGCCCCAAAATTCCTGCTGCAGCGAAATCTGGCCAATCACAGCCCTCGGCAGGAAGCCGTGGCCTGGGCCATAAAAGCTTCCATGCTGCATGGAGCACGAGAGAGTCTCCTCGAGTTAACTGCTAGGCCTGATCACCCTGCAGTAGGAGTTCCCCCGAGAGTGCCGGCCCGAGTCGATTTCAACCTCCGCCTTAAGACGTCATGCTGTTGCTAATTACCTGCCTGATAGTCATGGTACGTATGTGAACCTGAATTACCCCCCCACATTTACTCCTCATGATTGAATGTGAATAATTCTTCTACCTCAGTTTTAACCCAAGGTATTACAATTGGTGTAGGTTTGGGGATTATTGTTACGTTTATTGTTTATGTATTGGATTCTGTCTTGTTATACTTTATCTCTGAATTATCAAAAGAGTCCAAGAGGAGGGTTTATTCTAAAGGTTTATTTCTGTGTAACTCATGGTATGTTAAACTGTGAAGTAATCCCCTGGGGCTATCTTGTTATCTGTTAAGCTGACTTTTGAGTTTAGTCCAGCAAGCAGCCCAACTGTTAACCCTTTGCGTCCCGAAGAGGGAGACTAATAAAGTTTATTATTTTTGGCCACCACTTTAAGTTTCCAGGAGCCTTCCTTCTCCCATCCTTTACCCACTGCGGACACCCTACAGAACTTACAATCTAAAATAAGAGACAGATACAGACAGACTGCAGGAGTACAAAGAAAGGATGAGACAATATTGGTCCGTATGGTAGGCAGTTGATTCAGCCTACCTGTTGTTAAGTTCATTGTAGGCATAAGGGCAGAGGAGGGTTTTGAAGGAGATTAGTGCATTAATTTTGCAAACGTTTAAAGATGACTCCTCCCAAACCTAAGGCCAGCATGGGAGAAAGTACAAAGGGGCTTGTTTGAAAATTTAACAAATACATGACAGAAGTTGGCATCATGAACTGATTGGAGGCGATATTCAACACCTCAGTAGTGGAGGAGAGATCATAGGTAGAATGAAGATTGGCTGTGGAAGGCCTTAAAGATGAAAACAAGCAGCTTTTGTTTGATGTGACAGAAAAGAAGGATCCAATGGAGTGATGCAAAGAGAGGGATGACATAGTCAAAGCATAGAATTAGGAAAATGATCTTTGCAGCAGCTTTCTGACTGTATCTGAGCAGGGTAAGTTTGCATTTGTCATCACCAGAGAGACAGATGTTGCAGTAATCGAGATGATTACAGCTCAGATAAGAGTTTTAGCTGTGTGGATGATAAGACCGACCATATTTTACACAAGTTATAAAGAAAGAATCAGCAAGATTTAGACATAGGCTGGATATCAGACATCCGGATTGAAGATAAAGTCCACATTAGAGCCCAAAGTGACAAGCAAGATGATGTGTTCTCCACAGTTCTCAAGAAAGGATGTAGCAGGGAGGTCTTTGTACCAGGAAGAGCTCTGTTTTAGCTAGGTTGAACTTGACCTGATGGCTAGACATCCACGAGGAGAGGTCAGAGAGAAGCTAACATTTGCAGTTTGGATAGCAGAATACAGATCTGAAGTTTCCTTCCTGTTCTCTCAGTGCAAAATGCAGAGTACATGTGCCTACTGTGTAGAGATCCCAAATCTTGCTTCCCCTCTCTCCCCCACTCACCTCATTGCCAAAATGATTTCTGGGCCTTTGAGTGATTCAGCTACAGATAGAGAGACAAGGAAACTCTCAGTTTCAACTAATGGAATTTCTTCTTGATGCATCATCAGAGAAGTGGATTTATATCTCACTTTTCTGCTGATAGTGCATCAGATGAATTTGCCCATTTGCCATTTGGAGATCTGGAGGGAAAGTCCGCAGACCTTGGGACATCCATGGAGTGCCAAGGTGCAGTATCTTGCAACACTCTCTAGATCTCATTTTCTCTGTGGCAGCACAGAATCTCAATAAGGAAGGTTCATACCCATGTATCTCATTCAACATTCCCTTACATTGCTGTGCCTTGTTTGTAGGAGGACAATGCTGCACATTGTGATCAACCAATTGGTTCCACACCCTCTTGCATAACACACCCTTTCTTAAATGTGGAGCTCCCACCCTGTTAAATGGAGACAAAAAGGACTTCCACACCCTTAAGGAAAGGAGGAGTATGTGCTGCTCTCCCTTTCCATGCCTTACATATAGATCTGCCTTATCTGACATCCTTGTGCTTGATACTACAGGGGGAGCACTGGATTCTGAATATTTAATATGTCTATTTGAATTGTTATTCTTAGCTTCTTCTGCAAAGGCAATGAGAGTGCATCTACTCTTGTAAATTAAGTCGACTTAAGCCTGCTTAAATTGACTTAATTTACTCTGCATCTACACTACTATTTCCTTAAGTTGACTTAAGCTGCTGCTTAAATTGACTTAAGGAAATTTTAAGTCGACTTTATTAAACCTAGTATGAAGTCGATTTTACTGACTTTATTAAGTCGACTTAGCCAGTGTAGACGTGGATTAGCCCTAAGTCGACTTTAAGTCAACTTAAAGGGTTCCCAGGGCTCCTCCACTGACCTCCCTGCTAGGGTGGCTGGCACAGCCAGAGCCTGGCGTGCCCACCCACAGGGCAGGACACAACCCTGCCCACCCTGCTCCTATATCCTAGCCCTGGCCCTGGCCCTGTCCTGCTCAGGCCCCATTGTACCTGTGCCCCTGGTACAATGGGGCAAATGCTGAGCCCCGTGGCACTTTGAAAGGGGTGCCCCCCCTGCCACCATGGACCAGTCCCAGGTTCACCTAGCCCCTACATTTGGCAAGGTTGACCTAATTTTATAGTGTGGACATGCTAAGTAGACTTAATTGACCAAGTGTAGACATAGCCTAATAGTCTTCTAAATAGTCTCTGCAAGTGCTGGGTAATACAATTTTTTTTTTCTCAGAATACAAAAGTCTGGGCAGACTGAGGTTTCTAGATGGGCTGGATAATTTAGGAACTATTTTTTTAAAAGTAGTATATAACCTCCCTTGTCTCTGACAGCAAATAGGAACATCTTGTAATGCTGATGTACTAATGTAATATTATTCCCAGAAGTACTGAATTGCAGGGCTTTTGTGTTACTTATGACAGAGACAGAAGTACTGTTTGGCTTGTTTCCAATTATACACGTATTCTAGATGACCTACAAATAGGAGAGGTAAAAGGATTTCTAAATGGTTTTAAACATTTTTTTGGTAAAAAATGAAGAATAGCTATTTGGCCTTTCTCATAATTTCCTGTGCATCTAATGTTAATTAAAATATTGTGTCCTCTGGGATCCCGGACTAGTCCTTTGCCTCTCTGCAACAAAGCTGACCCTTCTCATTGGAAAAAAATTGCCTGGATTTTCCAAGGAGTTATGCAATGTATTGTCAGACATTCAGGTAAACACATGCAGCAATCTGTTTGGCTGATTATTCAAATTACATGCCAGTGTGTTTCTTTTCAAATACCATATATTAGACTCCAATCAAGAGATGGGCTCTATTATGCTGGGTGCTCAAAAGATACATACACACAAAGACATGGCTACTTCCTCACAAAGCTTATTCCAGATATAGAAACATTGATTCATTTTCTCTACCTATTATATATTTATGATGATTTTTAACAGTCTGACAATGTTCTCACTCCAGAAATGTTTGTTTAACCATTCCAGTCAGGAAGCCAGCTTCCGCACCAACACCACCTATCTTTAAGATCCTTGTTTCCTCTTGATAGACACCAAAACTGACATTGCTGTTGGCTATAGGGCAGCCTGCTCCCACAAAGTCCATTGAAAAATTCCTGTTGACAACTGTATGGTCAAGATACTAAGTGCTTTGCCATACTAGCCATTGTCTTCATGTGATGTAATCTGAAGTATATCCAATCATTTACCTTTTATATATTAAATTTAAAAGATCTGCACACCTTCCTTTCCATATTCATTAGAAAATTTCTTACGTCAGTGTATAAAAAGCGTGATTTTCTAATGGAAATAATTTGTTTTAATTCTAAATGTGTATATTAGCCTAAGATCTGCTTCGTTTATGCAGCCCCTAAATTCAGGCTGTGGGGTGTGAATTGCAGTGCACACTAGCATGCTGCACTGTAACTCTTCCATATGAATGCTACCAGGATCTATAGGTCTTGACCCCAGGTCCATGAGCATCCTTTGCATCCCAACTGCCTTCTGGAACCTTGCTAGTAACTACTGGGAAACTAATGGAACTCGCTCTTGCTCCTGGTTCTTACTTTCCTGACTCATTTCTGATCCCTTCCAATGGTCTCCAGTTCTGACCCTTGGTTTGACACCCAACTCCAGTTCTGACTGTTGATATGACACCCAATGCCATATCTGGCCTTTGGTTCAACTCCTGACCTGACTGTTGCCCTGACTATGAGTGCCCAAGCTCTGTCTATAATTCTGGCATGAATTAAAAGGTACGTAGTTCACAGTTACAAAGTCTTCTTTCGAACAGGACTAGGTACTACTTAATTTGCACCAACGGCATCCACATAAAAGAGTTACAGTACAGGTGGTGCGTGCTGCACACTCCAAACTGTAGGGCAGAATAGACATCACCCTGGCCTTCTTAGTTTGTGGTTAACTCAGAAAATTAACTAGTCAATCAATACTTTAAAAGGATAATCTATTTATACAAATCATAGATCACAGAAGATTAGGTTTGGAACAAGGTCATCAGGAGCTCATCTAGTCCAATCCCCTACCCAAAGCAGAACCAACCGTAACTGAGGGCTGGTGTACATTAGAGAATTTTGCCAAAACAGTGGAGGTGTAGACGTTCAAATGCTCCTCTCACCGATGTAGTTCCCTTGTGATGCTGACATAATAAAAACACCTCAATGAGTTGTGAAAGGTGTATGTCAGCATAGATAGAAAAAGCAGCATCGGTGTAGACACCACGTTCCTTACATGGGCTGTTTGCTGTTATTATTATTATTCTCAATTTCAGGGAACTACCATCTGGGACTTGGGCAAGAAGATTCTGGTGGCTGTACCCCACTCTAGGTTGGGATAGGCGTTAGAAGCCCTAGCTTGGAGCAGGATGACCAGTCCCAGGCAGCTGGACTCTGGTTTCCAGCTTGGAATACAAAGGGGAGCAGTCCGAGGCGGCTGAACTCCAGCCCCTGTCTGGGAGTGGGGTAGGGAGTGGACCCGGCCAGCTTCTCTAACCACTCCACCCTGGGAGCAGGGGTGAGCTATGAAATTGACAAGGTTATATGGCTTATCATGGAGAGCAAAAAACTAGGTAACTGGACCCCACTCCTTGGGGGCGAGATGCTTTGGACAATTTACCCCAGCTCTTGCTGGAGGAATGTAATGGTGGGGCGGGGGCAGCCCATTGGAACCCTGAAACATGTGAAGGAGCCGAGAACCTGGCAGAGAACTGCCAGAAGAGTTGAGAGACCAGTCTCTCAATTCCCCACAATGCCCCTCTTAAGTTGGTGGAAGTGTCCTGGCGAAGACACACTAGACCAACACAAGAAGGGTACAGTGGACATCAGCCACTACAGTAATTATCATGGTAGCTGTAAGTGAACCTAATATACATCAACTTAACTTTCCAGTGTAGACAAGTCCTACATCCATACCAGCCAGGGCTTTGTCAATCCAGGCCTTAAAAATCTTTAAGGATGGAGATTCCACCATCTCCCTAGGTAACCCATTCCAATGCTTCACCACCCTCCCAGTGAAAAAGATTTGTCCTAATATCCAACCTAGACCTCCCCCACTGCAACTTAAGACCATTGCTCCTTGTTCTGTCATCTGTCACCTCTGAGAACAGCCTAGCTCCATCCTCTTTGTACCTCCATTCAGGTAGTCGAAGGCCGCTTACAAGTCCCGCCCTCATTCTTATTTTCTGCAGACAACACAAGACTAGTTCCCTCAGTGTCTTCACGTAAGTCCTTTGCTTCAGCTCCCTAATCATTTTTGTTGCCTTCTGCTGAACTGTCTCCAGTTTATCCACATGCTTTCTGTAGTGAGGGTCAAAAGCTGGACAGAGTACTCCAGATGTGGCCTCACCAGTACTAAACAGAGAGGAATAACCTTTTCCCTTAATCCGTTTGTAATGTTCCTAATAATTCAGTCCAATTTGTTATTAGCTTTCAATGCAACAAGGACATATTGATTCATAGCCAGCTTCTTGTCCACTGTAACCTTCAAGTCCTTTTCTGAAGAACTCCTGCTTAGCCAGTCAGTCCCTAATAGGTAGCAGTGCATGAGATTCTTCCATCCTAAATACAGGACTCTGCACTTGTCCTTGCTGAACCTCATCAAATTTCTTTTTGCCCAATCCTCCAATTTGTCTCAGTCGTTCTGTATCTTATCCCTGCCCTCCGGTGTTTCTGCCATTCCCTGCAGCTTAGTGTTGTCTGAGAATTTGCTGTAGGTGCAATCCACCCCATTCTCCAATTATTAATCCTGTGATGGTGCTGGATTAAATGCAGTACTTTACTTTCTATTGGGAAAAAAAATAATTTGGAACTAGTGTAAATTCTCAAAAATCCTAACATAGGATAGAATTGCTGGAAGTTTAAGATTTATTGTTTTGCCACCTGTATGTTTGCCTGCCCAAGGTTATTAGGAAAGCAAGAAATCATGCTGGTTAGTTTTAGCTGTAAATAAAAAATGTAGTAGTTTACTGTGGTCTTTGGTTATTACAGTTCCTGTACCAGAGTGGTTCCTTTAGGGCATTTTGCTATGAAAACACTGTGTAAGTTGAAGATATCTTGTTACCATGGAGTCTTAAAGGTTAAACAGAGATATGCAAGCTACGCTACCTAAATTGTCCCAAAGCAATTGCTTTTAACTAAGGTAACATGAGCATAGTACATTCATCAGGCTGCTGTAGACTGAATACTGTTAAACCTTCATACAGTCCTCCTAATCATATTGGTAAAATAAGCAAATACAACATTAAAATGATAGTGGTATGATGTGAATATGCCCACATTCCAGCAGGATGTGGAAAATGAAGTATTCAGCTCTTGCATTAAATGGTAATTATCCAGGTAGAGAAAACATATAATGTACAGAAAATACAAGGCAAATATTTTTAAAAAATGAGTGACTAGCCTATATTTTGCTGGATCAGTCAGTGGTCTAATTTTCAAAAGGGCAGACCACTCAGCATCTTGCACCAAACCAGAAATGCAAATAGCAAAATAATAACTGGATAATGGATCACATGCAACCAGAGGGAGATTTTCAAAGCATAAAGAGCAGTTAGACACATATCTTCCATTCAAAGTCAATGTGAGTTGGTCATCTAATGCCTATTGGTGCTTTTGAAAATGTCATCACTCCAGCCACTTCCCACTATGACTTTATGATGAGCTACTCACTATTCAAAAATTTTGGAAGTAAATAAAATAATTTGACTGCCTAGTTACGCACTTAGAAGGCAAAATCAGGCTCCTATTACTTTAAAACTTGGCCTTAGTGAATAAGTGGATGATGCTTATTTTGCTCAACTATGTTTTCAAAAATTCAGTAACTGTAACTGTCATTCAGTCATGAGTGGTTCACTGTTCTCCAAATTAGCATATGCTCCAGTCTCTTTACATTAAAAAAAAAAAAAAAAAAACCCACCGAAAAATGTGAGTAATAAAAAAAAAAAATTGATGAAGTTATTGCATCTGATAGTTGGATACCTCCTAATTCTATTCTTATCCTTCCCCACCAACAATTAAAGCAACCCAGAGTCTGCTCTGACTTGCTCCACACCACCATGCTCCGTCCATTGCATGCACCCTTTTTCTCTTAGCAAGCTCCTTAAGATTCATCAGTGGTCATTTGAAAAAAAAAAAAAAAAATCAGCCCATTTCTATTACCTGAGTAGTATAAAGGGACCTAATTGTACTACTGGGGAATCCAGTGCATTAAATATAAGGCTGTTTCCATCAAATACATTTGCTTGTTGTTTTCCATATATTTTATTCTGATTATTTTCCCCAAAAAATATATGTCCTGACTTTTTAACCTTTTTTTTGCTTGTTTTTTTTCTTTTTTCTTAATGTATGTTTCCATGTTTATGTTCCTACGTTTATATTTAAGCAGAAAGACACAACAGGACTTGCATTATGGTGTACTAATGATAGTCACTTGTGGTTACTAGATACAAGGCAGAAGACTGAATGCCAGCACCTCCTAGGCATGTCATTATTAGTTCATAATACATACCCTGGAGTATCTCATTATATTCAGAAAATGTTAAACTCTCACGAAAGCAAATGAGATTTAAGAGGGGAAAATACCTGTAAAATGAAGAAATATTTTTTTTTAAATTAGACAGAAGAGATATTAGAAGAAAATAGTCCCCTTTGTTGATGTGTGCTAATAATAAACCATTGACATTTTAAAGAAGATTTTAAAAAAACACAAGTGACTTTTTCTTTCTAATGGAACATGAAATTGGTCAGTGTGTGTGTGTGTGTGTGTGTGTGTTGTTCACAAAATAAATAATTAAGTGAAACTAAAATATGTGCAGGAGCTATTTCATGCCTCAGAGAATATATTTATACTGCAGCTAGGTGCATTCTACACAGGGCTAGCAGACAGTCACAAGCTGATTCTGCTATTGCTGGTTTGCTAAAAGTATCAGTGTAGCCAAGGTCCCCTGGGTGACAGATTGAGCGAACAGCCTGAATACACACCTACAAGATCTGGATGAGTTTCCAAGCTGCCAGCTGTGCTACCTATCTTAGCTTCATCACTATTTTGAACACCCTTGCTCAAATAGAGCTAGCATGTATCTGTCTTCCTGCACAGGGTAGGACACTCCCAGATGTAATGTAAAAGTACCTTTAGGCACAACCCATCCTAAGGGGTTCTGCAGATCTGCATTGGCTCAAAGGAAACACTGGTGGTGGAGTTCCTCCCTGAATAAGCCCAAGGATCGCAATTCTGCATGAGTCGTATGAGGAGGAGAATCTCTTTGAGGACCCTCACTCCACACCTATGTGCGGATTGGGGATAATCTGAGTCAAATGAATTACTTAACAAAAGACATTTCACAAGAACTTCTCTTTTGAGATATGCTTATATTTTGAAACGGTACCAAAACACTAAGACAGTGCTAAAAATCCATCCCAGTGTTTAAGAAGGGGGAGCTTCCTGGCTGCTAGTCTAGAAAGGCATGGTTCTGGGCCCTACTCCCCAAATCAGGTACTTCAGACTTAGGTTTTACAACATTTGTGTTGATCAGCATCCAAATTTCAACTTCCCCATAATCATCCCCTTCTAATTCATCAGAATAAAATGTCATTAGGACAAACTTTCCTAACTGCAATCCACACTATGCAGTGGGAAACCCTTTGCTGCCAGTACAAGTGTTTATACCACGACTATATCAGCTTCTCTCTGTACCTATGTACATATCCGGCTTCCTATTACAGAAATCATGCAATGTTTGTTTGTTTTTTAAAGAGTCTGAACCCACTGATCATTTCTTCAGAAATTCAGGACTAGAGCAGTTAAAGATAACACAATCCCATAGCAACTCAAGTCATTTGCCATATCATCATCTTTTACTTTTAAAATGTAATGGAGTATTTGTGACTTTATTACAAGACTAATCAATTCCATGACACCCAGTCAGCTGTTGAGCCTATCACAATACCAGGAACGCTATCATGGAGATTTAATCATTCTTTCCTTTCTGTTTCTTTTATTTTTATAAAGCCAGCTATGGATTAATCTTCTCCATGGAAGAATAAAATGTACAAATAAAAATATGTAAAATTTCTGTTTTATAGATCTGTCTAGATTTACCCATGTACTAACACAGGACTCATGTCTAGGCCTCTTTGTCAGCACTATACACATTTACCATCCTTTTATCAAAGGACATACGTCAAGGGAACTTTTTTAAAAAATTAAAAAGGCGAGACATATTTGAAACTGGGAATGAAATGTTTTCTTTCACAGAGACTTTCCTTTTTTTTTTTTTTTTTGTAATTTGCTTTGCCAGCTGCATAATGCTGTATTTTTTATATAACTTTTTATGTAGCTTTCTAGACCAGGAGTTGGCAAACTTTGCTGGCTCCCATGCCAGCCCTGCCCGTTGCACCCTCAGCAGGTGCCGGGGTTGGGGCCAGCAGGTGTTGGGGAAGGGGGACTCCTCTCTGCTGGCCCCAACCCCACATGCTGGGCTCCTGTCCCCTGCTGGCCACGCTCCTCAGCTGGGATGTGGGGCCAGCAAAGGACAGGTGCCACACGCACTGCGGCTCCTTTTCCCTGTTTGCCGTGCTCTGCAGTTGGGGGGTGGGGCCAGCAAGGGAGAGCAGCAGAGGCACCGTGTGCCACTTGGAATGGGCATGGATGCCAGGTTTGGCACACAAGCCAGGGGTTGTCAACTCCTATCTAGACTCTTATATAGGTGGTAATTCTGATTGTTTGATATAGCTTCTTCTCTTTCGGGGGATGAATTATTACATGCTAAATACTTCCAGGAAATTACAACTGAATGTTTGTAGATTTCAAAATGTTAGGAAAAAAAGTCAATAGGCTATTTAAATCAATAATCATTATTATGCATAAACCAATAAGCCCTGGCTTATGTATCTAAAAATTAGTTCTAGTTTTACCCTTGACAATGGAAGACTACATTCTTGGGTGGAAGCCACCTATTTATAATTTTAGCTCCAGTAGAAAAATATCATATAACACAAAAATTAGATTATATCATCCACTGAGGGATTCTTACACCTTTCTATGAAGCATCTGGTACTGGACAATGTTGGAGACAGGGTACTGGACTAGACAGACCTTAAGTCTGATCAATTATGGCAATTCCTATGTTTCATTGTAGATCTAACTCATCCAGTCCATCCTCACATCAAAGTGGGATGTCTTCCCGTGCATCCTCAGATCAATTATTCTTTATGATCTCTTCCTGAAATTGAATATTGAGATTGAGTTTGTTCAATCTAATTTTAAATGAAGAAGCTCAGATACTATGGTGATTGGCACACAATAAAAACCTATGTGGACAGATAAAAGTAATGAAGCTTCAGCATTTCCCATGGAAACATATTCCACTTTTCTCCTGAGAACTGTCTCTGAACAAATCACAATTTGTAAGCATTTGATTGCTATTGTCATTTATTGTACAGACATATTTTATTCTATGAATTGCTTGTGAATTATGTGCAATTGAATATCAAATTTACATACATTGAATTGTATTGTTTTTCTTTGCTGATTGGAAGACAAAAAAATTATGTACAAGGGAGAGAGAATAAGACTCTTTCTACACTGTAGTCAGAGGTGTGACTTGTAGCTCACATAGGTATACTGATGCTAGCTTTAATGTAACTGGTATGGCTAAAGAGAGCAACCAAGATGTGATGACAGAGGATTCACAAGCCCACCCTGGGACCCTGGATACATTATCACTTTGTTAACCCATACTGAAAGCCATACTAAAAGCCATGTCTTCACTGCTGTTATTAATATGCTAGCTACATTAAAGCTAGAGCAGGTATGCCTACCTAAGCTTCAAATCACACCTTTGATTGCAGTTTAGACATACTCTTGATCACAGAGTAAACTTAGTATCTGATTCTCTCAGTGAGACAGCTACCAGGAGATAATAAAGTCTAGGAAATTAGTGTATTCTAGGCCTCTTCCTTTCCTGTGTTCCACAAGACAGATCATTACGTGTTACATAAATGGCCCCCAGACTAAAGATATGATAATATAACCCAGTACAAATAACACATTCCTGGTAGCTGTTTACCCCAGACTTCACAATCAATTGTCTCTTGTTAGATTCACACACAGTAGCTGTGTTTGTGCATATGTGTACAGAACAGTTTGTGAAGGGCGTAGTCGCATCTGTGACTCATTTGATTACTTGCCTCGGTGCCAATTCATCATGGCCAAAAAAATTCAGGAACAAATAGGCATATTCATGTGCAAACAAGTAGATTCATGTGATAATGAGCATCTTCCCCAAAGATTCATGTAAACAAACCTTTGATCACACAAAGGTTCATGGAAAGAAGTTGAAAGAGAATATAGAATTGGTCTAACCAGATTTCTTCTAGAATTCAGTGGGATGTTCACTAAAAGGTTTTTACATTATTTGATCAATTATAATACAGAAGCATGGGTCAATTCAGATTTTTTTTTGATTAATTAATAAAATCTATTAAAAGTAACTTGTAGTGTTTGTCAAAGATGCTAACATATAACACTCAACACTGAAAAGCTCTTATTAATAATGCTTCATAATAATATTATAAGCTGTCAGAGGGACGCTGGCCCTTTAAAAGGAGATGGGTTTCAGCCCTGCTTCCTCCCCCCCTCCCCCCCCCACTCTCTGATCCATATGGCCCAATCAGTCCTGTAGCTTATCTATCCCAGAACCAAGAGACAAAGGGCGTTGGTGGTAGTCAGGCTGGATTGATTTAAATCAAAACAATTTCAATCACCAATTTCAAGCATGATTGAAATAAGCAAGCAGGAAACCTTGATTAAAATAATTGATTTTAATTGTGTTTTCCATTTGTACTTCTTAGTTTTTTTCTAAAGAAAAGTTGATTCTTGTCGGTGGGTAATCATTAAAACATGTTGCTTTGCAACTAAATGTAGTCTTTAAAATTGGTGCTTCTTTTTGTTAGGCAAGAGTCTTTATATTATGATTTGAGAACTTTAATAACTTAGTCATAGGTTAACAGTTTATTGCAGGAGGGGGTAGCCTACATTGTCTAGGATCTCAGACTAGATGGTCATACTGGTCCCTTCTGATCTTAGGCTATGTCTACACTTGTTAATTTAAGTAAACTTTAACTAAGTCAACTTAACTAAATCGACTTAAAGTCGACTTAGTTAAGTCGACTTAGTGTGTCTACACTTAAAATTAAAGTCGACTTAAAGGGGAACTTGCAAAGTCAACCTAGAGCATCCACACTGTATGCTCTAGGTCAACTTTGCGGGGCTAGGGGGACCTTGGGCAGGTCCACGGTGGCAGGGGGCACCCCTTGTGTGCAATGGGGCAAAGGGGGACAGGGACCATGGCAGGGCATGTGGGCAGGGTGTGACGCTGTCTGGATTTAGGGAAGCATTTATGATATTATTTTCTATGGATATCTCATAAATGCTATAATCCATAGGAACTATGTCATGTTTGGTATCAATAGAAAGGTAGTAATTTGCTGGGAATGATTATATAGTTTATGTCTAGGAATTCTATTTCGATTAGAAGTTAGGAGTTTGATGTTATATCTATACTTTAACTTGTGTCATCCTGGAGCAATTCCTTAGGCTATGTACACACTACAAACTTGTCCTGCAATAAAAACTATTGCGGGACAAGGCAAGCGCTATATTTATAGCGCTTTGATGTGTACACACCTGCTCTATAAATCGCAAAGGAGCATTCACTGTGTGAACGCTCCATTGTGATACAAGAGCAGTGCGTGGTGGGCACCTGTCCCACCATGCACTGCCCACAGCCAGCCCCCTAGCTCAGCACCGGGGCTTTGGGTGGCGGCAGGGGCTCCCATCACCTGAAGCCCTGGGCTGAGCTTGGGGGCTGCAGGGCTTCGGGTGGCAGTGCGGCGCTGCCGCCACCCGAAGCCCTGCAGACTCCTAGCTAAGCCCAGGGCTTTGGGTGGCATTAGGAGCCCCTGCCGCCTCCCAAAGCCCTGGGCTAGGCTAGGGGGGTGGCCCAAATCCTAGCTCCCGCTGCCACCTGAAGCCCTACAACTTCACTAGGGGGATGGCCCGTACCAGTGAGAGCAGCCGGTTCTACCACCCCGCCCCCAGCTCAGCCCCGGGGCTGACTCGAACAGCGAGAGAAGCTGGTTCGGGCCACCCCCCCAGCTCAGCCCCAGGGCTGAGCTGGGGGGGTGGCCCGAACCGGCTGCCCTAGCCGTCCAGTCGGCCAATCGCCCAGCCGCCAAACCTGGCTATTTAAATATGCCAATTTTACTGCTCAGCTAGAGCAGTGAAATTGACATATTTGACAGCTCCAATGTCCCAGAGTGGCCCGGTTTGGCATTCTGGGACATTTCCGGAGGCTGTCAACAGCGCAATAAGCATCCACACAGGCTGTACCATGGAACAACTGTTCCATGGTAAGCCTTACCACCCTCGTTTGGGGTGGTTTACATGTTGCGTGGCAAGAGGCTGTTGCCGTGCAACAAGAAGCTTTCATGTGTGGACACTTTGATAGTCATCGCGCGGTAAGAAGCCTTACCGCGCAATAACTCTGTAGTGTGCACAAGGCCTTAGACAGGAGGGTGTGAACAACCATTGTCTCCTTAATGTTATGGAAGCTGCCACCTACAATGGGCCAAAGGGAGAAACCTGATGAGCCATTAAGGAGACAATGGTTGTTAACACCCTCCTGTCTAAGGCATTCCTCCAGAATGACACAAGTTAAAGTAAAGTAAAAAGAAGGGGGAGAGTACTTCCACTGCGTACAAGGAGAAAAGTATTGAAGCAAACAACCTGTCTATATAAGGCTCACTGCAGCGGGGGTGGGGTGCGCATGATTTGAGACGTGCCTGTCTCCGTGTGCCTACTTGAGATCTCAAATAAATCTTAGTGTGCTTCTCCGCCCTGGTGTGGTTATTGGTGCTGCGCACTCTGGGCAACGAACCTAAACGAACTGTTGCTAGCTCCAGCCCGTACTCGGGCGTCCCACCTGCAACAGATATAACATCAAACTCCTAACTTCTAATCGAAATAGAATTCCTAGACATAAACTATATAATAATTCCCAGCAAACTACCTTTCTATTGATACCAAACATGACATAGTTCCTATGGATTATAGCATTTATGAGATATCCATAGAAAATAATATCATAAATGCTTCCCTAAATCCAGTTAGTGTCACACCCTGCCCACATGCCCTGCCCTTTGGGGGGCATGTCAGGCTCCCCCTGTGCCCCCCCCCGGCAGGGAGGGCATTGGTGTAGTCCTGGGGTAGCCCTAAGCCGACTTAGGGCTATCCCAGGGCTACACTGGCTGAATTCGACTTTAAAAAGTCGAATTAAGCCTTAAGACTGATGAAAAGGTGGTTTTATGAAGTCGACTTAATTTTCCTTAAGTCGACTTAATTTTCCTTAAGTCGACTTAAGCAAGCTGCTTAAGTCGACTTAAGGAAACTGTAGTGTAGACTCAGGGTAAATTAAGGCGACTTAAGCAAGCTTAAGTCGCCTTAATTTACCAGTGTAGATGCAGCCTTTGAATCTATGAGGATACAATATATCTATACATATTTATTTAAGAAGTTAGATAGTTTACCAGATCATTCAGTTTTTACTCATGGTTTATGTCATTCATTTTTTATTCATGGTTTGAATGGAAATTCAAGTTCAATTAAAAATAGGAAGGGTTTTGTTTGCTTGATTTTTTTAAATAAAATTACTTTAAATGGTCTAGGTACATTTAAAAAGTTTATAAAAACATGTTTTGCACTTGATTTATGAAATGAAGAAAGTGTTTTCTGCAGTTAATGGATTGCACTGATTGTTTCTGGTTAACATATTTAACCACAAGGTTTTAGATATCATCTTCTCTATCCTAGTTTTTACTCATACATTTCAACTCCCAAGTGGTTTCTTAACTTTGAATGAATTAGTCATTGAACTGAACTAGTTGAATAAATTAAAATGAAGAAAATATTCTTTCTGCACCTACAGAAGAGGCTACTGCTGTCAAAACCATGTTTAGCACAGCAGTAAACTCTGTCTCCAGGTGCTTAGTCAGTGACTTCAAGCAGCTCATTGGTGTGATTTTCTTTAAAACTCTGGCAGCAAGCATGTACTGCTTGGTATCTTTTTTCTATTTCATTTAAATTATTTTAATAGATTATAGGTAGTTTAGGCCTTAACATAGGTTGTAAATTTCAAATTTAATTATAAATATATATATTTTTTAAATAAACCTGTATTTGATTTGAATAAAAAAATCCAAGTTAAATCAAAGATATAATTTAAATGATGATTTGTTTTAAATAAAAAAAAAAATGGTTTTGTTTTTATTCAACCCAGATGTGCACAATGAGAAAGAGGTGAGCACATGGCAAGCAAAGGTTGGCCAAAGGCTCCGGATAGGAAAGCCTGGGAATGCCTATTTAGAAAAGAGCAGGAAGCAACCCAGAAGGGAAAAATGAGAGAGATGGGAAAAATCCTGAGAAGGCTTGAAAACTGATCCCAGTGAATGAGTGGAAAAATTAGAAGAGAACAGACCAACCCTTCGGGAAGAAGATTAAGGTATTTGTGTTTTGCAGTGGACTAAGGAACTTCATTTCTCTAGAAAGAGTAGAGTTTTATGAAGGACTTAGGGAGGGGGCCAACTACTGCAGCAAATCACTGAAGCTGTAAAAACAAACTCAGAAAGAGAAACTGAGGTATTGTTCTGTAGACCTATGTGTAGACCTTTGCTGTTACCATCATAGCACCCTCTGGCACCAGGTCCCAGCACTGAAGCTTCTAGTTACCACTGCCTCTGCAATGGCCTCATCTTATAGCCAGGTCACTTAAAGCTCAATCTCTTCTGTCACTGGTTTCCAACTTCTTGGCTCAAGGGCCACCGATTTCATTTTAACAACCCTGAAGGACCACCAGTTTCCATCAGCAGACCTCCCCCTCCCCCACTTCAGTCAGATGGAAAGAGTTCAGCAGGGAAGCTCCCTCCTCCTGACATTTCTGAAGATGGAGTATGGAAAAGGAAAACAAGCCATCTTCCATTCATAGCCTGGCTCTGCCATTGACTCATGTGGTGGCCTTAGGCAAACCCTAACTTTTCTACTTCAGTTTTCTCATTTATAAAATGAACATAATGATGTTTCCCTGGGGTAGTATTTTACCAAGTGTTTTGAAGTTCAATTAATTAATGCAGCTTAAGAACTCTCTTTAGGACGTGCTACAGAGCACTGTATTGACCTTTGGACTCTGCTCTGATCTTAGGAGATCACTGCCAGAGAATAAACAGTAATCTTTAGCTTAGAATAAATTCTGATGCTTAAGAAACACTATTATGCAAGCAGGGGAACACAAATATAATAGGTAAATAAAGTTAGGCTTGGCAATAACCTTAGTTAAGGCCTACTAAGGTATAATGGTTATCCTTAGGCCAACCAAGGCCTGGCAGATGGCATAAGTATTCGACCTATGGCTATAAGATTTGCAGGAGCATTTGCAATATTAGCTTGTGATAAAGTACACTGGAGAAGTATGAAAGAACAGATTTGGGGGAATTTTTTATTGTATTAAATATTAGATCAATTGAATAGACTCACTAGAAATGTTGGGAAATACATTAACACACATGACTCATGTCAACAATCTGAATCTATTATGGCTTCCTGGACAACCAAACTTGAACTAAAGGTTTAAAAAACAATCTAAATATTGTTTCCCAGGCACATAGGGTGCTCTGGAAAAAGGCGTATAAAATAAGGTGTTTAAACTTTAGTTGGGACATCAAGGATGACAGAATGGCAAAAACCATATTACTTTTGTTGTTCACCATTTACTTTCTTTCCCTCTTCTAAGAGTATCAATAAATTGTGATTCTGCACAATACAAAGGTGTGTTTTCTCATATTTATCTTGCTTTATTATATTTTTGCTATTTTTCAATCATAGTTGTCTATATTAAATAAAACTCACACAGTATTATGTGTCCACCAACCTCATATTTATTAAAATCTCTTACGTAGCTGCCTGACTAAACAACCCTTTATTAGTGACTAGTGTAATTTACACCTCAATTTAATCAAAAGCTACATCTGATCAAAGTTAAAATAGAGTTTCGGGTCTCCTCCTCTCCCAGTCCCTATGTACACCACTTTTCCAGCACATTTTCATTCAGTCAGCCACTCTGACACCTCTCCACACAGATATAAAGTCAGATAAATCAATGTCTTACCCTTTGCTTACAGAGCATAGAGTCTTCATGTGAACAAACTGCTCTATGAATCCTGGAGCCATTGAGGTCTCATGTTGCACAAGTATATTGAGCCAGCCCTGTTCTCATGAAAGGTGAAAATAAAATCCTAAAACAGTGAGATGTCCTTTAGACTGCTTCATGTGAATACCCAGAGCTATGCTGCATTCTCTCACTCAGAAGTCACAGAAATACCAGCCCTGAGAAATACTCAGTGGATGATAAATACATACAGTTGGGCTGAGATGAATCTTTAAATTTGTACTGAGTGCATGGTCCTCCTGGGCACATCAACATGAATACAAATATATATCCAGTTTAAAATATGGCTCCCATCATCTATCTGAGAGAATGAAATTTAATTCAGATTATGGGTACACATCTAAAGCATTGGCATAAACACACCTGGCTTTATTTAAATGAGTAGACATCCAACCACTAAATCACACTCCTGATGGCCTGATTATCTCCAGTTGTTTCATCTCCAGATTCCTTCTCCCACTTCCACACTAGCTGTTAGTTTTGTACCTGAATTCCCCCTTTTTAGCTTACTGATACTTGGACTTTCAAAGGGGTAGCCGTGTTGGTCTAGTTGAGCAAAACAAACAAGGAGTTCTGTGGACACTTTTAAAGACTAACATTCCTCCCATTATGTAAGTTCCCCATCTTCAAGCATCTGACGAAGTGAGATTTTTTCCCCAAAAAGCTCATGTGATAAATAAATGTGTTAGTCTTCAAAAGTGCAACAGGACTCCTTGTTTGTGATACTTAGAGCTCTCTCTCGGATTGTTCCAGTTCCCCTGAATACTCCACTCTGCTATCTGGCTACTTCTTGCCACTTTATACATTTGTTCACTCCTCTTCCTGCCTGACTTTGTCCTTTCTTCTGAACCCTTATGACAAAATCCCCTTCTACTGCTCAGTTCCATTTCTCCCCTCCCTTCCCCCAAGCAATTATTAATTGAAAATTCACAAACACCAAATGTAATCCTTTTCCAGGTGGTTAGTCTTTTGGTGAACATACAAGGCTTCTTGGAGAACTTTTCAAATTCACTGAAGCACTGATGAGTTTGGATACTGTATATTCTTATGAGGTTTTTATTCTTTTCTTCTGCCATCTGGATTTCAGAGAAAACATGTCATTTTCAATATGGATTTTTGAATTTACCTTGGTTACAGTTTGTCACATGGTATTTCTTCAGCATTTTCAATTGGCTGAGTCTACCCTATTAGAAGGGTTAGCTGAAGGCATAATTGTTTTCTCATTCCTGCATTTGAAAGAAAAGCCATGTCCTTAAATAAGACTCCAGGGAGGAGTAGGCCAGTCATTCCCCAGAGCTGACAGGTAGAAATAGCAATCTCTCTCCACAAGCTGAGAATACCCAGTGAGAGGATGGGAGGATTGTTGAGCTAGGTTCTGCAGCAGAATCAGCTGC
The DNA here is from genome assembly GCA_007922175.1 of Pelusios castaneus. NCBI lineage: Eukaryota > Metazoa > Chordata > Testudines > Pelomedusidae > Pelusios > Pelusios castaneus. Next base: position 10,174,794 of record ML685832.1, read on the forward strand.
ATGCAGAAAGACACTGTGAGGAGACAAAGTTCTTGAAGGCTTTTCATAGTTCTGGGTCAATGCCATATTCACCTCAGTGAGGTGATTGGAATCATTTAAACACTAATGATTTCTTTCACTCAATTGTTTTTGAAGCAATTAATTGCACTAGTAAAATCACAATGCCAGGAAATGTCAAGGTTAAGGTTGTGTCTGCAATGTTAATTCTCTCCTGTGTTGCAAACATGCAGGACCTAATTCTTTTGAACCCCACTGAAGTCAATGATAACTCATGGGTCTATAGGCCTGAGTATTGTTTGTTTGTTTGTATTTTCTGACTTATAACTAGACTGTTTTTGGTCCTAGCATGAAAAAGTAGGGAAAAAAGGAAAAGGCTCAAGGAAACCCATGCATAGTCACTGCATTTTGAGGGAGCTCCCTCCTAGTGTCCTTGACAATGAAAAGAGAGCAGAAGGTTGGATCATAGACCACTTATTCTTCCCTCTGCACTGCCCTGTGAAGCTAGCTAGGATAGAACTCTATGTCTTCCAAAAGGTCTACTAATTTTCTTATTTGGCTAGCGAAGCAATGAGTGCTATATCTAAAAGACACTGTATTAACAAGAATGAAAAAGTTTTGCAAATTTTGCAGTTAAATAAATAAGCTTATCCCAGCATCTGCTTGAGGTATTATACTTTTCCAGCTGTTACATTTGTGTCAGAGTGACTGTGTGCTACTAACACCCTAAGAAGAGCCTTAAGCACAGGCACACACACTGAAATCTATTGGATTTAACTAACTCTAGGTGGGGAGAGAGGCATATTGAAAATAGTGATATTTATGCTAAAGAATAGAGCTTGGGAACTTTAAAGTAGTTACAGAGCGGTTATTATGAGCTGAGTAATAAAAACAAGGAGAGGAAGTAAATTCTATGGGAGCTGATTTTTCTCTCACTTACAGTGGTGCAAGCCAAGAGCCTCTGAATTCAGTGGAGTTACACTGGTGTCAAACTGGATTAAAGCGAGTTCAGAATCACAAATGCCTTCAGGGAAGAAGAGCGAAGTGAAGAGGGAAAGTGCTAATGCGTGACGAGGAATAGATCTCTTTGCTGCTTGAACTCTGTGTCTAGCTTATTCATTTCAAGTAGTATGGCAGTGAAAGAGAGAGAGTGCTTGCCATACAGCATTTAATCCTCCTAAGAGACTGAAATCAAAAGCCCTCACAGACACTAGAAAATAATGGTTGGTATGTCATGTTCCAAATTACAGATGATTATTCAAAATATCATCTAGCACATCATCCAACACAGTATGTGGTCATTCCTAATACTTAATTTAATCTACAAGATACCCTAATTAATTAAGATGACTGTAGCATGTGATATACTGGTAGTGAATCCAGTGCAGAGCACGCTCAGACCGAGACTCCATAGTCCTGCTTCTCATTTGCACCAGTATAAACTAGGAGCAACATCAGAGAAGTCAGTGGCATTAAATCAGTCACTCTGCAGCTCCTCTTATGCCCTGCCACCCTTCCCTATGGGAGAACTGTGCAAGTACCCTGTCTAAGTTGATTAGGCCCCAGTCCTGCATTGTGATCCATGTGAGGCAGACAGTTTTTCTCATTGGAGCCTTGGTGAAGTCAATGGCAGATGCGACTCTCTGCTCAAGTGTCTCACCATGCTGGATTAGTGCCTTAGATATTTGGGCTTAAGTAGCCTCTGAAGGGACACTGTAAAGTGTTCTGTAGACTGGAGGAGCATTTCTCTGCCTTTGTCCTGCTCCATATACTGACTTTACAGCGTTACCAACAAATGTGTAACGTTAGGTTAATTAATCACTGGAAAAACCTCAATGAAGATGTGGTGGATTTTCTTTAACTCATGCGTGGATATTTTTATCGGAATGAAATGTGGTCACTCAAGCAGTAGTTGTGGGCTTCATGTGTAGTTTATTCAAAGAGGTTCTATGGCCGTGTAGTCCAGATGTCAGACTAGTCACACTGGTGCCTTCTGACCTTATGAATGAATCTATTGAGCACCTACCTTCATTACTCAGACAGGATGATAACTGTGGCTTTTGACTCAGAGTCACAACAGACTTAGGTGTTATCATGGTCAGTGATGAAATATCTATCTTTCAGGCTCTTAGTCACCCAATGGAATCCACAAAGTCTGAGTTAGGCAATTAGCCTCCTTATATAAAGTTTGGGAGAGAAAGACATCTAAGAATGGGATCCACAAAATCCAGTGTGCTAAGTGGGTAACTGTCTAAACTGGTCAATAGCAGATACTGATTAGAGAGGTGTGTCCTAAACCCCATTCCTCTCAGGGATGCAGGTGTCTAACTCCAGGCTAGAAAGAGGCACCTGTCTCTTGGATCCATCTCCTGGCATTAGGAATTGTCTCCTGGAATTAGTTGCTGAAGCCGTTTCTTGCATGAACAGCAGTGTAGACAAAATAATAACATACATTTGGAATAGAAGGAACCCATGAATTCTATCTATATCTGTGCATCACAAAGGTTTACCACTTGACATTGCACATTTGCATCTATATTGAACACATAAACATTGAACACACCTAGCTTGCTTTTTTCAGATGAAACTTTGCAGGCCACATTGTGAATGATCTCTGCCTTTGTGTATCTGTCAAGTGGAAGTGATGAGATGATGTGATGCTTGAAAATGTTGCTAATTTTTATTCTATTAAAATTTCACAGGGAGTTTTAGTATACAGACTAATAGTGACCATATCTGGCAACTGGATTGATAAATATAAACTCTAATAGTGCCATTCTTCCAAAAAGAAGTTCTAAGTGTTGGTCTCAAGTCTGAATTCACCATTGTTTTGGCAGGCTGAAATTTTTAAATAATGCTTGTTCCATATGTTCATTTGGAAAACATCAGAGGAAGGTAACAAGTGGAAACCTCAAGTGTAATTCTTTTCATCTATAAAAATAAATATGTAACCTAAGTATCTTCTAAGGAATAATTACTTATCCTTTGTGTGTGGACACTTGAAAAGATTTCATTGTTAGACAATATTTTGGAATTGGATTTGTCTTTTGGATAGAAGTATGAAATCAAATTACTTTACTGTTCAGATTTAATTTAATTTAAATCATGGGAGAGAAAGTGTGTGTGTGTTTTTTGTTTTGTTTATTTGTTTGTTTGCTTGCTTTTTTGTTTGTTTGTTTTAACTTTCTGGATTTGTTTAAACTAAATTTGGAAACCTACCAATGTGCCCCATGAAGCGGTAATGGATTTCTAAATCTGCATGTATGAAAAATGTTCTGCAAACTAAGGCTCTGTTCTTGCAAAGAAGTCTGTGTGGGTAAACCGCAGGACCCTTCAGAAGCCCCATTGACTTTAGTGGAGGCACTTGCTAGAGCTGTTCATAGAGGGGAGCTTGAAGGATCAGTGTCTGAAGTATTGATATAAAATTGTATGACAACATTCTCAGATTGGAATGCTAGAAAATCAATTGTCAGCTTCTAAGAAATAATCTTTCTTCCCATTTCAGCAATTCAAGTCATCCTCCTCTACAGTTTTTAATGAATTACTATTATAAATTGTCAATTAAATTCAAAACTTCTTTTTCCAAAAATCAGTCATTTGTGAAGAAATAATGTTGCTATAAATTTTTAAATACTATTATTATTTTACAACATTACCATCTCTCAGCTTCCTCTAAGGCAGAAGTTCCCAAACTGTAAAGTAGAGCCCCCCCAACTTGGAAGCCATGGAAGAAAGTTCAGGGGGATAGAGAGGACTCTGGACAGACCCCATGCACTGCTCTGCCCCCAGCTCTTCTCTGGCCTCAGCACCTGGTGCGTGGCCCAGCCGTGGCTCTGCTTCCTACCCCAGCCTCAGCACCCCATCCCAACTATGACTCAGTCATGGTTCCTGGCCCCTGACTTCTGGCTCCAACTGTGGCCCTGCTCCCAATCACAGTTCTCGCTCTGGCTCCTGGGGTGGGAGGGTGTTGAACAAACAGGGGTGAGGGCGGGGCGCAGTATAAAAAAATGTGGGACCACTTCTGTAAAGGTAATTTACCTAGCTGCTGGTAATGACTAATTATCAGAAGCTATCATTTAATTGCTTCCTTCTTATCTTTTCTTTGCATTCAGCTGCTTTTAAAGATCTAGGCTATGTCTACAATGCAGATGAGATCAGTATAAATTACATCTCTGCAGGGTGTGAAAACAGAATGTGAAAAAGTGGCCCTTCTATCCAAGTGACATAAGTTAGACTAACCCACTCCTGGGGAATGAAGTAACTAAGATGACTGGAGAGTTCTCTCCCTTTGGCTTAGAGTGGCTACATTAGAAAGCCATAGCCCAATAGTGCCTACTGCTCTGAAATGAGCCTTCCTGCTCAGTGTGTAATCAAGGTAAGATGACTAACAAAGGCTATGTCTACACTTACTAAAGTTAGTTCAAATTAGTTAATTCGAACTAACTAATTCAAACTAATTTTATTTAGTCCGAATTAACTTAATTTGAACTAGAAAAATTAAGTTTGAACTAAGCAAGTGCCATTCATGGCACTTGCTTAGTTCAAATTAACGAATTGCATTGAGTTCAATGGTCCGGTTAGTTCAAACTAAGCAATTAGTTAATTAGCAATTAACATGGCCACATTGGTTAATTCGAACTAACTAGTTCAAATTAACTCTTAGATCGAATAGCATATTCAAATTTATTAGTTGGAATTAAGGAAGCCCTTAATTTGAACTAATGAAAGCCTAGTGTAGCCATAGCTTAAATTAGTTCGAATTAAGCTTCCTTAATTCGAACTAACTTGCCAGTGTAGACATAGCCAAAGTGGCTTCAGGACTTCTGGTAGTTTATTGTATTGTATTGGGTACTTCTAAGAAAGATCAGACTGTATTAGGTTAACAGTTCAGGTGCTGTCCTGTTACGCCTCATCATTATTAGTTAACTTATGACATATTCCTCTCCCAACTGTGCATATCATCATGGCTGTTAATTTGTATCACAGCTTAAATATTCTTCTTAATGCAGAGCTATGTGTGAACTTTTCTCTGAATTTTATTTTAGTAAAAAGCACTACAAGCATGGTAGTCTGATTCAGCAAAGCACTGAAGCATCTGCTCAAGTCATACGACTTTCAGTAGGATTTAAGTACTTGCTTATATGCTTTACTGAGCTGGATCTTTGTTGCGATCACATTGTCTCTTTAAAAACAGCTCAGATGGATAAAAGTGTTAGTGGTTTTGGGATAATAAGACTATAGCCTGCTCTATACTAGGAAAAATCCACACCCTTGAGTGACACAGTTAAAGCAACTTGACTATCAGAGTACACAGCTCAAGTTAACATCACAACCTCCTCTTTGGATGGTAGATCTCCTACAGTTGACACCTCCCATTAGTATAGTAGGCTATGTCTACACTTGTTAATTTAAGTCGACTTAGCATGTCTACACTTAAATTTTAAGTCGACTTTGGGGGGACCCTACAAAGTCGACCTAGAGTGCCCACACTAGATGCCTAGGTCTACTTGTAGGAGCTAGGGGGATCTTGGACTGGTCCACGGTGGCAGGGGGCACCCCTTGCCAAGTGCCAGGGGGCTCAGCCTTTGCCCCATTGTACCTGGGTACAATGGGGCAAAAGGGGACAGGGAGCCTGGCAGGGCATAGGGGCAGGGTGGACAGGGCTCTGCCCTGCCCTGTGGCAGGGCATGCCAGACTCTCCCTGTGCCAGCCACCCTGGCAGGGAGGGCAGTAGAGGCGTCCTGGAGAGCCCTAAGTCGACTTAGAATCGACTTAGGGCTACTCCAGGTCTACACTGGCTTAAGTCGACTTTAGAAAGTTTACTTAAACCAAAAGTCAACTTAAAATGAGGTTTTATAAAGTCGACTTAATTTTCCTTAAGTCCACTTAAGCAGCTTGCTTAAGTCAATTTAAGGAAAGTGTAATGTAGACGCAGAGTAAATTAAGTCGACTTAATTTACAAGTGTAGACGCACCCGTAGTGTCTTCATTGAAAGCTCTACAATAGCACAGTGCAGTGGTGCCTCTATGATGCTATAGCAGTTTGTGTAGACAAACTCATTATGTTAGTTTATTGCCTATTTGAAGGTTCCACATGATCAGATTAAATAAACTGAACGACTTCATGGTAGTTGGGTAATTAAAAGTCACCAATCAAAAATAAATAAGAGCAGTATCGTATAGCAATTATTCGCATCAGTAGTCTCTCTGGCTATGTCTCCACTAGAAAAGTTAAGTCGACTTTATTAAGTCAATTTAATAAGGTTGACTTTAAGTCGACTTAAAGTTGACCTTATTAAGTCAAATTAACAAATACCGACTTAACTTTTTGAATCTAGACATAGCCCCTTTTCGATCTCATTGAGTCAATTTAACACTTTAAGGTCGACTTAAGTGTTAAGTCGACCTAAAACGAGGTGTTATTAAGGCGACTTAACTTTTCCTTAAGTCGACTTAAAGAAATGATTAAGTTGACTTAAGGAAAGCCCAGTGTGGACGCGGAGTAATTTAAGTCGACTTAAGCCTCCTTAAGTCGACCTAACTTGTAAGTGTAGATGCACCCTCTGATTTCAAATGAGTAAGGATTGTAAGACAAGGCGCAAAGTGGATCTATTCTCTCTCTCTCTTTTTTTTTAACAAAACCATACTCCATTTACTCACTATTTTTTCTTAAATATTTTTGTTTCTTTTCTGAGAATTCTTTGCAGTTCATCAGTATCTTTCTGTGAAATGTCACAATCTTGCAAAGATCTGGCCTTCCTTCAATCACTCACTATAGTGAAAAGCAGAGTTGTATGCTCTTCAGCCATTTCACCAGGACGGACAAAAACGTAAGGACAAACTGCCCATCAACATGTAAAGGGAGCATGCCCTCAACCTACCTGTCATCACCCTCAAGGCAGCTCTAGCAATTCATACATTCGCAGGACTGAGCCAGATCTGGAACTTCACTTTGTGATACTTGATGTAACTCCATCAACAGTGGAAACATATGCTGGCACAATAGTTCTCAGTAGATTATGCATGTCTGATGATGGTTTCTGGTAATGTGGTGCCCAGAACTGAAAGCAATATTCCAGGTGTGGCTACACCAGAATGAAGTAGAGGAAAAACTATTATCTCTCTGCTCTGTAATGAGATATCTTTGCGTTTGAAATCCAAAATTACACCACTGGCTTTTTGGCCTATTTTTTTCACCCAGTCATATCACATTTCAAATTGAAGTGTAACTTTTTGTCCATTTTCAACCTTAAGATTTTTTACGCATCAGTACTTCCAAGGTTTTTCCATCCATTTGGTTATTTTACATGTTGTTTAGATTATCTCATATGTACCAGCCTGAACTTTATATTGTTGTTTTCTGCTCATGTTTGCAATCTGTCTCCCTTTCTATTCTTTCCCTGTCCTCACTATAGTTTACCATTACTCCCAAATTAGCATAACCTGAAATTTCATAGGGTGCGTCTACACTAGTAAATTAAGTCGACTTAAGCAGGCTTAAGTCGACTTAATTTATTCTGCGTCTACACTAGAGTTTCCTTAAGTCAACTTAAGCTGCTTCTTAAGTCCACTTAAGGAAAAATTAAATTGACTTAATAAGACCTAGTTTTAAGTTGACTTACTGCTTAAGTTGACTTTATTAAGTCTATTTAAGCCAGTGTAGATGCAGAGTAGCCCTAAATCAACTTAAAGGGCCCCCAGAGCTCCCCCACTGACCTCCCTCCCAGGGTGCCTGGCACAGTCAGAGCCTGGCATGCCCACCCACAGGGCAGGACACAGCCCTGCCCACCCTGCTCCTGTACCCTGCTCCTGTCTCTGTCCTGCTCAGCCCCCAGGTACAATGGGGAAGGTGCTGAGCTCCCTGCCTCTTTTAAAGGGGTTCCCGGGGAAAGGTGCCCCCTTTCCCACCATGCACCACTCCCAGGTCCACCTAGCCCCTGCCAGTCAATTTAGGCATCCAGTGTAGACGCTCTAAGTTGATTTAGCAAGGTCGACTTTAAGTTGACCTAAATTTACAGTGTAGACATGCTAAGTTGACTTAATAAGGTTGACATAAAGTCGACTTTATTAAGTCGACTTAACAAAGTCAACTTATTCTGACAAGTGTAGACATAGCCTCTGGGACTACATTCTCTCCCTAATAGAGAGAGAGTGTGTGTGTGTGGTTTTGCATACCCAGTGCTCTGAGATGCCACAAGAGTGTCAGGTCTCATGTCATCACAGAGCACTACGTATGTGAAACCAAGTTCTACGAGGCCACAGTTGCTCCTAACAGAAACTATGGTCTTGCAGAGCATAGTCTCACAAACACAATGCTCCACGATGCCACAAGAGTGCCCTAGTTTTTCAATTTATAGTACGTATGGTCCACTTGAAGTATATTTAAGTCAAATCTGGCCTGCCATAGCAAATAAGTTTGACACCCATGATTTAGAGTTTAGTTTGGTCTGTTAATTTGCAATGGTGGAAAACTTCAGTGCATTCATCTCCAAAGCAACAAACAAAATTTCTGAAAATTTGGATCCATTAAAAGGTTAAAAATCCAGAAATAAAACTAATCCATGTTGTTGTTCACTTTAGTTTTGACTACAGAGATATTATATTCCCAACGACTTTCTTGCAATATCTGACCGACCTCCAGAGCCTACTGCAACCCTCAGCGAAAATGCCAAGGTCAGGGCAGGATGCAAAAAGGAAAGCAAATTATCTCAAAAGTGGTGGCTAACACTGTAGTTAGATTCACCAATGAGTCACAAACTATGTACCTGATCCCCTACACTAGTTATCAAGATGAACACACACACACACAAAAAGGAATTCAGGAAATCCCCTTTAAAGCATTTCAGTATCTGGATCCCAATCAGCACATAGGTCCAATAAAGAGATAAGTTATTATGTGAAACATTTTTCACTTTACAAATGTTACTTCTGATCCCCAAAGATCAGCCACATTACAAGAATTATATTAGTTTGGATCTTACCCAAAATAGCATACTACCAGCCAATCCTTTAGTATCTAATGATAAAGGTTTATTATAAATGAAACAAGAAGAGAGATGTTAAATGATCAAAACAATCAGATACATTCATCCAGTACCTGGATGTTTCTGTAAATCTTTTATTCAAAGCTTCAGTTGGAGAGAAAATAATCCAGAAGTGAAAATCAAGATTGTAAAGAAGATGGAGGTTCAGCTACTTTTATACCTTTTTCTATTGTGGCTTGTATATCCTTTGTTCCAAAGGCAGCTTACAGCACATGGGAATGGAAAACACCTTCTGAATCCACAGTCCACAGGCATGTTTCTACATGTCCTACTGACTCATAGGCCCAGCCCCCGGCTTCTCTCCATGGGTGCATTGCATTGCCCTGGATGGGTCATCAAGCAGGGTCAGTAGACTTGCTATTTATATCTGGTGATGTCCACCCAGAAACACAGCACCAGGTGAAGGTGAAAATATATCACATTTATAATGTACAATACAAAGATGATACACTCATACAAACTATATTATCATACTTAAAAAACATATATTTTTTTCTGCTGATACCTTACATGTCATATCTTGTAGGATTCATTGCAATAGCATAATATTGGTATCAATAAGATTATAAATGGTCTTCCATACTTCATACAGTATCACAGACAGCATAAATACTCAGTTAGATGTTTAATGCTGTAGTGATGAACTCCACAGCATTGCTTGTAAATAAACATCTTAAATTAACAGAAAAAATATTTTAAAAGTAATGCGTACTTATGCTTCATATCAAGTCTTTCTGAATCTAGGGTTTTTTTGAAAAATAACTGTAAATTTTTCCTCTTTTGTTGTTTTTATTTTATAATGTACAAAGGTAATTATTATTTTCAAAAATAAACAAAGTGAGTAAGTCTAATAATGTATCAGTGTATATCAATGCCTACCTAAAGTGCATCATGCAGTCCTCATGATCAAGTATTTATTTGTGTAATAAATGAACTACAATGAATTGTGCACAGCATGCAGCAAGAGTTCAATTCCCCCCTTCCCTGCATTGTGTTGGGAAAATGAGAAGGACATCTACCTTTCTAATACTGTGGCAAAATTCTCCTCCCCAGAATTCCTTTCTTCAGTCATCCACTCTGCTGTGGCCACACTCTGGAAGTTACTGATACTATGGGCCAGGTTCAGAAGAGAGGAATCTTCTATGACAGAGGTTTTCACACTGTGGGGTGTGCCCTAGTAGGAGGGCATAAAAGGAGGTTCGAGAGGAGCAAGTAGCAATGCTTGAGCTTCAGCCTAGCATGGTGAGGGTTGGGCTTCAGCCCCATGCAGCGGGGTTTAGGGCGTGAGTGCTACCTCCTCCTCCCAACTCACCTCTTTCTCTGGAGTGGGTGGGGTGGGGAATGCAATTATGATTTATAACTCAAGGGGAAGGTGGCTTAGCTCACAAAGTTTGAAAACTGCTGTTCTAGGAGGATAGAGTTATTGTTATCCCTGTCCTATCTGCCAGCCCTTCTGGCTCCAGTTCTTTTATTGCAGGTTTTCTTTATTATGCAAATTTGTAAGTCTTGCTTTGTGCCATCTAGAAGGCCACATAAGCAAGAGTATGTAATACCCAATTCTATCAGTCAAAATTAAAGAAAAACAGCAAGCTCAGAAATACCAAGACAACATTCCCAGAAATCTGGGTTTTATTCAGATACAAACAGCCCTGGCTTTCTGACTGCACAAGCCCAGAAGGGTCATTAATTTTGGCTCCCTACCATGCCAGGTACTTCAGTAAAAAAGGCAATATGCTATGGAAACCCATAATATAATAAACCTGTTAGGTCTACAACCAGAAGGGATGCAGCCAAAGAACTCTCCCCACAGTGGAACAAACAATGCCTAATTCCCTGTAATTTTAAAACTCCTATCCACAGGTGCATTACATCAATTTGCACTCAGTTCACATTTGGAAGGGTTTCCTGGCAGCTATAAGGCCTAAAGACATAGGGCCAAATTTCTATCATTCCACTCCATGGATTCACAATGATTGAAGAATTAATCTACAGATAAACTTACATTCTGGAACTTAGCTCAAAACAGGGTAAATTTTGCAGTAAATGTCATGGAAGTAGAATACACCAGGCTCTGTCAATATTGAGCAACTCCCTCTGAAGTTCTTCCTTGTCCTGCCCTTATATTATTCATAGAAGAGTTTACTCCTATTTTAGTCCATATGAGAAACTCAAGAGTGCTCAGAGTCATCTCCATCAGTGCTGAAACAAGATATCAGATTCTGCTCTGCAAAAAGGTGTAATATCATAAAGTCTCATGAGAAAAGTCAGTCACTAATGAGCTAGAATTTTACCTGATGAAACAGAATAACCATGGTAGAAGAACACAGAACTCATATAGGCCAGTAGCAGGCGAACACTTTTTTTAATTTTTTTTTTTTTTGCCTGTTAATTCAAATTCTGTGCAATGCTGTCTTTAAAAAAAACAAAAAACAAAACAAAAACAAAAAAACAAACAAAAAAAACCCCCCAAACTACTACAGCAGGTAGAGACTGCCAAAAAACTTCAATATAGCTTTTAGGTGAAAAAAATATTTCAGCAGATATCCTCAGGTGCACCAGAGTTCTGAGCAACTTTGAAGGGTGGGTGCAAAGAAAGGTTTAAGCCAATTTTGCATTCCTATTATTTCAGGTCTGTTTAGACCTGTGATGTAAACTAGAGAAGCCTAAAGGCTGCTTTAATGTATTCCAACAATAGCAGCCCCCTGGAGAAGGCATTCCATCAGCAGGGGTCTCTTGTAGCACAGGTAATTGAAACCACAAATACCTGTCCAGCCCCTAGTACAACCCTATGGCAGTAGGGAGTTGAAATGAGCTTGTGTAAAGCTTGCTATACTGATTTTACACCATCTGAAAAATCTCTTACACAAGAGGAAGCCCAACATAACCAGATAAGGCAACTATGCAGCCTATTTTCCACTCTCATAGCACAAATGGACAGAAGTGGTAGCAAGAATCTGGCTTATATTTTTTTATATTCTTAAAATTGGTCTTGTTTGTTTACATTTTGTGTTCTAATCTTTTCCAGATAGGCTGTTCTTTCTTTGAAGTCATATATGCAGGTTTCCCTTTCTCACAATCAGAGACAAATTGAAACATTTACCAGGATGTCAAGCAAAAATGACTTCATCTGGCTTCTGAGCCAAGGGGGGGAAGCCTTTTACTTACAAGCATGCCTTCTGTTAAGTCTTTCACAACAAACAAGTACTAATAGTCTGAACTGTCTAACCCTTCCAGTGATGAGTAAGTAGTGTTAATAGTAAACTCCGCAGCTCTGAAAATTCCCTAGGTTTGAAGTTGCCCCAAATGTAGTAAAATTACTTTGGTTCTTTTTTAACATGTATATTGTGGGAAGGTTCTTATTTCCGTTACAGTGGTATATAGCTTGACCACCAATAGAATCTGGCCTAATATATTAGCTCAGATTTAAATTAAGAAATATTTTTTTTCTTATGAAGTATAGTTGTTCTGATGGACCAGGAACTTGCTGACAGATGACACAGTGTGATATGTAAGTTCTTCTGAATAGGCATCATTGAAAGCTTGCAGTGCGGCATCCATCTTACATGATGGTGACCTAATGGAAATCTTTTAATATGATCAAGAAGACTATAAATTGATTCAAGCAATGTCTTCATTACACTTACAAAGAAAGTAAAAATCCAAAGCCAGGATCTAAAATTAGGAGACTGGTAGCAAAAAAGAAGAGTAAATGGAAAAAATGATTTAAAAAGAGAGAGAGAGCTATTGAAATAAAAAGCATTAATGATTTCAAAAAAAAATCTAAACAAAGCTCCAGTATTTAGAGGTAAGGGAAACATATTGTAATACAGATGATGACATTTAAAATGATGAGCCCAATGGTCTGTTCTCCATATAACTTACATCCACCCTAAAACATCTAGACTGTCATTAGCTACAGCACCATAGTGTTCATGGTATCAAACACGTTAAATTCACTCAAGGCATAACTAGACCTTTATCCTTCCCTCAAAAGAGAATCCATCTTTTAACACAGTCATTATATGATGAGCATCTTTGCTTCATTCACAATTAAGAATCCTTTGTGCTGGCTATGGACATGCTCCATTGTAGCTGGCACAAAAAAGCATCCACTGTGCAAAAATGAACTAAAATTGCGACATGAAATTGGAGAAGTGGGCTGTCTTGGAAGAACATTCCTATTTAGATTAGCATAATTAGGGCAGGAATGTCAAACTCATTTGCTATGATGGGCCAGATTTGACTTAAATGTACTTCAAATGAGCCTTACAAACCATAAATCGAAATACTAGAAGCTACTCTTGTAGCATCACAGAGCGCTGGGCATGCAAGACTGCGTTTCACGAAACTGCAAGACCACACTCTCTCTTCTGCTATGGAGACAGTGATGTCCTGCAAAGTATAGTCGCGGACCGAATGGAAGAGGTTCTTGTGTCATATCTAGCCCACAAGCCGTATGTTTGGCACCCCTGAGTTAGGGCCTATCTGGCTGGTGTGAGATCATAGCTGTCTCGTAGGACTCCATTACACAACCAGAACTAAAGGTCGTTACAAAATATCTCTTGTTAAATTTCAGGCTGGGCGATTAAGGACACTATGTTTTTCCTAACTTCAGTGATGACAGCATTTCTACAGATGGGCAACTTGGAACTGTATTTGGAGCATAATACTACAATCTGTTTTTGCTTTTTAAAGTGAACTTATTGCTTGCAGAAGGTGACAAACTGACAGCTCTGAAGTCCTTGCTGGATCCACATAATAAGTATAGCATGAGCATAAGGTCTGGTCTACTCTATAGGGTTAGGACAATATAAGCTGCCTTATGTCAAGCTTGTTGATCAAGTGCCTTGACTTAAATTTGCCTCGTGCCAATATAAGTGCCCTCTACACCAATTTAATACCACCGCCTCCCCAAGCAGCACAGAATTTCAGTATACATAATTAGCTGGACAGGGTCAGTGTAGACAGTATATTGCTCATATTGACTGTTACTAACCTTCGGGTCATATCCTTCAATGCCCCATACTGACAGTACAATTGATACAAGCACTCTTGGGCTATGTCTACACTTAGAAAGTTAAGTTGACTTTATTAAGTCGACTTTATTAAGTCGACTTAGAGATTATACGCTAGACTCTCTAAGTTGACTGGCCAGATTGATGGAGAGCCAAAGCTCCAAAGGAGCCTCAGTTCCCCAGTCTAGGGGAGCTACAACTCCCAGGGACAAAGGGACAGGTGGCTCTCAGGGACAAGGGATCCATGGCTCCCTGCCAGAAGGGAGCCGCGGCTCCCTGCCAAGAAGGAAGCCACCGGAGGCTTCCCCCAGGGAGAGCTAGCCATGCACGGCTGGCTGTCCCTGGGACAGGGAAGCCATGAGCAGCTTGTCACGGGGATAGGGAAGCCGTGAGCGGCTTGTCCTGGGGACATCCAGCCACATCCACGAGACAGGGAAGCCACGAGCAGCTTCTCCCGAGGAGAGCCATCTGTGCACGGCTGGCTGTCCCCAGGACAAGCCACGAGTGGCTTCCTTGTCCTTGGGGGGAGCCTCTTGTCCCCAGTCGAGCTGTGGCTCCCTTCTAATGGGAAGAAGGGCTCCCCCTAGCCTTAGAACGATCCAGAGCACTTAGGTCGATTTAGGGCTATTCCCCATCTACACTGGCTTAACTCAATTTAATAAGGTTAATTTAACACTTAAGTCAGTCTAAAAGGCGGTGTTATTAAGTCAACTTAAGCTTTCCTTAAATCGACTTTAGGAACCGCTTAAGTTGACTTAATAAAAGCCCAGTGTGGATGGGGAGTAGTTTAGGTCGACTTAAGCCTCCTTATGTCGACCTAACTTGTAAGTTTAGACGCATCCCTGGTGAGGATATTCATGGCCTACACAAGGAGTCAACTGTGCACACAGCAATTTAATAACTACAATGGCTTTATGTGAATGTAACTTAGGGCAACATATTTCTGTAATGTAGATATGGCCTAAGCAATATAAATTCCTCCACACTGCCCCACTGACATATCTTTACTGTGATCAGAAAGACTGCCTCCAGAGATTGGAGAGATGTTCCATTTCCTTTTGCTGGCCTCTTCTGATACTCCCAACAATGTTCCTAGTTAAGTATGGTTGCATAGCTTTTGAGATGTGGACATCTGCACACCAGGACTGACCAGAAGACAACATCCTGGGCTCTGCTCTGAACTGCTTTGTGCTAGTCCATTGACACAGAGCAGCCACAAACCTGTTAAACTGGCACTCTCAAAATTCCCCATGCCTAGGTACTCCTGTATCAGCACCTCCTCCTGGACAGTAGAATAGGGCATAGTCCCAGGGAAAAGAAAGAACAACAAGATTTGTCTGGGATCTCTCTATGCTTCAATAATGCCTGGCATTCAAACCAGCCCCTTGGGGCTGTCAACAGCAGGGTGTATAAATTAGAGTAGTCTTGAGGCTAATCTAATTTATGCTAGGAACTGTCCTGACACAGGTGGACCTTAGGATCAAAGAAGAATACAAAGGATTTAAAGCCATTTTAGCCACTCCCTTTCCCCCCACTCTGGTCTTGTGACAAGCACTGCTTGGCTGGACTGGATGATTCAGGAAAAATTCTGTTATTTATTTATGTATTTGTTGTTGTTGTTGTTGTTTTAAAAGTCACAGGCAAATGTTCTCTAAAGTTGTTGTGCTCCTACCTTTTCTTTTTGCTGAAATAGGGAGATCAAAACATTTTAAAAGTCCTATAGATTAGGACGAGTTCTTCCATTGAGATCATGGTAATTCGTGTACCGTTTGATATACTTAACAGCCAGGAGTTTGCAACTAAGTTGTGAAGCTTGGGATATGCTTACTGTGATAGGATTTACCAACTCTACCCTGGGCCTGAGATCTTGTGAGCATAATCAGCCTCATCTCCCTACATTTACAGTAAGTGTCACATGTGTATGGAGAGTTAAAAGGGCTAACCATAGTTCACTCAGAGTATGACTGGGAAGGAAAACAGATCTCTGTCTTTCAGTCAGTGAAAGAAGTGATGCTGAAGTCTGGGAGTTGAGCCATCCTGCTGGAAGAGACAGTCTCTCTGAAGGAAGTTAGGCCGGCAACAGGGAGCTCATGGCTGTAGGGAAGGACTGGCAGAAAGTAAGCCCATCCACGACTCTGAAAGATGATGAAAGAGCCTGCAGGATGCAGGAAGTCTCCACCAAGTCAGGAATTGCCCTGCAAGAAGAGTGAAGAAAACTTTCTTTCAGCAGAAGCAGCTGGACAATAGAAAGGGCTAAGAACTCAACAGTGAGTTGGCAGAGAGATTTAGCAGAACCAATGTTGATACAAGTATTGGGAAGAAGCTAGGGACATAACCAGGTAAAGGACCAGGAAAAAAGTGGTTCTCAAAGGCAATCAGTAATATATCTAGTCAGGCCTTAACTTTCTATTCAAGAGTCCCTGAACTGGAACCTAGGGCTATGTCTACATTAAACAAGTTAAGTCGACTTTATTAAGTCAACTTAATAAGGTCAACTTTAAGTGGACTTACAGTTGACCTTATTAAGTCTACTTAACAAAAGTCAACTTAACTTTTCTAGTGTTGACATAGCCCCTTTTCAACCTTATTAAATCATCTTAACACTTTAAGTTGACTTAATAAGGTCGACTTAAGCACTAATCCCCGTCACATTGGCTTAAGTCGACCTAATAAGGTTGACTTAAGTGTTAAGTCGACCTAAAACGAGATGTTATTAAGTCGACTTAACTTTTCCTTAAGTTGACTTAAGGAAATGCTTAAGTCAACTTAAGGAAAGCCCAGTGTGGATGTGGAGTAGTTTAGGTCGACTTAAGCCTCCTAAAGTCATCCTAACTTGTAAGTGTAGATGCACCCCAGGAGACACTGGGGGCTGGAGTTCCCCTACCACTCCACCAAGGAGGTGGTGTGGAAACCTATCAACAAAGAGTAAGAACTTTTGACCCTCCCCTAATACTAGAGATAAGAAATGATGAGTCTGGACTTAGATCTAGCATCCAATGTAAAAGTGAAGGATTACTGGCTTCTGGACTATTGGTCCACAGTGGCAAAAGATGGGCCTATATGTGACCAAGCCAGAGGGTTGAGTTACAAGAGGAAGCGGACCACCACAGGGCCAGAACAGGCTTAGCAGGTAGTGCCAAAGGACCCCATACCCAGCTACTAGGTGGTGTGCTGCCCAGAAAGTCACATGCTTATATATAACTGTGCTTGTTTTGGAATTGTAGCTTTACAGGACTGAGTGAGATGTAGGACAGGCTCACTGTTTTCACTGATAGATAAAGGTAAAGTTGTGAGAGAAGAGGACAAATTAGCAAGCCCGTCTTTCATCATCTCCTTAAGGGAGTCTAACTTTCATAAAATCATCACTGGGTATTTTTAGGTCAAAATAAATTAGCCACTAATGAAATGCTATCATTACTATGAAGGAGATTCAACTGTTGACTAAATAAATACAGTTATCTTTACAACCAGGCAAGAATTATCTCAGGGCTGTCAATAAATGACTGTAAGAATGATTGTAAATAAAATCTCTATTGCCTATGTTTAAAAGCTTGAGAAAATATAAATATTTTATGGGTGATGTTGATCTTTCTTTATATGCCCATTTAATTCTCTTCTAAGCATTCTAAGTCTAATTATCATCCCTTTGTTCTGCCTGGTTGGCGTAAAGGGGGTCATAAGAGCACTAGGGATTCAGGCCTGCAGAGTCCACAACTTATGGCTATGTCTACACTTAGAAAGTTAAGTTGACTTTATTAAGTCACCTTTATTAAGTTGACCTTAAGTCAACCTTATTAAGTCGATGTAGAGAATCTACACTAGACTCCTATATCGACTTAAGGCAGACTTTATCGAATTGACGTAGAGAGACTCTTAAGTCGACGGGGAGGAGGGAGTTGGAGGAGTGCATTGTGGGAAGTGTGGCAGCGTGGCAGCAGAGAAGGTCTCTCCTCCCTCAGCCACACCTTCAAAAGAGGAAGTGAGCTCAGCCCCTTCCCATTGTGCCTGGCAACTCGGAGCCTGAACAGGTCATGGATCAGCCTTGTCTCCTTCTCTTCTCTACCTAAACTGACCTCATAGTAAAACTTTATGCTCAAGGTGTTCAGCTGTCAGAAGTTTGTTCAGATGTTTGTACAGCCAGTCTCTGGCTCAGACCAGGCATGGCCCCGATCTTACTTGAAGTTGTTTCAAGATGGAGTTTCCCAGGCAAAAAGCCCCAAATCATTTGACTTGGGGGGAGTTGGAGGGGTGCATCATGGGAAGTGTGGCAGCAGAGAAGGTTTCCCCTTCCCCGGCCATGCCCTCAAAACAGGAAGTGGGCTCAGCCCCTTCCCATTGTGCCTGGCAACTTGCAGCCTAAGCAGGTCATGGATCTGCCTCTTCTGTGCTTTGCCAGCCAGCTTGATGACATCTTCCCCAACTGTGGGGGCATTGTGGATGCCACCCACATCATCATTCAAGCCCCGGAACACCACAGCAGGGACTATGTGAACTGCAAGTGGTACTACTCCGTAGTCCTGCAGGCCCTCGTGGACCACCGCAGAATCTTCCGGAACATCTATGTGGGCTGGCTGGGCAAGGCGCACGATGCATGGATCCTGCACAACTCCACCCAGTACAGGTGCATGCAGGTGGTCACCTTCTGCCCTGACCACACCATCATCATCAGAGACGTACAGGTGCCAGTCCTGATCCTCAGGGATGCTACCTACCCCTTGCTGATGAAGCCATACACAGGACCCATGGATGCCAGCAGGGATATCTTCAATCGGAGGCTCATCTGGTGCCAGAGCATCGTCGAGTGTGCCTTCGGCCATCTCAAGGCCTGCTGTAGGGCCCTCCTGACCCGCCTGCAGCTCGGCAAGAGAGCCTTCCGGAGGTCGCCAGTGCATGCTGTTGCCTGCATAACCTCTGTGAGCTGCGGAGAGAAAGGTTTTCCCGGGTCTGGGAAGCCGAGGCTGTATGGCTCATTGTGCAGTGTGAGCAGCCTGATGACACACTGCCCCAAACTCAGCAGGTACAGAGGCAGGCACAGCTCATCCATGATGCATTGAGGACCCACTTTGACAATGAGTAGCACTGAGGGGTGGGCCTGCTACCAGGCCCCATCACCTCCACCACCCGCCCAGGCCTCCCCAGCCCACGCATCCATCTTCCCTCTATCCCCACACCAATAATGTTCAGAGTGTTTATTCAGAGGGGGAAATGGGGGTTGGGGGCTGCTGGGGTTGGGAGGTTTGGGGGGAGTGAAGAGGTTCAGCAGGAGGGGCCAGTGCTAGTGGCCTCTGGAAGGCGGGTCCCAGGCTTGCAGATGTCCTCTCGGGGTCCTGGCCTGCCAGCAAGAAGGGCTGCTTCTGGGGCACAGGACAGAGCCCTGAGGGAACAGGCACTCCTCCAGGTGCTTCAGGGACTGGGTCTGCTGCTCCATGAGGTCGAACATGCTCTCAAGCAGCCTCTGCTCACCCCTTCACAGCCCCTGTTTGGCCTTCCGATGGGCATCCTCCTGCTCCTGCCACACCCGCTCGCTGACGTGGACCAGGTCTTCCAGGAGCTCATCCCGTGAGCGACACAGCCTCCTTCTCCTTGTGATCAGGCCTGGTGCTACGCCGGAAGTGCCACGTGTCAAGGGTGCAGGGACTGCCAGGGAGAAGCAAAGAAGAGAGTCCCTCCAATTACCTGGTGCAGTGTGCAGCCTGACAGCAGCTGCTGTCCCCTGACCATCCCCTGCTTCCCACTCCCTGTCCTTCGGGACAGGGACCCCTTGGTACATGCTGGTGTGCTGTGCTGCCCAGGTCAGGTGCAGTGCCCTCATGATGAGCTGCAGGTAGCCCTGCCTTGGGGGTCTCTCCTATGGCCATGTGCCATTGGTGTAGGGTGCATGTTGTCTGGTCTTGGTGCTCCTGCCTATAATCCCCCCACCCCAACTCCAGGCATGCCACTGCACTGCTCACCTCTGGGTTTCCCCCTCCCCTGCCCCCACCAAGCAGCCCCCAGCCCCTCTGTTCCTGTGGGAGCGCCTTCCCCCCACGACCCTGCTTGTCCCTGGGCCATGTCCCCCTGCAGTCCCTGCCCCCCGGCATGCCCAGCAGTGCTTGTGGGGGAGGGGGAGAGGAAGAGGGAGGGAACACTCACTAGCATGTGCAGCAGGTGTCTGGTGTGCAGTCCCCTTGCCTGGGTCTTCTTCGGCAGAGGGAACCTGCTCCTCTTCCTCCTCCTGTGAGGCTGGGTCTGCCGTCAGGGCAGGGATGAGCTCCAGGCTGGCAGCTGGCTCCTGGTCTGGCAAGGTGCCCTCCTGCTCCTGCTGGGCGCTGGTCTCCCCTTCCTCCAACACCATAGTCTCTTCCCCCGAGCCCTCCTCCTGGTCATCATCGAGAGAGGGAGGCTCAGCAAAGTCAATGGTGTGGGGTGGCAGGCTGCTGTTCTTCTGGCCCAGAAATACATCCAGCTGCTGGTAATACTGGCAGCTGGTGGGGGCTGCCCCTGTCCCGAGCGTCTCCTCCCAGGCCTTTTGGTAGCTCTGGTGGAGGTCTTTGATCTTGACCCGGACCTGCTGGCTGTCCCGGGTGTGGCCCTTGGCAGCCGGGGCCTGCGAGATAGAGGCATACACCTCCCATTTGTGTTGGTTGTCCTGCAACTGGGAACTCATCCCCCCAAATGGCTAGCAGGTCGAGGATTTCCTGGTGGCTCCAGAATGGAGCCCACCTGTGACGCTGGTTTTGCTATTCCCTGCTCCCAAGCAGCAGGTCTGGCCAGCTCTGTGGAGCAGGATGGTCAGGGGTGTGTCCTGCCCTGTGGTTGGCCAGGGCAGGCTCTTTCTATGCCAGGAACTCTGGAAGGGAGGTCAGGGAAGAAGGTTTGGAGGCCATATAGGTCGACTTAGGGCTACTCTGAGTCTACATTGGCTTAGGCCAACTTAATCAGGTCGATTTAAGCATTAGGACAACTTAAAAGAAAGTGTTATTAGGTCGATTTAACTTTTCCTTAAGTCAACTTAAGGAACTGATTAAGTTGTCTTAAGGAAAGCCCAGAGTGGAGGCAGAGTAGTTTAGGTCGACTTAATCCTCCTAAAGTCAACTTAATTTGTAAGTGTAGACACCTCCTCTGACAGTGACTCTCAACCTTTTGAGACTAATGTTCCCCTTTCAAGAGAACCAAGAACCCCCTTTCATACCCCCAAGTTTCACCTCACTTGAAAATTACTTGCTTACAAAACTGGACATATAATACAAAAGTCTCACAGACCACTATTACTGAAAAAGTGCTTACCTTCTCATTTTTACTATATAATTACAAAATAAATCAAAAAATAAATCAATCGGAATAAAAATCTTGTGCTTACATTTCAGTTTGTATTATATATAGCAGTATGAACAAGTCATCATATGTGTGAATTTTTAGTTTGTACTGACCTTGCTAGTGCTTTTCATATAGCCTGTTGTAAAATTAGACAATTATCTAGATGAGCTAATGTATCCCTCAGAAGACCTCTCTGTGCCTCCAGGAGTCACACTGCTCTTAGCCATTATCCAAATCATTTATGAAGATATTGAATAGATCTGGATACAGAACAGATCCCTGGAGGACCCCAATCTTCTAGCTTAACTGGGAAATGTTGATAACTACTCAGTTTTGCACCCACCTTACAGTTGGTATGTCTGTTATATTTCCCTTGTTTCCTCATGAGATGATCGCAGGAGACAATATCAAGTCTTACTGAAGTCAAGATATTATATATATTGCTTCCCTTCATGCACAAAGTTTGTTGTCCTGTCATATTGGGTTGATTTGACATGATATCTTCTTGACAAATCCATACTGGTTGTTACTTATCACCCTGTTATTTTCTTGGGCTATGTCTACACTTGTAAAGTAAAGTCGACTCTGTTAAGTCGACTTAACAAGGTCGACTTTAAGTCGACTTAAGTCGACCTTGTTAAGTTGACTTAACAGTAGACATAGCTGTCCACACTGGCTTTAAGTTGACATAAGAAGTTGACTTAAGGCTTAAGTCGTCCTTTGGAGGTGGTCAAATTCCAAAGGGGTAGCCGTGTTAGTATATTGTAGAAAGACAACAGAGTCCAGTGGCACTTTTAAAGACTAACAGATTTATTTATCGCATGAGCTTTCGTGGGAGAATATCCCACTTCATCAGACGCTTTGAAGATGGGAAAGTTACAGAATGGGAGGAAATTAAATGCAGGGGAGTGTATGACATAGGATCAGGTCAGGCTGTAACAGCAAATCAAAATAGGTGTTAGGATTCAAACACTGGGGAACAGCACATAGAGAAGGGTGAGGTCAAATCACTTGTTGTAATGAGAGAAAAATCCATAGTCCCTGTTTAACCCCAAGACAACTGAGTCAAATTTGCATATAAGTTCACTTAAGTTGACTTAATAAAAGCCCAGTTTGGACGTGGCTTTGTGTAGGTCGACTTAAGCCTCCTTAAGTGGACCTAAATTGCCAGTGTAGACGCACCCTTCGTGTTTAGAAATTGATTGTTTGCTCCATCACCTTTCCAGATACTGAGGTTAAGCTGACTAATCTATAATTCTCTGAGTTATTTTTAGTTGCCTTTTTTTTTTAACATAGATACTAAATTTGTCCTTTTCCAGTCCTCTGGAGTTGTCCTGTCCCCATGTTAAATTACTTACCATTCATACTTAAACACATAGGTAAGTCATGGAGTCTTTAGTCCAAGCTAATGCCTGCACTGTTACTTTAAAGGTTTCTTTAAAGGTTTGTAAAGCCTGCAGTTTGATTTTAAAAGTTGTGTCTAAGCTAGAGATACCCATAACTATCTGATAACTTTTTTATTGCTGGGGGAGGCCTAGAGTGCCTATCGTCAGAATAAATAGTAAGTCTAAGAAAAAGTATCCCAAGCATCTCAGCCATAACATTATGTTCTGTGCCCTGTCCCATTTCCTTTCTTTTCCATTAAGCCATTGTTCTTTTGTCTTTTTTTTGTTCCCCCCTTATTAACAAAATCAATAAAACATGAACTTAAAAAAAGAGAATACATTTTCCTGCAAAACAGAATTTTGTTTCAAAGCAGGTTAAATATTTATTTTATTATTTGTTGAGAATCATTCAAACTCAACAAATAAAATTCATTCCATCAAATACCATTCTCATGTCTTACATTTCCTTGGTATATTGATAATTATGAAAATCATGCCCCATTGAACACAGGCTTGGCAGGAAAGCTCTCAGGAAAATTATCCCTACCCTGTTCCTCTCCAGCATTTGCTTGATCCTATGGTCATGATCCCATAATCATGGAAAAGCAATATGATGTCCTTTACTGAGAGACACAGACTAATGGGAAAAACAGTGATAGTTCACCTAGATATTTACATTATCTACACTGCAGGCAACATTTGACATTAAGTAGTAAATGCCAATGTTTTAATAACCTGCTTAATGCAAGTATTTCTTATTTTCATTTGAAATTAAAATCACATTCTAACCAGCATGTGTGAAGTTTGTTTTATATGATATAAATGGCAATCTTGTTTACTCATTTAAGTTTCATGCTTTTCTCCTCAGTCAGAGCAGTTTTCTGTAAAATAAATAAATAAAATAAAGTTACAAATATCTATGCTTCCTGACAGAAATATCCCCCCTCCCATTTGAATGATCATAAGAGATGTAATAAATCTATTCTTGAATATGTGATTGTTTTTCCTTGCCGTATGAAACTGTGTTTTGTATTTGTCATTTACATACATAAGCACATAATGTTATGGAGAATAAATTTGACAGGGTAGCAATTCCTAGTAGCTTTGAGCCATTACAGTATGCATGAACTGAATATCCTTGTGTTATAACATTGATACTATAAAGTTGAGAAAGGAATCCTTTCAGAATCTTTTTTTTCACCAGCCTTTTATTTGCAAAATCAAGATGTGCAGTTAATATCAAGCACATGCCCTAGTTGGGCCATATTATCAATTGATCAAGTGAATAAGGCAGAGTGTGTTTGAATGGGTGCAATTTATTCATTTAACATCCACCACGGGAACTGTTGAGTGTTGAGCACTTCTGAAAAGCAGGCACCATCTAACTATAGATACAAGGCCTAACAATAGGCTCTTATTTTTTTAAATGTTAACCATAGGTTTTGGGGTAACTGCTGTATTTATTTCCTTATTTTCAGTATATGACAAAAGAGTTTTTTTTGTTTTGGATTAGTTCCTTTTAAAAAGTTTTGTTTTTAATTTTGGGTTTTTTTAATGAATCAAACTATAAAAATTAAAAATAAAAATTGCTTTTGGGCTTCCATTCTGTTTGTTATTATTTTTTGTTTGTTTGTTTTTAATTGCTATGACAACGTCACAGGTGATGATGTTTATTTCAGTGTTTGCCTGACATTTTGTTACTGGCTATAACTCACCTAAACTCTTTCCTCTGTCTTTCCTCAACACTACCTTTCTTAACACTGCCATTACTGCTGACTGTGGGCTCATGCTCTCCCTCATCACCCACAGAACTCTGACTTGAGCTATGGCCTGTGAACTGATTGCCTTTGAGTGCCCTGGTGCAGCTGCTGGGTGCACATGGACACACACTACAGACAGTTGCTTATGAAGGATGCCTTATGTTTCCATTCTCTTCCAAAGATTGGTTCTCACTGATCAGATTATATCTCCCATGGTGCACAACAATCTCCACATTTGGTCTGAGGAGACAGATATCAAAAGAGTCTTATGACTGAGGTGTATAGTAGGAGATGAAGTCCAACTGGGGAACCTGACCCATAGATAAGAATGAGGATATTAGGTAATGAAATTACAACTCTCATGAGCCACTACAGCAGCATTTCCAAATCATTATTTTTAGTTCAAACCCCAAATATTCTGCTCCAAATATTCTGCTCCAAATATTCTCAAATATTCTGCTCCAAAACAATATTGAAGAAAAAATTTCAGCTAACCCTAAAACATCCAGTTTCAGAGAATCCCAAGTTGAGGGTTGAACTGCTTTGTATATAAGCTTAGAGTATACTCTGCGCCCTTTGTTTTATAGTCTATGCTGCTGAGGATAGTTGCATTCTACGCTTTGTGATGAAATACACTTTTTCTTGCTCTAAAATAAAAATCTGTACTATCTGTGCCTGTATTTTATGTATTCAGTTTGTAAAGAATACTCAGATTTATAAATATCACCTGGGCAAAAAAAAATATTTGACACATATTAAGGACAAAAGGGCAACATGGAAAAGTGCCACTGCAAATTATATACATATAGTCAGGAAGTCAAACAGTGGTAGGTGAGAGTACTCTATTGAGAAGCAACAGAGAAGAAAAGATCAACATTCTATGAACGTTCACCATGGGAGGAAGGAAAAGGATATGAACTTTACTTTAGCTTCCATCTTATGCAATACCTACTTCCCTTCAAATCATGGTGATATCCTAGCATATTATGCCAAAGAGCAGGGTGTTTTATGGTTGTGTGCTCTAAGTCCATTTTGCCATCCATAAAGAAGAGAAATACAATTGGGATACGCTTAATCAGAACATTTCCCAGGGAATCTGTGACCGATTTTGCTAGCAAGCACTGCAGCTTTATGGAGTAGGTAATTTTGCTACAAAAAGAAGATTGCAGGTGATTTATTAGTCATCCTTAACTGTGATGTTTTTCTTTCAGACCCATGCTGTTTATATTGCCACTTCTCTAACCACAGTTTTCAATTTCACCATAGCAGTAATAAATACAGAGAGTGTCTGAGAAGTTTAATTACTTCCTGTTCCTGGCTGTTGACTTCTCCTTCCATGAAAACTAAGGAGTCTGGGCTGTAATGCTAGGCCTGCCACATGTCCCTCTGCTGCTGACATTATTCAAGTAGCAGACACAGTCCTTATCCCTATACAGAGAAAGCCTGTTGGAACTCCATGGGCCTGTCCAGTAACATAATGGGACTCTGCAGCTTTTCAGGTAGCAACGAAATAGGATAATCAATGTGTGGGAATGGAAGGCACTCCTGTAGGTCATCTAGTCCAAGACCATACACCATAGCAGAGCTAAGTATTATCTAGACCATCCCTGACAGGTCTTTGTCTAGCCTGTCCTTAAAAAAATCCAAGGAATGAAATTCCACAACCCCTCTAAGTATTTTGTTTCTGATCTTAACTATCCTCACAGTTAGGCAGTTTTTCTAATGTCTAACCTAAATCTCCCTTGTTGCAATTTAAGCCCATTATTTCTTGTCCTGTTCCCAGTGGATAAAGAGAACAATTTATCATCCTTCTCTCTGTAACCTTTTACTTATTTGTAGCCTATTATCACATCTCCTTTCAGTCAACCAGACTAAACAAACCCAATTTTTTCAATCTTTCCTCAGAGGTCATCTTTTCTAGACCTTTAATCATTTTTGTTGCTCTCCTCTAAATTTTTGCCTATTTGTCCACATTGTTCTTGAAGTATGGTGCCCAAAACTGGACACAATACTCCAACTGAGGCCTTATCAATGCTGAGTAGGGTGGAATAATTACTTCTCGTTTCTTGCTCACACCATTCCTGCTAATACATCTCAGAATTATGTTTATCTTTTTTGCAATATTATTACATTGGTTACTTGTATTTAGGTTGTGATCCACCATAACCCCTAAATCCTTTTCTGCAATAGTCCTTCCTAGGCATTTCCTATTTTGTATTTGTACAGTTGGTTATTCCTTCCTATATTCAAATTTATCTTTCATGATTTTTATCCTATTTATTTTGGAGCATTTCTCCAGTTTTTCAAGCTCATTTTGAATTCTAATCCTGTCCTCTACATGCTTACAACACTTATCAGGTTGATATTATTTGTTAACTTGTAAATTTATTCTTTATGTCATTATCCAAAAGATTGATGAAGATATTGAATAGAACCAGATCCAGAACTGATCCCTGTTGGACACCATTCAATGGGCCCTTAAAGCTAGATTGTGAACCTCTGACAACTACATTCTAAGTAAAGATTTCCAAGCAGTTGTGACCCCACCTTATAGTAGTTTTGTCTAAGCTATATTTCCCTTCTTTGTTTATGAAAGTCATGTGAGACAGTACCAAAAGCTTTACTAAAGACAATGTATATCATAATAACTGCTTCCCACAAGGCTTGTTATCCTGTCAAGGATAGATATTGGGTTGGTATGGCATGATTTCTTTTTGTCAAATTCAGGTTTACTACTACTTATCACTTTATTATCTTCTCTAGGGGCTTACATACTGATTTATGGTTTATTCCATTATCTTTCCAGGTACTGAAGTTAAGCTGACTAGTCTATAAATTCCTGGGTTGTCCTTATTCTCCTTTTTATAGATTACTATTATCTTTGCCCTTTTCCAGTCCTCTGGGATATCTCCCATCCTCCATGAGTTCTCAAAGGCAACTTCAGACCCATTCCTTAAGTTTTCTAAGATACATTTGATCAGATGCTGCCAATTTAACTTATCTAGGTAATTCTTAACTTGTTTACTTTAGCCTCAGATCCTACCTCCTTTACATTGATGTTTACTATATTAGATGTCTGATGGTACCTTCTGATTACCAGAGATGTTTCTTACTGGGACATAAAGACATCTGTCAAGACACTCTAAAATGGTGATTCTGTATTTGTCTCTCTGTAGACCATTTCCTGGTCCTTAAAATTCCATATAAAGGCCCATTTCTGCCATGATTCATACAAGAAATTAGTCAAGTAATACTGACTAATTTGGAACTGGCTGGTGTTATTCATTTATGTATTTACATGTTTAAAAAGGACAAACTCTGAAATAATTTGGAACCATCAAACTGTGGAATAGTTAACTTATGTAACTGCCTGATCTACTTAACATTACCTTCCTTGTCCTCTCTCCTTCCTACCCTCCTATTCTTTGTCATTCTCAGTTGTTGCACCCTTCACAACACATAAACTGTGAACACTTCAGAACAGGGTTTGTGTCATTTTATGTGCTCATAAAACACCTAAGGAGCTACAGTCATATAAATAAATAAATAAATAAATAAATAAACAATGGCAATTACAATTAACTCTCATTGGTCAAATTAGGTACAAAAGTACCCCATCCAGGAATGGCAGACTAACGTGCTCATACTTTGAAAACAATAACAACAGAAAAGATAGGTTTATTCTTTATTTGGTGTTGTCCATCTCCTTAGCATGGAAAGTCTCATGACAAACAACTAGAATAGAAACCAAAGAGTGTGATAGCTCTACTTTTGACTTTCCAAAGCAAGAAGTTCATTTGTTCTTCTTACATTCAGTTCACCAGACAATTTATTTCAGGAAAATCCAAATATAAGTCTCTATGTTATGAAAGGGACTTAGTGAATTCTTGGATGACCAAATACAGTAGACAGAATAACATTAAATATTATAATTAAAAATGAACTAATGTACCTTTTTATAGCAAAATAAAAAATGTATAGACATTAAATATTCATAGTGCAAATTAGTTCTGAAAAATTGCCTATGATAAGTTGGTCCCCCTTAAAGTTTCCATTTTCAAACATTCAGACACATAACCCTGGCAACATTTGTGTTTGACTCTTTCTTTGCAACATTAATGCTGATTATATAAGAAAACCATCTCAAATAAAAAACATTTCAAAGAATAATCAAGTTTATTTTTTGGTCTTATTTCAAGATGATTACTGTGTTGAGACCGTAATGATCTCACCATGACTATTAAGTCAGTCTGTGATGGTTCACAGTGAACCTTTTTTCTCCATGCTAATCATTGTCCCTTACTTGCAATTTAAAACATGGCTTCTGTCATTTCACAGATATTTGATTGTGATGGTCAATTAAAAGACAGCTTTGTCTTCAGTTTCTTAGAAGTGTAAACCAACTAATTCACAGTTGTGGTCATTGTGACATAAAATTACTATTAAAGATACTGAATGACAATTATATCATTACAAACATGAATAATATATTAATCTGTAATCTATAATATATTATGTGAGCTATAATCTCAAGGTATTTTGTATCACAGAAGCATTATAAGAATATTTTTGTTGTTGTGTAATCTCTACTATCTTTTGGCTAAATTGTCTTCTCAGACAGTAATGTCAGCTTTAAAACAATAACATCTTAGACCAATGAAATAGAAATACATTTTAAAATCTAATTTGCTTTTCACTATTTATGCTGTTTCCTTTTTTAAACTTTTCTTAATTCACATAATAAAAACAGCTTCATTAGATTCACTTCCATTTCTAGTCTTTTTTTTCAGAATTTTTATTATACTGCAATATTTGAGTAGAAAAAGATACTCTTTGGTGGCCATTTTGAAATTCCTCAAATTTCTCTTTCATACATTTTTATAAAGGGCTCAGTTCTGCAACTCCTTTCTCTTCCATTTAAATACAAAGCTTTTAGTGATAGTAAAATGTTTTGGATTTCATTGCCACCACTATGCTTTCTTTTTCATTGGACCTAAATCTCTTCTCTCTCAGAGCCTCACTTGAGATACAGGGCAAATAAAAATGTTAGCTATCAACTTGATCCTGAAACAACAGAGTTGATTCTGCTCAGTAGTGGGAAAATTATCTGGAGTACTAGATGAGACTTACATCATCCTCATATTTTGATGGAATTTATCCACAATTTATCAATCTATTTCAAGATTTAGTTCTTTTGGATTCCTCTCTGATCTTGGAATAATCAGGTTCTTCTTCAAGTGAAGGTCCCTAGCTGAATTCGACTCTGCAACTATGTACTCCATGTGCCCGAGACCTGAAGATTTTTGCTGGCAGTGTCCATTGGTCTGCACCTTCATCCTTTACCTCCTACTGAGGCCATAAGGGGCAGTCCAGACTGACTACTTCTCCAGTTCCTATGTACTGCTTGTGGTCTGAGGTGGATAAGACTGTATTAAGGCAGGGGTTTTTAACCTCTGGCCCCAGCCTAAATGGAGGCCCTGTGCCCTCCCAAAAATCTGGCCCAGCCGGTGGCAAACTGCTGCTGCTCACCTTCAGCCTGCCTGTCCAGCCCCCAAGCTGGATGGTCTGCTCATCAGCCAGCCCAGGGGCTGGGCAAGAGTACCGTGGCCTCTGACCTACCCCACCTTAGCCTCCAGCAGCAGCGCCGGCTTCTGCTGGCCTGTGGACCCTTCCACAATGCCCCCACCACTGTAGTCCCCCCACAGCAGCACTGGACCACAGCGGTGCTGGCCATGGTCCCCTCCCAACATTCTCCCACCCTGGGAGGGTGATGTGGGGCTAACAAGGCTGGGCAGCCTTAGGCCACCCCGGGCCTTGATCCAGCTCTGGAGGTGGAATCTCTTTGGATTGCAGAAAGTTCTATTGATTCTTGCTTGAGGCCCCAGTCCAACTCTGGCGTGTCAGACACCCTGTACCTTTAGAAAAGACATAGACAAGAGCCCCTCCAAGCACAGTAAGCTCCAGTTCTGGGTCTGAGAGTAGAACTAAAAATTCTTCCAAACAGGGGTAGGAGGATGGCAGGAAACACTCTCACAAGACTTGAAAGAAATCTCTATTCAAATCCTCTTCCAGAAGAGGATCTCTTCTCTGACATCTTCTAAATTGGGTGGGACACTAAACCCAGTATAGGGATACCAGAAGCTCACAAGGAGCATGGTACTAGGCTCTCAGTTCTGGAGAAAAATAGCACCCCAAAAACCTTCATTCGCAGGATTGTCCCTGGTATAAGTGAGAGAGAAACAGTGGATGCATCCTCCTGTAGTAGTGCTATCATGCTATGGTAAGGAGATAACAGTACCAAGGACCACACCAAGCATACTCCATCAGTACTTCAAAAATGAGTTCACTCCATTCTCTTGAGTTATGGGGAAAATGCACTGCCCCTAAGGATATTTTCATTCTCTTAGGCCCAAAATCTCAATGTTGTTGGAATTAGTACAGATAAGACTCCACGCCATATGCCCATTGGATATAAATCCAAAAGAGAGTTGTTCACCAGTACCTTCTACCAGCTGTGGTGTAATGAGGCCCCTGGCACTGAAGGCACTGTCCATGGGGTCAGAAGATGCCTCCTCACTGACAAGTTGATTGTTAGTGGGAAAGTATCATCATTATTTTGAGACAAGGCATCAGCCCCAGTTGAGTATCTAGAGTTCTAATCCACCATCCCAATCTCACAAGAAAGACTCTGCACCTTGGGACCAATGATACCCTGCTCCAAGGGGATCACCTCAATTTCTAGTTAAACCTTTGTACTGGCCTTTATTGGGGCTCATTGCACTCATACATGCGAAATTCTCAGCCAATTTGGTCCCATTGGGAATGCAAACATCCCTCTCATTGCAGAGAGGGTCCTGAACCTCCTTAGGAGCTCAAAGAGGAAAATGAATCAGATCTGACAGAACTCTAGCTCTTGTGGGATCATCATCAGCAGCAGCCTTTGGTATTCAAAGGACTAAACCCTTCAAGAAATCACCTAGGTTATGTCTACACTACAAAAAATTAGGTCAATTTTGTTAAGTCGACTTAATAAGGTCAACTTTAAGTTGACTTAAAGTCGACCTTATTAAGTCAACTTAACAAAGTGGCTTCCCTTAACCTTAGTAAGTCGACCTAACTTTCCTTAGGTCAACCTAAGACAGTGGATTTATGTGTTCACACTGGCCTTAGGTCAACCTAAGGAAGGGTTAGTTTGAATACCCTGCAGTTTTTATTAAGTTGACTTAATGAAAGCCTAGTGTGGATGCAGATTAAGTTAGGTCGACTTAAGCCTCCTTAAGTCAACTTAACTTGCCAGTGTAAATATAGCCCTAGATTTTGTTATGTCCCACTCATGTCTTGGAATTCCTATATCCAGATTTAGATCTTGTCTACACCTGTAGTAGTTTGTCTGTAGGGTATGCATAGCTATGCACTACATGAAAAGCAAAGTGCATGCACTCTGCAACATGTAGCTACATGAGGCATTGAAAGACCCTAGCTTCGGGGATGGGGTTGGGATGAAACAAGGAAAAGCTCCTGCAGTGGGGAGGCAATGGGATCCTACATTGCTAAAAACAGCAATGTAGACAGGGGAGCACTGCTAGAGAGATTTCTAAAGAATGTATCCCAAGATTCTGACTTCTCTGTGCTCTGCTTATATTAGTGGAGTATCAGACTCTTATATCTTCTTTTACCTTCAATTGTAGGGACTTCCCTTTTTATTCTGGACTGATAACATAGCTTGGTAAGCAAACAACTGTTGTAATTAATGGATAAAAAAATACACAAAATTACCTGTTGTAAAGTGCTCTTAAAATAAAGAAATATGAAAATACAGATCTTCATTCAAAAAGAAGTAGAGAAATGGTGAGATGTCTTCATAGCATTGAATGTTTTCCTGTAGCTGGGTATGTCGTCTGATTTTGCATTTATATTGTATGATGTGTCTGAACTTCTTAATACATTTTTTACTTTACAACTGGCTGCAATTTCACAAACATGGGGCTAAGGTAACACTGTTGGAATCTGTCCAGAAGAAAAAGTTGATTGCAGAGAGAAACCTGTCGTTTATACACCTATTTATAATCACCAGTGCTATAAGAGGAAATGCAGAAAACAGTATGACTGCTTAATGAGTTTTTCATAATTTTATATTTTTAAAAGTCCACAAAGATGTGTGGAAGGCAATTCATTGTAAACTATAGCATGCTGTTAAAAATGAATATCTGATTGCCACCAAAATCCCAGTTTCCCAGTAATAATTTCCTGCTGTTAGAAACATATTCTGCCTCTAACAAAATTAGAATCTCATTCATTCACATAGTATCTTCATTTGATGAGCTCTCACTTCATTTTTATATGTTAAAAAATATAAAGGCATCTACTGAGACTTTCTACTGTAAAACACTTGTGTGGTTTGAGGTGGCCATAATCCCTTACCCGTGGATTTTTGCAAGAAGTCAGTCAATATCTAGCAGTGAGCAGCAGCTGGTAATTTCCCACTTTCATTCATCCAACTGCTCTCTTGATTCATGTATTCAATATTGCCATATCTTCCTTATATCCTGGTGTTGTCCTCCATGAATTGAAGAGATGTCCAGTAATTCCTGTCTCTAACAAAGACTCTGTTGATCTTGTTTCATTTATAAATCAAGCAGTTGTTTTCAATGTGTCATTCCACCCAAAGTGATCAAGTAGAAAATTATTTTTCAGTGACTGCTACATAACACCTCCTTTTAATAATAATAATAATAATAATAATAATAATAATAATAATAATAATATCATCTAGCATTTATGAAGTGCTTTACACATTCAAAGCACAATAGGAACATTACCTAATAAATGTCTGTGAATCATTTCACTCAGGAAGGTAAAGACCAAAAAAAAAAAAAAAAGAAGAAGAAAAGAAGAAAAGGAAGGAGATAAAAGACTGGGAAAGAGTTAATGTGACATACCACTAAGCCAAACTGTAATTGCATCAAAGAGGAAAAATGGAGAAAATCACCACCTAGAAAGGGATGAAATTATTTACTCCATTACACTGATTACAGAGAGGATTTCCTACCAAAAATGTGTTTTTAAGCAAACCATCCTCAGTACCATAAAATCTGTTTGCAGCTTCAGGGGGCCTTCAGAATTTTGCACTACTGATAGATCCTCAAATAGAACAAAACCAGTTCTTCTCTTATGTCTGGCTGGATGATTTCATTCTGTCCTTTCAGTTGCTTATTCATTAATGACCTCCAGGATGGATGATTGCAACTCACTATAGAGGAACACCATCTACACTAAAGTTAAGGTTGTGAAGTCCCTTCTGTTTAAAGGACAACTCTTCTCAGTGTCTTATAAGACATACATTTACTCAGATTGCCTTGAAATGTGGTATGCCACATGAGGGTGTGAGATAGGTTTACTAATCCAGACTTGGGATCATTTGAGCATGGGGCTCCCAAGATATATCCTACCCCCAGAGAAAACACTGCTTTTTTTAAGGTTAACCGATCCCCCCCTCTCGGAGAGGGGTGGGGGGCGGGGTGTCAAGCCTTGACTGTGATCATCAGCTAAATGGTCTTTTTGGCTATGTCTACACTTACCAAAGTTAGTTCGAATTAGTTAATTCGAATTAAGTAATTCGAACTAATTTTAGTTAGTTCAAATTAACTTCATTCGAACGAGCATGGCCCCACTAGTATGCTAGTTCGAACTAAGCAAGTGCCATGCATGGCACTTGCTTAGTTCGAATTAGTCAGTTGCATTAAGCTCAATGTGCCGGTTAGGTCAAACTAAGCAGTTAGTTTGAACTAACATGGCCACATTGACTTAATTCGAACTAACTAGTTAGAATTAAGGGTTAGTTCGAAGTAAAACGAGGTTTTACTAATTCGAACTAACTTTTCCTTAATTGGATTTAAGGAACTGCTTAAGTTGAATTAAGGAAACTCAAGTGTAGACACAGAGTAAATTAAGTCGACTTAAGCCTGCTTAAGTCGACTTAATTTACAAGTGTAGACGCACCCTTTGTTCAGCATTTACCCAGCTAATTCATTGCACTTGCTGCCCATTGGGAAAGCACTACTGAAACTATTCGAAAAACAATTACGCTTTCCAGAAAGGTGTGATCTTGACTCTGACAGCTATACAAATTATACTGTTCATGTGCAGAAACACTAGACAAGAAGCTTCCTACTCTTCACAGAAACTGATGGCTCATGGGGGCAGGCAGTGATTGTAGAATCTGAGCTATAATCAAACTCTCTAAATTCAAACCCAACCTGTGGTAGAAAGCTAAAACAGGAATAATGTCATGTGACATCTGTTTCAAGTGGTGTTGTTTCAGGACAATGTAATCAACACAGCAAAAAAATTCAAATGACACAAAATCTATGTTCAGAAAGAAATTAGATTGCACATGTGAATGATGACTGGGCAGGGGGAGGGCAATAAGTGGCAGAGGCATGTGGGAGAATGAGGGGAAAGGGCTTTGGGGTTGCAGAAGGGATTGGTGGATTATGGGGAGGAGAGAAGCCTCAGATCAGGGAGGTGGGATGAGGAGTGGAAGGGAGGTCTGGAACACTAGGAGACGCGACATGAAGGTAGGTGAAAAAGTGGTGAGGGGATTCAGAGCAGAGAGAACCAGTCAGCTACACATTCTCTCATCTCATTTATGCCAGAATTTAGAAGGTAGGGGCCTATTCCTCCAGTATGGTCACAGCCTCTCTCCCTAATCCTTCCCCAGTGTGAAGCCCAGGATCTGGGGGCATTGCCCCTCCCCTGTTCTCTCTGCTGGAATCTGGGTGGTCCAGTCCCTGAGGGGAAACTGAGCACCTCTCCCTGCAGCCCCACATGATCTGGGTACTCAGGATTCCTATTTTTCTGGGGGAAAGGACTCAGTTGTGTGTTGGGGGAAGGTTAGGAAGCCCCTTGAATTCAAATACTTAAATATTCATTGGAGAAGGGACAGAAAGCCCAGGTATCCTATGTGAGTATACTAAACACTAAATGCTAAAGTGATTGTCTCACTCCCCAGCCTAGTCAATGTTGAAGAATTTGTACAAAGTGGAACAGCTTCAGCAGCTGAAATTATGAGATTCTCTCCAAGGTCTAGGGGGCTCATGTAGGTGATGGGAAACCTAAACTCCAGTCGCTGCCCTGTATCAGGCAAAGTAGGTGTGTGAATCAGGGTCTCACACATCTCAGATGAATGTTCTAACTACTGGACTATAAGGTATAAGGCCATATCACTATTTTTTCATGGAAAAGGGCTGAGTGGGTTTAGGTGCCTGCTTCCACAATAGGGGAGGGAGGCACCTGACTGCTTTTGAGTTAGGTCATACCCCTCTTTTTAATGTCAGCCCCAGTCATGGTTCAATGATCAGAAAAAAAAAAAAAGACAATCTCTTCCCTCAAATACCTTAACATTGTAGTTTAAGACAAGAGGCAACAGTTCTGCATTGCTTATTGACTAGCTTAGACAGCTGTCTAGTCATCTTCCTGTTTTCTTTGAATCCCATTGTTAAGCTCCAACCATACGTCATATATAGGGGGCCTGGCTGCCTAATTTGGGGCTGTGGATTCCATTTAGAGGCAGGGTACCTAAAATATAAATATCTTTGTGGCTCTAGCCCCACATCCAAGTATTTCACCCAGATCCCATGCATTCTAAATCTACAGTCAGACTCTTATTCTACATCAGTTTTTCTCTTTCCCAGTTCTCAACAAAGTACTGGCAGGACAAATCAAATAAATGCCTACACACTGACTGTCCAAAACAGGATTTTGCCTATTTCTACATTTTCCCTTAGTTATCCTTTAATATGATAACACATTTGCCAGGTTAACAAAGGGGCACCACTGCAGAGAAATACTCTTAGATTATCATGTTTGTCTGAAGCGATCCCTGTAAAAGGCAGAATGCTCAACTTGAATTACAATATTCCTGCTATCAACTTGGAAAAAGTATAACAAATATATCCTACACCATGATTTGGAAGAGGCATAGTTTTAATGTGAAATCAAATACAGAAATACAAAATTCCCTTTTAGTGGTTAAACCTCTAAGGCTATGTCTATACTCAGAAACTTAAGTTGACTTTATTAAGTCAACTTTATTAAGTCAAATTTAAGTCTACACAAGACTCTTAAGTCAACTTAAAGGTGACCTTATTAAGTCTACTTAGACAGTCTACACTAGACTCTCTAAGTCGACTGGATAGGTCGAGGGAGAGCCTCGGCTTCCCAGATTGGAGAGCCACAGCTCCCTGCCAGAAGGGAGAGGAGGCTTCCTCTGGGAAGAACCAGCCGCGTAGGGTTGGCTCTCCCCCGGACAAGCTGCTCACAGCTTCCTGGTCTCTGGGAGAGCCAGCTGTGCATGGCTCATTCTCCCCAGGACAAGCCCCCCGGGGTTCCCTAGCCAGGGCTCCAGCAGGGAGGGAATCCCTTGTTGGGGCTCTGGTGGCAAGGGATTTCCCCGCCACCCTGGTTGGGGCTCCGGATGTGAGGGAATACCCGCTGGCCCAGCCGGGGCTCCAGCAGGGGATTCCCTCGCTGCTAGAGCCCCAGCCAGGGTTGCGGGGAAATCCCTTGTCACCAGACCCCAGCAGGGCATTCCCTCCCACTGGAGCCCCAGCTGGGGAGCTCTTCTCCCCGGACCACGGCTTCCCAGCAAAAAAGGAGCCGCAGCTCCTCTTGCTGGGAATCCGCGGGTCCTGAGGAGAAAGGAGCAGGGCTCCCCTGGGAGCTCCCCTTGTCCTCCCGCCCTAGGTTGATGTATGGAATAAGTCGATTTAGGGCATCCATACTGGCTTATGTTGATTTAAGAAGTCGACTTAAGCCTTAAGTCTGTGACAGGCTGCTCCCCAAATCCAGTCTGGTGTGCTGCTATGACCGCTTGAACCCCACTCCTGAACCCCAATTTACCCCGCTCTGCTGGGTGACCGCTCACTCCTGAGTCAGTCCACACCAGCCACCAGCGTGTAATTGGTCCCAGGCAGTGGGTGTAAATCCACTAGCCGCACAGGCGTTGGTCCCCAAGCAAGCACACCCAGCCCCAGACACTACACTGGGAGCCACTGCCTTACAGGGATTGGGACCCACTCCCAATCACCTTAGTTTCAAGTCCGTCCACTTAACAAAGAAGTGGATTGTGCCCAGCCTCCCACATCCACACCCTCTAAAGACCACACAGCTTTAGGTAAAACAACTACTAGTTTATTGATCAGAGTTTGATTTCAAGTGAGAACATGGCCAATCAAGGCAGAACCATACTATAAATGAGTCAGGAGTGACCACTATCAAATAAAAGGTATAAACCGCATACTACTCTAACATCTTCACCTAAACTAACCTCAGAGTCCAAGATTATGCACATGGTGTTTGGCTGTCTGATGTCTTGCAGCCATTCTCTGCCTGTTCTTAGGCAGGGCCCCGATCTTGCTTGAGGTTGGTTGCAGGATGGTGTCTTCTCAGGCTGAAAGCCTGCAGCTTCTCTCCTTCACAGTCTCTGTCTTTGTTTTAACAAACTGCTGACAGCCCCTCCCCCTCACTGTCCTGTTGTGAGATTCTCTTCACTCCTACCTGAGCAGGGGAGGACATTAGCATTCCCTTTGATGTGTAAATCTTCAGC
This sequence comes from Pelusios castaneus, assembly GCA_007922175.1. Lineage (NCBI taxonomy): Eukaryota > Metazoa > Chordata > Testudines > Pelomedusidae > Pelusios > Pelusios castaneus. Next base: position 10,212,896 of record ML685832.1, read on the forward strand.
CATTGTGCTAGAGACAGCCCTGAGAGTCTGAACCCTGTAACATGCTTCACATCTATACATACATGTCGCAGCAGGGAACATGGCACCCTGGTAATCACGTGGCATATGTTCTGAGCATTCACAGAGGAACCTGGTATAGTGTAATTGTCATCAAATAACACAATTACACTGCAAAACTGAACAGAAAGATTATACAGGTCACGCCCAAGGGCTGCACAGATGTGCATTCCGTCACAAAGTCGACCTAAAACTCGGTGTTACTAAGTCGACTTAAACTTTCCTGAAGTCGACTTAAGGAACACCTTAAGTCGACTTAATAAAAGCCCAGAGTGGATAGGGAGCAAGTTAGGTCGACTTAAGCCTCCTTAAGTAGACGTATCTTATAAGTGTAGACGCACCCTAAGTCTTTACTACTGGATCAGTTAGAAATGGTTGGTGTATTTACTGCCACTATTTAAATTATGCTTTTGCCACTAGCTTCTATTTTCCCAGGTTTAATTCAAATCAGAGAGCTTGGAAGGGTACTAAAGGTTGATTTCTTAATCAAATCTGTGAATCCAAAGCAGTCTTCATTTTGGAAATCTTGTTAAGTCATTAAGCTTTAATTAACAATTCATTTTGCTCTATCAAGAACATAGTTGCTACATCGGTTTGTCTTTTATCTGCACTTTTATCCAGCAGGATGTAAAAACTTGATTTTTTAATTAACTAGATCTCCAATTAGCAGTGGATGAAAAAGAAATCAGTAGCAGAAGTGTACGTCTGGAAATGTGATCTCAATTAGATTATAAAACCTAATCTGCACTATTTTGTGTTATCTTCTGCCTCCTGAAATACACTTAAATATCAATATATAGAAAGGTTGCCATTTACACCCTATGTTAGTGCTGCAAGTCACGTCAATCCTGTCATATCCAGTGCAATAAAGAATTGATTTGAATCCCACATGGGTGATGAAGGCTTCAAGTGTGTAAGTATGGGATTCACTTCCAGTACATACAGGGACAGCTACAATTGTAGCAGGGAATAGAGGCTGGGACAGCTGCAGCTCTCTGGTCTGGAGGCAGAGTCTTCATTAAAAATTACTGTAGATCCTCCACCTCCAATGCAAATTGGCAACTGCAGTGATGCTTCTTATAGACAGATGAAGTATGTGACATTACTCCCCAAGCTATAAAAATCAGGTAACTTTAATTTCAAGAAAAAAAATTATTCTAGTTGTTCCAGGTGATTAATACTACATTATTTTCCCACTCTGTGTCAAATATCATATAGCAATTTGTATACTTTCTACCCAGAATTACTAGTTAGAAACATCAGTGAACACGTGGCTCTGGAATTTATAATCACTGCACACATGCTTACATCATTAGTAGCATCATGCAGCTGCAACAATGCTGAAAAATGAGTGCTCTCCTTCCTCTGGAAGATGAGCCCACATAGGGTCTGGTCCTGTTCCTATTGACCTCTGGAGCTACAGTATGTGTCTCTTCAGTACTTTATCAATAATCATGTAGTAAATATTACAGATAATTCTATGTGTGTGTAGCAGATACATTTGCTTTTGCCCATTCCTATTATGATACCACATAAAGCTATTTAAAGGAAACAGAGACAGCTCTCCTTATTTAGAAACAGAGAACAGAGCCGTTTTCTTCCTTTAGGATGGTTCATAGAACAATAATGTTGAAAGTCATGCAGAATTAACCATATTTTCTAAACAATTTGCTGGACAAATTCCATTTGCTGCCTACTTTTTGTGTCTTTGGCATGTTTTCCTTTTGCAAACATCCTTGAAACTGTATTCGAATTCAAATGTTTTAAGACTCTGAAACAAACAAAAAAATATGACTAGCTTCTTGTTTCTCAAATTAAATTAAAAGTCATGTAACAAAAGCTGAGAAAAAAAAGAGAGACTCCTAACAGCTGACTCACAAGAAGCCTCAGCTTTCTCTTGAAAAAACAGATGGCTCTCATTAACTCTTTGTGTACGGCTACAAATCTAAATGTTTTTGCCCCAGCCTTTTTTTAAAAAACAGAAATGAATGATACAGGGGCATAGCCTGCCCCAGTTTTCTGGCCGGGCCCTGACTTTCCAGGGTGGGCCTGGCCAATCCTGCATCCTGTTATGTGACCGGAAGCTTCCTGATGATGCTTCACATGCCTAACAACTGGAGCACTGGGAGGAGTGTGGAGGAAAAGCAGCCCAGCCCCACGCATCTGCCCACAGCGCTGCAGCTGCTGGCCAGTCTGTGGTTTTGGTGACAATCTCACACCACTGATAGGTGCTATGGCGGGTGGTAGTGAGTAGACCTTCTGACCAACTGCATGGGCCCCGGGCCCACCCATAGCTACGCCCCTGGAATTATATGGTTTTCCTCATCACCAAGATATTCAGTAGGCCTGCCTTTAGATATTTTCAAAAATAAACAGCAATAACGCGGTCTTCCCTTCTCCTTTGTTTGCATGAAAATCACTAAGCGATACATTATGATGTGGACTATCGTCCCACACCAGGCAGTAATGAGAATCTCCCTGTTAAATTCTTACACAGGTTATCTAGACATTCAGTTCAAGCATGCAGGATGGAACATCCCCCTTAATTCTGCTTCCTCCCCATCCCTTCTGTATATAGGCCCCAGCTAAAAGTGCCTCAGGGCCAGATTTTTAAAGGATTTAGGCATATAAACACGTTGCAGGCACTGCTGACATTTTCAAAGTTGCATCCCTGGTGTCATCTGTCTCTCAGCTGCCTATGTCCCCATGGCACCTAACTTTCCTTCAGTCGGTATTTTCAAAATAGCCTAAATGCTGTTGCCACCTCACAGCTGATGAGCTGCTTGGAATCCTAGCTTAGGAAGCCACAAAGCAAGATTCTCCATCTAGGCCAGGGAACGACTCTCTCTCACCAGCAGGGTATATGTATATAGTAGTGGTTCCTAATCTTTTTTGGCTCAAGGGTCACAGAAGTCATTTTTACAACGCTGAAAGGCCAGTCCCTCCAACAGCATCTGTCTCACTCCCTCCCCATTGCAGCCATCGTGGTGGCAGCAAGGAGTCTGCACCAGTCTTGTGGCCCCACAGCAACACACTCCACCCATGTCATTAGGCAGTGGCTGCCTTTGGCAGCCAGCAAGAGGTGAGTGCAAACCACTTTGAAAGACCCCACAGGCCACTTCTGGCCTGTGTGCCATTGTTTGAGAACCACTGGTATAACCTATAGGCATACCCATATGTAAGACCTGATATTTGTCAGACCTTGAAGCAAGCAGCCTGGATGTAGGCTATTGATAGGGAAGAGGGCAGCATAGCATCTCTATAAAACACAGGTGGGGGCATGGGGAACTGTAGCCTAAACCTGATAGAGATATGGTGTGTGAGCAAGAGACAGTGACACAGAAAGAGAGAGAGGTGATTTTGGCTGCAAAAGTATGAACTATATAAGTAGTTAACATGGCTTAGGTGCCTAACTCCTGTGCGAGGGTTCACAGCTGATGAACCCGAGTGGAGAGAGGTGCCTATCTCTGGCCCATCGGGAAGGTGCTCCAGTTCAGCATCATCGGTGTGTAAGCCCTTCTCCTCTCCCCACTCATCTCCTCAGCAGTTCACTCGGGACTAGCTTAGGCAGATCCCTGCTCAGCCGACCAGATTGAAAAACTCCACTCTTAAGCACTTAACTTACTCCAAGCACTCTATAAAGAACATACTCAGCCTGGAATCACCTACCCAGGAGCTGAAAATCCTACTAGATAAGTCATCTAGGTATTAGGCATTCCTCTAGTCAACCAAGCAAGGCCTAAATCCCTAAAAATCTAGATATAAGTGACAACATATGTCTACACAGCAAGTAGGTCCCACAACAGTAGATCTCAGAGCTCAGGTATACTGACTTGGTCTCATGGGCTATGTCTACACTGGCAATTTAAGTCAACTTAAGGAGGCTTAAGTCAACTTAAATTAAGCCACATCCACACTAGGCTTTCATTAAGTCGACTTAAGAAATTCCTTAAGTCGACAATGAAATCTTAAGCCGACTTTATAACTACCACTCATTAGGTTGATGTAACCCTTAACTTGACTCCTTAAGTCGACTTAAGGGTGGTTAGGTCGACTTAACAAAGTGGACTACGTCGACTTAAAGCTAGGTTAATTTAATTCACTTTGTTAAGTCGACTTTAATAAGGTTGTCTTTAGTCAACTTAAAGTGGACCTTATTAAGTTGACTTAACAAAGTCTACCTAACTTTTTCTAGTGTAGACATAGTGTTGGAGCATGGACTGGAGCTCAAGCTCTGAAGACTACACCCCACTCCAGCACAAGCTACAACATCTACACAGCTGTTTTTAGCATTGTAGCATGACCCCAAGTCTGTAGACTTGGATTCGAAGACTTGCAGCTGACATGATCCTGCCTTCCATGTAGAATACACCTTGGGACCAAAGTCCCATTTTCAAAAGTTACTTTAGACAATGAGGAATCTAAGTTTAATTGACTTTTAATGAGACCTAAATTCCTAAAGGAAAGATTTGCTGTGGTATTTAAGTCCCTTGCAGGATTCTTTAAAGCACCTAACCAGGTAAGACACCTAATTCCCATAAAATTAATGGGATTTAGACACCTAACCTGTTTAAATGCTTTTGAAAATCCCATAAAGTACCTAACTAATTTGAAAATCTGATCCTTGCTTTTGAAAATGGAGTTATGCTCCTAATTCATAGAAGTACATTTGAAAATTTTACTCCCCTAAATGATCTTGTTCACTTTAAAATGTCCCAGAGCAACATTTTAAAATATTTAATGAATATTAAATCCTTCTCTCTGTGTATTTCTCTTCAGGTACCAACAATGCCAGCAAAATGCCAGCAATAATGATTAAAATATTTTAAGGAAAGTCATATTTAAACATTTTCAGATTAGTAATACTTAGCCTGCCTTTCAGGGGGTTATGAGGTTTAATTAACTGATGTTTGTAAATTTGTTTGAGATTCTCAGATAAAAAAGAGCTACAGAAGTGCAAATTATTATTATAATTGGTCTGGGGCGTTGTTTGTGCTTTCCTATATAAACTATACAGCTTTCTAGCAATACTATTATGATCAACTCTTTAATGGATCTCAGATTGAATTTCCTCTCACATAGTCAGTGGAATTCTGGGAGGGAATTTGAATGTGGCATTGTGCTCAAAATGTCAGGAGTTAAGTGCTTCAGGCATTCAAATTACCTTATATATTAAGGCATCTGTATTTTTCACTGAGATTATAACAAAAACTGGATGTACTATTATCTTTACATTGATGAAAATCAGAGACCAAGTAACATAAACTGTTGTTTTGGTGCTCATGTATATTATGTGGTTGACAAGGCACCATCTGTTTTTTAAATCCTATATATAAATGAATCATTAAACATGCACTATGCATAAACAATTGAGACTAAACTGTGGCTGGGGTACACTGCATGGGTACACAGGAAGGGAGAGAGTACAGTGAAACTCTTTGTTGCACCTGTGCAAAGTCAGCTTGAATGCAGTCTAGCACTTCTTTGAGAGATGGGATGTTTTACTGGCAACTGTGGCAAAGGCCAACCAGGTCAGGACATGGGTGGGATTGCCTGTTGGGAAGAAGACAGCTGTGTTATAATTAATATTACAGCAGCACCTACAGGCCTCAACAGAAATTGGAACGCAAATATGTAGGGCATTGTACAAACATATGGTAAGAGATGGTGCCTGTCCTGAATAGTTTACAAGCTAAATAAACAAGATAGACAAAGCAGAAAGGGAGAAAAAACAAACATGAAGTAATATTTATCAGGCCATCCATTAGATGAATGGAAGTCCAGAGTAGAGAATGCAACTCCTAGTCTATCTACTAGGATATTCACTACACCATGCTCCATCTCAGATATGGGCATGGGCATTTCATATTTCGCCTTTCCTAAGTTGATATAAGAGCCGTAATTCTTTGTGCCACTCCAATGCCCTTGAGATATTCTTCCTAAATTTGTTTATTGAAGTCAAAATGCTGAAGACCACCACTGCCACTCAAGTGCTACAGGTCCACATCATCTCATCTGGCTGGTACACTTCTAGGTACAAAGCCCTGAAACTGCTCCTAGATGATCGTTTACCTTAAAAAACAGAGGACTGGGATAAAAGAGTCCAGGGGAACAGGAAGAGGAAAGGCTTATGTGGGGACAAAGATGCAAAGAGAAAAAATATCTATTGAGAGTATGGAATGGCATGTGGCATGGAATGCTGAGAGAAAGTGCCTGGGAGTGGGATAATATGGGATTATATTTATATTATATTTGGGCAAAAAGAGACTGATTTAGACTCTCTCCATCCTGGTTTCAAGAAATAAATGTCAATATAGGCACCAGATCATAGCCCACTAACAACGGAAACATTTAATGGGCTTTGAAACATGGTCATAAACCAGTTTATCCAATTCTATTTGTTGAGAAAGCAATGTTTGTCACTGCTATATGAATTACCCTTGCCTTTATAGTATGCTTTGAAAAATGTTACACAGCAAAGATATATGTTCACTAGAAAATTACAATCCACCACCAAATTCCAAAGTGCCACAAGACTCTTTTGTCAATCCACCACCACTAATTTATGCACAAATTATATCTCACCTTCATTTTGCATGCTGCTGGTTGTACATATTGTTTTTAGTTCTCATATGACTTTTTGAAAATTTAGAGACCAGTTTTTAAACTAACAAAACTTGAAGCTTCCAGCCTCAAAAGCTGTACAAAGATGTTATATGAAAACATACAGAGAAGAACTCTATGATTCAGAACCTCTGAGAGTGTAGGAATGAGGAGATAACTAAAGACAGCAAAAAGGAGCTTCCAATAAAGAAATTCAGAGAAAGTCAGCAGGTTGTCCTTTTTGCATCAAGCCAAAATGGAAAAGCAGATACTAGAATACAGGAATTAATAATGTACTGTCCATTTAAATCAGATGGAAAACCACTTTGATGACTAACATTTAGCATATGAGTGATATATAAAAACCCTTTATGTAGTGTGAGAACATAAGCACAGAAGGACATGTTTTAAGCAGCAGATAGAGAATTCCTTATCCAGGAAGTTTTCCTTTTTATTAAGATCCCTGCTGCAACACAACCTGAATGAAGAGTAACTGAGGATGAAGCTCAGCTGGGCAGAAACAGACATGACTCCCATAAAGCCTGGGAGCTGGCAACGGAGTGCAGAGGGACTGCAGCACTCACACTCTGTGATACAAAGTGCTGGGGAGTAGGAATAGGAACAGGTCAGTTTTCAGAAGGGAGAGGAGTAAATGGTGGTGTCCCCCAAAGATATGTATAGTACCAATGCTGTTCAACATATTTGTAAGTGACCTGACAAAAGGGGTAAACAGTGAGGTGGTAAAATTTGCAGGCCATACAAAATTACTCAAGACAGTTAAGTCCAAAGCAGACAGCAAAGAGTTACAAAGGGATCTAACAAAACTAAGTGACTGGATAACAAAATGGTAAATGAAATTCAGTGTTGATAAATGCAAAATAATGTACATTGGAAAACATAGTTCCAACCATACATACAAAATGATAGAATCTAAATTACCTGTTACCACTCAAGAAAGAGATCTTGGAGTCATTATGGATAGTTCTCTGAAAACATCCGTTCAACATACGGTCAAAATAGCTTCAGAATGTTAGGAACCATTAGGAAAGAGATAGATAGTAAGACAGAAAATACCTTAATGCCACTGTACAAATCCTTGGTACACCCACACCTTGAATAGTGTGGGCAATTCTGGTCACCCTACCTCAGAAAGATAAGTGGAAAAAGTACCCAAAAAAGCAACAAAAAATATTAGGGATATGGAACAGTTTCCATATAAGGAGAGCTATAAAGACTAGGACTGTTCAGTTGAGAAGAGAGACAACTAAGAGGGATATGACAAAGGCCTATAAAATCATGAATGGTGTGACGACAATGAATAAGGAAATGTTATTTACACGTTCACGTAACAAAGGAACCAGGGATCACCCAATGAAATTAATGGACAGCAGCTTTAAAACAAACATAAGGAAGTGCTGCTTCACACAGTGCAGTCAATCTGTGAAACTTGTTGCCAGGGCATATTGGGAAGGCCAGAAGAATAATTGGGTTAAAAAAAAATTAGATCAGTTCTAATTGGAGGATAAGTCCATCAGGGGCTATAAGCCAAGATGATCCATGATGCAATCCCATGCTCAGAGATGTCCTGAGCCTCTAAATGGCAAACTCTGGGACTGAACAACAGTTCAGACAATACTCAGAGAGACAATAGACAGACAACATTCAATTATTTCATTCTTCTGTTCATTCCCTTTGAAGCATCTGCCACCCGCCACTGTTGGAAGACAGAATACTGTGCTAAATATACCAGTGGTGTGACCCAGTTTGGCCTTTCTTACTTTCGGCACCTGTAATAGGCAGTGTAGGAAGCAGTCCAGAGAAGGGCAGCAAAGGTTGGGAGCGTAAAGACATGAGCTTCTGGGTTGAGGTGCCCTGGATTAGAACCCAGTAGAGAGGAGGGGGCTGAGGTTTTCCTCCAACCCACTTGGGAGTGGCATGCTGGGGGCAGCTTATTTGGGGACTGCCAGGCAGAGTTTTTGTAGAAAGAGGGTTGGAATAGGGGTTATATTTCCATTTATTTAGTCTTTTAGTTATAAGATAAGTTTAGTTTTAATGTTTTAGTGTTAATGAATCCCAGCCTGAACCAATCTCCAAAGGTCAGCAAAGTGACAACCTGTGTAAAAGTATTCTGCACAGCAACAGCTCACTTGAACTAATGCCAAGAACTCAGGAGCCAGCCCCCCAGTAGTTACTGGGCAAAATTCATATTTTTAGATTGATTGCAACTTTCTGCAAAACTCTGCAAAAGAGCTCTTTGCAAAAAGTGTGAAAAAAAAACAAGGGGGGGCCGAGGGACTTGGATCCCATAAAAGGCCGAGCCCCGGAGACATCGGGGCTCTTCTTGGAGTAGTCCACTGGCCAGTTCAAGACGCCCAGTCTGTTGACTAAAGCAAGTGGGGCTGGTTCAGTTGTAGAAACAAAGGCAACTAGCCCTTGGGTTAGTCATAGTCGCATGAGGTCGCACTAAGACGCCCCTATTCCTCCGGGAGTAGAAAGCAAGTGAGTGCGAGACCTCTGCGAAACCAGTGCCAAAGCGCTTAGACCCCGGAGGGTCTCTGCTGCTCCAGTCGGGCCCGGAGGTCACGACGAGCCAGTAAGACCCCAGATGCATCGGGCAGTGGCAAACTGACAAGCTGGTTGAACGTTCGGTGAGTATTAAAAATTAGACCTCGGTGAAGGTTGGTTCATTACAGTAGTAACTCAAGTCTAGTACCCCAGACCCTGGTGTAAGGGTTAAGTAGTTTAGAACCCCGATCCCTGGGAGTACCGAGGGATAGGGATAAGGGTAGGGAAGGTATAGGGACATATAGGGATTTGAGCCTTCCTGGTAAACAGGGGCACGGTCTAGCCAATAAGAGTAGCTTTAGCATTTAAAAATCATTTAACCGGTTTCCACTTTAAGACTTGCTGCAGCACATCTAACATCTTCATAAAACAAGTATAAAACACACACAAGGTATTTTTGCAAACACATAATCAAGATATCAGGTGAAATTCATATTCATTTTTTCTTTTAAAAAGTGTTTCTATTCTTGTAACCATGGTCATCAATAAATATCTCTTATTTATCCTTCAACTTGTCCTCCTAATGATTCCCCTGTCAGTACTCATTTCGTCGGTTGTACTTCCCCTTCCCCTATGGGAACAATACTTAGTCCCCTTAATGATCGCCTCAATAGTCAGCTGGACCGGCTCGATCATGTACTGTGTGTTCCTCCTTACTTCTGGTGTCACTGTTAAAGCCTCCACCCCATCACCGTTAAAAACACACAAGGCTATTACCCTTGTGCCCCAAGAACCCACAATAATCGTCCGTTCATGACCCCCGATGAATAACACCCCGGGGGTGGACGTTAAGCCTGAACATGAGCAGTTTTGAAGAAGATTTTGATAATATCCCAAAGGGGGGGGGGGGGGAAGGGGAAGAATTTCAGTATGACTTGGCCAGAGAGCTAAGCCATGAAGAGGAAAGTGTTGCTGCTCTGGAAGCATGACAGAGGCAACAGAGGAAAAGGGGAGGATCAATCACTCTAATTTATGATATAGTCATTTGGGGAAATGACTATAAAATCATCATAATATTAGAGATTATTTTTAGTACAGTAAATGTAAAGGGGGGGACATTTTCTTTATTCTTGCCTATTATTTGTCTCTAAGAAGAATGGTGGAAGAAATGACTGATGGACTGGAACTTTGATAAAACATGGAAGACATACAAGCAAGGCTGGCCCAACCATATAGGCAAACTATGCAGTTGCCTAGGGCACCAGGCTTTAAGGGGCACCAAATTAGATGGCAGTGATTTTTTTCTCTATTAAAAATATATTAATATGTTATCTTTTATAACATGTGTGGGTGGGGGTGGGGGAATCAATATCATATTTCATTTAGGGCGCCAAAACCTCTTGTGCCATCCCTACATACATAAAACCTCAGTTGGTTTGCATATGAGAGGTAACATATATAGCTGACTTCATGCTGGAATAAATTATCTCGCAACCTAATTTCAGTTGTAATTTCACTGGGTGATCCTTTATTTACTCTAAGGGATCACATATCCCTGGACTGTATATTGATCTATATCAGTTTATGACAAGTGGACATAAGCCAGTGGTTCCCAACCTTTTTGGATCAAGGGCCCCAAATATAATTTTTTCAACCCAAAAGGGACACAGGTCTCTGCCCAGCCCACCACCTCTGCCCCTGCACTGCAGCGAGAGGGGAGGTGTTCAGCAGCAGGATCTCCCATCCTCCTGACTGCAGCAGGGAAACTGTGTACTCCACCTGGGTCCTTAAGCAATGGCTCTCTTCTGCATCCTGGAGGATGGCAGGTAAGTGCTCCCCTCCCTCTAGTCCCAACAGGGACCCAGCACCTATGGACTCAGGTAGAGTACTTTGCCGTGCTCCCTGCTACAGCCAATGGGAGGGGAGCATGGATCTAACCCGGTGGTTCTAACTCTGCAGGTCCAATTGAGTTTGCACACCTATGGGACTCTTCCCTTTGGAGGACTGTGACCATTGGTTCACAGTGATTAGACAGAGATTATTTTTGCAATGGGAACAAAAGGTCTCTAGAGAAACAGGATTTCAAAAAAACAAAAGCCTAATTGTCTATTAGCTTCTTACCTGAAGTCTTACCATCCCTTATTGGTAATCTAGGCAGGGCTACCCTCTTGAGATTGCTTTGCCTCATTCTGGTTCCACTGGACAAATACTGTCTCTCTTTTGAGAGACAATCCCTTGTTTAATCCTGCCAGAATTCCATTCCTCTGTGTTTCCATTACTTTTCTTGTCCTGATCCAAACCAGTTTTGTAGGTTGTCCAGAAAGGAAACAAAACTGTAATAGCTCTGACACTGTCCCTTAAGAGTTTGCTGAAAGGTAGCTTCTCTTGAGCCATATTCTTTTCCTTCCTCTTTTTTTCCCCAGACGGCTCTCTGTTGAGTTGTCCTGACATGTTCTTACAATAGACAACCCAGTAACCAGGCAACATAGAGTATTCACAATTTATTACAGAATATCTCCAGACTACCACAAGGCCCTTGGACTGTAATCACTTCAGGATGAGGAGTGCCTTTTTCAGCTTTAAATGTGCACAAGGTGAGAAAACGAGAGCACTGCATCCACAGTTTTAAAGATGGAGAACTGAGAGAGAGAGAGAGAGAGAGAGAGAGAGAGAGAGAGAGTTGTTCAAAATCACACAGGAAGTCTGTATCAGAGCCAGGAGTTGAATGCAAATCACCTGAGTCCCAATTTAGGGCCTTAGGAATGAGACCATCATTTCTGCCTGTGTGACCTTAGACAAATTATTTAGCTGCTCTGTGCCTTGGTTTCCCAATTTGTAAAAAGGAATATTACTTGCTACCTCATGAGTGATATATGGATTAATTTATTAATGTCTTTAAAGCATTTTGAGATAGAAAGTATTATATAAACAGAAGGGTGTTATTCATTTGTATTTTGAACATTAGTAAATTTAGTCTACAGAAAAGAAGACTGAGGGGAGATTTGATAGCAACCTTCAACTACTTTGGGTGCTCCAAAGAGGAGGGAGCTAGGCTGTTCTCAATGGTAACAGAGGACAGAACAAGGAGCAATGGTTTCAAATTACAGCTGGGGAGGTCAAGGTTGGATACTAGGAAAAACTTTCTCACTAGGAGGGTGGTGAAGCATTGGAATGGGCTATCTAGGGAGGTGGTAGAATCTCCATCTTTGGAGGTTTTTAAGGCCCGGTTAGACAAAACCCTGGCTGGGGTGATTTAGTGGGAGTGGTCCTGCTTTTTAGCAGGGGGTTGGACTAGATGACTTCATGAGGTCCCTTCCAACCCTATTGTTCTATGATTCTATGAGTCTATGAAATGCATAGCCATGTTTACCTTCTCTTCCTCATAGTCCTTTTATTGAATCATATACTGTACACCCATTCTATTTTAAAATATATGTAGTTCATAATCAAGAACTGGGATTCGCTAGACAAGTCAGATCCATCAACTCATAGTTAAAAATAGATCATTTAATGGGTGAATTATATGTAGAGTATGGGTTCATTGTTGTTTTGCATATCAATAAAATGAGTTAAAAATAATTTTATCTGTTGGATTGTTTTGCTGATTTTCAGTGATTACTGAAAAAATACATGTACTTGTTTCCATCAATGTAGTCACCTGGCATAAGGCAAAAGAAACACAGAAGAAAAAAGAAAATCAAAATCAAAGACTTAGAATTTGGAAGAGCTAGCAGGTGAAGTTGTGTGGATATTAAATGCTTACTACTTAGATTATATTTCTCTTTCAGTAGTCCCATACTACCCACCAGTTTATTATGCTGAACTGGCCTACAGTGTTGCTAATTTTTGTGTTTTCATCATGAGTCTCCTGATATTTGGTGTATTTTCTTAAAGTCCCAGATTTGTAAGTCATACTGTGAGAATCTCAGATTTCATTGAAGAAGAAAGCTCTAGCCTTTCTCTTTGTGGAGAATCAATGGAAAACATGAATCCCAAACACTCAAAAATGAGAAATAAAAAATTGCCAACTTCATTTTTTTAAAAAAAATTCTGATTTTAAAGCCAGTCTCATAATTTTGTGGCTTTTTTATGTGAGAGGCTGAAGGCAGAGTTAGCAATCCTGGGTCTACAGGAGACCATGCATGCAGAATTAAAAATTTTGCATGTACAGGAGCTTGTTAGGTTAGAGTGAATGGTACACACCCATGGGATGCTGATTACCCATAGTTTCTTCTGGGTTGGCACTAATACTTTGGCTACATCTACACTAGAAAAATTAGGTCAACTTTGTTAAGTCGACCTAATAAGGTTGACTTTAAGTTGACTTAAAGCTGACCTTATTAAGTAGACTTAACAAAGTAGTTACTCTGAACAGGGACTTAGTCAGTCAACCTAACTGCCCTTAAGTTGACTTACTAAAGTCGACTTAAGGGTTAATCCATGTCCACACTGTGCTTAAGTCGACCTAAGGAGTCGATTTAAGGGTTAGGTTGACCTAACCGGGGGTTCTTACTAAGTCGACCTAAGCTTTCATTAAGTCAACTTAAGGAATTTCTTAAGTTGACTTAATGAAAGTCCAGTGTGGACGGGGAGTAATTTAGGTCGATTTAAGGCTACTTAAGTCGACCTAAATTGCCAGTGTAGACGTACCCTCTGATAGCTCACGCTGTTGACAACAAGCTGTGTGAGAAGTACAAAGAGGCAGACCATCCACATAGCTATCCCAGTGGGAAGGAAGAAGAGACACACTGAAACAGAACCATGCTTGAGTGGCATGTCTCTGACTCAGATGCAGCTGTTGCTTTGTATGTGCAAGGAAGGAAAGTCTTAGAGAGACAGATCAGTGAAAGCTGTCTTGGAATAGGGAGGAAGGAGATTCCCCTGATAATTAGTTCTCCTAGGCAGCTTCCTGCTAACATCAGCTCTAGGCTTGTTCCCTCTTCTCCCACTTCACACTTTGCTGAAAAGTAATCAGATCTTTCTGGCTTTATATTGAACATCCCTTGGACTATGCGTCTTTCATTTTCTTTCCTAACAAAAGCGATTTTTAAACTACATCGTGTTATACCAGCATCTGAGTGAAGCAGTAGGGGGCCGACTAAAAGTCTTAGCTTTTCAGGGAACCAGGTAGCAGCTTGGGAAAATAGTAAAGATTTTTTTTAAATAGTTTAGGAATAAAATAATAAAAAGATGTTAAAAGAAATGTCAAAAGTGTGTTGTCAGAACAGGCTACTGTGTGGAGATATTCTGATTGGATTTCTGGGAATTGTTTTTTCTCTGTCTCTGTCTTAGTGCCAAGTGGACTAGGATTTCATGCTGATTTCTATAACAACTGGAAGTCTTCTTTGATTGTAATGCCAGCAAATGGAAGTGTTTAGCTAGTGCCTGTCTCTCCCTGTCTGCCTGCTGTTCCAGCTCTGAAATATGTCTATTTGATATTGTTGATTCTTTTTACGAATGATACATTATTACATTCTATCGTACACAGTAGTTCACTTTCCCCTAACATTGTAGCAGTGTGGTGGGATAAAATCAGATTAAAGTCAAAGCCAAACCAGACCCTTGGGCAAAATATTCTGATCTGTTTGTCTTTAGATCTGCAACTTCTGCCTGCTTTATAGTACCTGGCTGCTCCATTGACTGATGCTAATACCTGTCCTAAGGAAAGCCTCTGTTGCTATTGTCATGCCAGACTTTTTTGTAGATCAATGTATTGCTGTTACAGACATAACAACCTTTTTGGATGCATACAGTGTATTTGAATGTAATTACCTCTCATTGCTTCCAGTGAGGAATTTTATCCAACTGTTTCCTAGCAAATAAAGTTTCCATTTAGTTTTTTATGACAATCCCATCCCTTGTTCATGTTGGAATCAGTCTGCTATGGCCTCACATTACAGCAATTTTTGTTAGCATAAGGAGCCCCAGATGAGCCCAGAGTCTGAGTCAGGAAGAGCCACCTCAAATACTTAATTCTAAATGGGAGCAAAACACTCCCCCAAATATCAAGCTGATTGCCATGCACTTAGAGGAATATGAGACAGCAGGAAGGGATGTGCTATTCCCCTGCAGCATGGAAAGATCTCTCCTACCTCTTCTTGATTGCCTCCAACACAGATTCCTCAACTATAGCCCAGATCATGTATACAACCAATGAAGATGAGAGGTGATTGGACAAGAAAAGGGATCCATCTGGCATACAGGCAGACAAAGAATATCCATTGGCAACCTTAAGTCAAATGAGGTATTAGGAAAGACTTGGAGAGGGGAGGAGGAGGGTCTTGATGATGAAAGAGAGAGAGCTTGTATGGAAATGAGAATTAGGGGAGAGAAGAGAAGTGGGGAAAGAGGGTGAAAGGAGAAAATGTAATTTAAAATTAGTAAGAGGATGGAGAATAGAGAAAGATAACTATTGGAGTGAGAAAATATTTGGGAAAGGGAGCACAGATTAGGGTGTCCAGATGTCATGATTTTATAGGGACAGTCCCAATACTTGGGGCTTTTAATTATATAAGACCCTATTAACCCTTACCCCTCCCCATCCCAATTTTTTAACACTTCCCATCTAGTCACCCTAGCACAAGTGGTGAGAAAGCACTTAGGGAAAGATGGCTTAAGAGTGAAGAAGCACTAGATATCATAGTAGTAGGTGCCTTGGAAAAACTTCCACTTCACTAATAGCTGGTGAGGAGTTGCAACTGAAGGCCGTGAAACAACCAATGTGGGGAGATTTATCTACAGAAAAGATGAAGCAGAGAGGCACTAGGTGCTGGGAAGAGGAGGGAAGAAAAATATTGGAAAGAGAAGTTGGAGACTGAAAGAGAGCAGAGAAAGGAAGAACAGGGGAGAAAAATATTGTAGAATGAGGGAAAAGATATAGGGAAAGTAAAAGAAAAGGGGCTTGAACGTAGAGAGAAAAAGAGGAAATATGGCGGAAGAGAGAAAAAGAAACGGAAAAGCCAAAATTATAAAAGTGTTTAAAAGGGAGAGTGGAAACAAGCAAGAATTATCTGAAATTACTGAGTTTATAGAAAAGTAGGCCATTAAGCTCAAGAATTGAACTAATAGGAAATGTATGAGCCTCTTAGTTTCTAAGTAACTAGCATTGATAGCACATTTCAGCTTCAAAGTATTGTGCCACCTTTAAAGACATATAAACACATAAAATGTATCACTGACAGTGAATTACTTAGGCTATGTACACACGATTGGATTAAAGCGCAACAACTCTATAAAAAACACGTCACCTTTATTGCGGGTGAGCGCGTACACACGTTGCTCATTGCAACGCAACAGAATTCTTTGCAATATCGCGGTGCAGCGCAATGAATTCTGGGCACCTATCCCATAGTTCAATTTTCCATGAATTGGCGCTTGGAATCCTGGGATGAAGGAAAGGAACGCAAAGCGCCATGGGTAAACTCTCAGTTTCCCGTGGTGCACTGTGTTCCCCTTGCGTCTTCCTCGTTGCCAATAGCAACTTGCGCCTATTCTCAACTGTGCAGTGCTGCACTACTTGCGAGCAATCACAATTGCAACAGCATGGATCCTGCTCTAATCTCCACTGTCACCTTCAGCATTCTAAATACATCTCGGCTGATTGCTCAGTACGCAATGAGCTCCGAATCAGACGAGGACACTGAGGAGCAGGGGCTGATCGATGCCCTGCAGAGCAACAGCACCGCATTGCTCAGCTCCTTCACCGATCATCTGCACACGGTGCAACGCTGTTTCTGGTCGCGAGAGACAAGCACCGAATGGTGGGATCACATTGTTATGCAGCTGTGGGATGACGAGCAGTGGGTACAGAACTTTCGAATGAGGAAAGCAACCTTTTTGGAACTGTGTTCAGAGTTGGCCCCTGCCCTGTGATGTAAAGACATCAACATGAGGTCCGCCCTAACCATGGAGAAGCGTGTTGCAATAGCTGTCTGGAAGATGGCGACTCCTGACTGCTACCGGTCAGTTGCAAACCAGTTTGGAGTTGGGAGGTCCACCGTCGGATTAGCCCTCTCACAAGTGTACCGAGCCATCAATCATGTTCTACTACGGAGGACGGTGACATTGGGCAATGTTTGTGAGATTGTGGACGGCTTTGCTGCCATGGGATTCTCTAACTGGGGGGAGCAATAGACGGCACACATATCCTGATTTTGGCTCCAGACCATTTCGCGACTGAGTACATCAAAAGGAAGGGCTACTTCTCCATGGTGCTGCAAGCACTCATGGATCACAAGGGGCGTTTTACGGACATCAATGCTGGGTGGTCGGGAAAGGTGCATGATGCCCACATTGTCAGGAACACTGGTCTGTACCGGAAGCTGCAAGGGGGTACCTTCTTCCCAGATCAAAAAATTACTGTGGGGGATGTGGAGATGCCCATAGTCATCCTCGGAGACCCAGCATACCCACTGATGCTATGACTCATGAAGCCGTACACTGGGAACCTAGATCGCAGCAAGGAGCGGTTCAATTACAGATTGAGCTGCTGCAGAATGACTGTAGAGTGTGCCTTCAGCTGTTTAAAAGAGTGCAGGCGCTGTTTGTATGGGAGGCTGGACTTGGACGAGGACAACATCCCTGCTGTAATTACGGCGTGCTGTGTCCTTCATAACATTTGTGAAAATAGGGGAGAAAAGCTTTCCCCGGGCTATGGAGGCACAGCACCTCGAGGCAGCATATGAACAGCCAGCCACTAGGAGTATTATGGGTCCCAACAAGGAGCTGCTCGCATAAGGGAGGCACTCAGGGAACATTTCAATGATGCCCTCCCATAGTTCACTTCAAGGACGCATCAAGTGCACCTTATGAGATTTTCACTGTGTACAAATAAAGGCACTCTTCAAATGTTCTGTTACTGTTTTTATTAAAAGATGAAATGGGGGGGTTGGTGGGAGGTGTTACAGGGGGTGTAGCTGCGGGTCTCTAAAAAGTAGCTCTGTGGGGGACTGGATGTTGCAGTATACCAGGGGGATGGGTGGCCTTCAAAGAAATGCTTCGAAGGACTACGGGGTGTGGGAGGCAGACACGGCTGAACTGTCTGGAGTGGAGCCCGTACATTAATCGCCTGGGTCTGCAAAGCAATCATGCTCTTGAGCAGTTCTGTTTGCTCCTTCATGACGCTTATCAGTTCGTCCCTGTGTTTCTGCCTCCTCTGTTGGGATTCCTCTCTCCAGGCTCGATTCTCCCTCGCAGATGCCTCTGTTGTTTTCATCAGCTCCTGAAACATATCCTCCCTGTTTCTTTGAGCATGCCGCCGAATGTTTCTCATGCGGTCAGCTGGGGTAGACACCGGCCTTGTGAAGGTCGAATCTAATAAAAAAATAATAATAAAGCTACTGTTAACACATAGCATAGATAACCAATGTAACCTTCCAGTAGCACATTCCACTGGAAGGTACAGGGCAGTCAACATCCTATGCTTCGCTGAAGCGGACAAGGTATGTCCTAATAGAAACCTTACTGGGGGCTAACATTCTGCACAGGGCACACAGATGGAATCTGATATCTCTCTCCTCAGAGTGCCCCTGCCAGCTAGAATACATATCCTACATGTCACCAGATGCAAGCTAGGACCGTATGCTGCCGCATTGTGTGCTGCCATGGTTCCCAGTGCTGTGCTTTGCAACTGGCGAGGCCGAGTATCCTTATACGGGAGCGTAGTCACATACGCTCTCCCATCTAACCTGAGTAGGAGGCTCTGGAGGTACATCAAGGAAACCTTTAGTGACCTAAATACAGATGATTTTTTGACAATCACTGCTTGTGTTGATGCACTTCTAATGAATGCAGATTAAAGAGCGTGCACAGTGGGGACCAAGACAGCAAGCACTCCCGCACCGGACAATGGTATTTTAGCAGAAGCCATAGCTGCACGAAAGAGAAACTTACCTGAATCCCCCTCTGCCGCCTCAGAGGACACGCTGCAATTCATGTCTTGGGTGAACATCTCAGCGGGGGTGCAGAAGAGCTCCTGACTACACGCTGTTGTGCTTTCCTCCAGGTCCTCCTCCATCTCCTCCTCCTCATCAATCATGTCCTCATCCTGCTTGGCTCTGGCATTCAGTGGATGGGGGGGGTGATGTGTCCACAGGACTCTTTGCAGTGGTTGTGGGGTCCCCACTGAGGATGGCTTCGATCTCCTTGTAGTACGTGGATGTAGCGGGTGCTGATCCTGAACGGCGGTTTGCCTCCTTCGCTCGGTGATAGGTTATTCTTAGCTCCTTCACCTTTGATCTGCACTACACAGTGTCTCTATCATAACCTCTCTCCGACATGGCCCAAGAAATTATGCCATATGTATCGTAATTTTGCCTGCTGCCGCATAGCTGCGCCCGCACAGCAGACTCTCCCCAGATGCTGATCAGGTCCAGCACCTCTGCCATGCTCCAAATGGGTGCGCATCTTCCATGATGGGCCACCATTGCTAGTGAAGATCGGAACTGCACTCCACTCCACGAGGAAGGGAACAGGAAGTGAAACAGAGAAGAAATTCAAAAATCCAGGGAATCGAAACAGGGCAGGGACTGCTTCGTCATAGCCACAGAGCAGGTGGGGGGAAGACCAGAGAGGACGACTTTGGAATGCTGGAACACTTCCAGATGCCAATCATTGTGCGGTAAGCATACACACGAGTCGAAAGGCGCAACAGATGTTCTGTGTTAACTGCTACCACCCTTGTCAAAGTGTTTTTTCTATTGTGCTACAATAGGGCTGTTGACGTGCAACAGCCCTATTGCACATGTGTACGCTGTTGTTGTTATTGCGCGGTAATGACTGTTAATGCACGATAAAGTGATCATGTGTACATGGCCCCAATAACCATACAAAGAAATCGTTATGTCATTGACAACATAATATGTAAACAATGTGTGTTACACATTGATTTATATACCATAGGCCTACCTGCATACTGCAATACTAGTTTTATCTTACTCTATGTCTGCTGAAGTCAAAGCAGTGTAAGAGAGAAATGAATTAGGCTTCTAATTAGCACATTTGTATTGTGAGGTATAATTTTGAGAGTTTTTCACCACTCAACATCTGTTGATTTACAACTATACTGAATCTTAAATAAAAATCCTTCCTTGTGCCATTCATTTTGTTGTAGAGAACTGGGAAGTCTGAGATGTAGGAGGGCTTATGGGGAAATTCAAATGTAATGATGGAAATTTTATGCTCAATTCTGTCACTAAGGCATTTATCCCTTATAACTCCCTAGGAACTGTAGACATTGATTTGCAATCACAAAATACAGGTACATTGCATCAGAAATACTTTTTTTCTTGAACAAAAAAATATATGGGAGGACAGTGCTATGATGTTTGAGATGCTGATTTATATTGACTACTATTTTAAAAAAGGGTTTATTTGATTTTTATGATTCTTTGACCTATGGTATTTGATTTGGCCTGGATCACAAACATTTCACATTCAGCTGATGTTCAGAATGGAACAAACAATTTTTAAAAAGTTTATCTTTTCATTGAAAAAGAACTGTGAGAAGTTCCCAGGCATTTCATTTTTTTTTTTCAGCCAAGTATATTACCTGGGCAAATAACAAAAATAAATACAAATTATTCATAAAGGGCAGGCCTGTAATGTTACAGTATACTCATCTGAGACAGTACTTATCTGCACCATCCTAGGATCAGACCAAAGAACAAACTGTGTGAGATATAAACATTTCCTCAGAGACAGTGAAGGGGCAATAACTTACTTCACTCCTTTTTGTGGCACCATTTACATCCTGTTGTGCATCTAGACAACTATTCTAGAGTGATAGTTTGAGTCATCCAGTGTGGACTCATCCCCAACCACATCTTCACAGGTGTTTATCTCCTGTTGCCCTTCCCCTGGCAGGAGTTGCAATCCAAGCAGGGGTCAACATGAAAATAAGCAGGGCATTGTTTCCTTGCATGTCTGAGGAAGGTCTGGGACAATCTCACCTTAGATAATTAATTGTAAAACATCCCATAAGATTCATGATCAGCAGGTAATGTTGAGGTTTCACTTATTTTAAGTGACACTCAAAAGCTGTATGAGTGCTTCCATAACAAAATCATGGGAAATCATATTTTCAGTCTATCCTCTCAGGAGAAGTACATTCCTTGTACTTCCAAGTGATTCAAGGATTTTTCATTCTGCTTTGTGAGAAATTCTCCTAGTTGTGTTTGCATAGCTCAGACACGTTAAAAAGGATCTGGCTACAATACTTTCAATATCTATAATATCTTCTCTCAGATCACAGATATCTTTTTAATATTCCAGCATACTAAAAATGGCTACTTAAGTTTTTGAAACCTGTGGGACTACATGACAAATGCACTTAGTATGAGTAGGAGCTCCACAGACTGGCCTCAACATGCTCAAGACTGTTAACCGTGAAAATTGGCTACTAAGTCCACAGTAGAATTTGGTAGAAATTGGCGTGAGGATAAAAATTTGTATTGATTCTTTGAACATTTAGTCCCTCAGGCTAGTCTACACTTGTAAATGTAAGTCACCTTTAGCTAAGTCGACTTAACTAAGTCGACTTAAAGTCGACTTAGTTAAGTCGACTTAGCATGTCTACACTTACATTTAAAGTCGACTTAGGGGGTGTGACCGGGGCCTCCTGGGATACCCTCCTGGATGTGCAAAAATCAGGGCAAGCTGCAAAACTGGGAGCCAAACTCCCCACACACTGATGGGTGGTACTTAAACCAGTCTCCCTATCAGTCACAAACGGGCTTCTGCTTCTGGGCACCAGGTACCAAGAAATCTGCCCAAAATAGAAACAGCTCCCTTTATTGCACTCCAGCTCCTCTGGCTCCCACCTAGCCACATGGTCCCTTAAAGATATAGGTTCTCCTGACCCCAAAGGGCCAGCCACATCACACAGAACAATATAGGTTTGGATCTTACCCAAAATACCACATTGATAGCCAATCCTTTAGCAACTACAACTAAAGATTTAATATAAAATGAAAAGAAGCAAAGTATGAGAGATGTTAAAGGGTTAAAGCGAATCACATACATACAAATGATTTTAAGTTCATGTAAAGCAGTTTGCAGGCTTGTTCCTCTCGAGTTTGCAGGCTTGTTCCTCTGGTAAACACCCAGCAGCAGGGTGGGCCTCAATCCTTTGTTCAGTCTCAGAGGAATAGTTCCAGAGATGGGTGTTGGCTATAGACAGGGGACTTGAGACCAAGATGGAGTCAGGGCTGCTGCCTTTTATCACCTCTGGCCTTCCTATGCTGTGTACCGTTCTTTCCAATCAATTGGAGTTGAGTCACATGTTCAAGTCCTAGTGGCTCAACAGGTTTCTCCCTTGGCCCATTGTACTGGAAGCTTCCTTAATGGGCCATTAAGGGGACAATGGCTGGGTAGACATTCAGTCTGGGGAATTTCCCCAGACTCACACAAGTTAAAATATAAATATAACAATCATATTCCTAACTTCTAATACCAATACAATTCCTGCACATAAACTATATAATCATTCCCAACAAATTATTTCCTTTCTATTGACACCAAACTTGGCATAGTTCCTATGAATTATAACAATTATAAAATATTAATAAAAAATAATATCATAAATGGTTCCCTAAACCCAGACAGCATCACAGGGGGAACTTACAAAGTCGACCTAGAGCATCCACACTGGATGCCTAGGTTGACTTGTAGGGCATAGGGGGAACTTGGGCAGATCCATGGTTGCAGGGGGGGCACCCTTTGCCAAGTGCCAGGGGGCTCAGACTTTGCCCCATTGTACCTGGGTACAATGGGGCAAAGGGGGATAGGGATCCTGGCAAGGTATAGGGGCAGGGTGGGCAGGGCTCTGCCCTGCCCTTTGGGGGGGCATGCCAGGCTCCCCCTGTGCCCCCCCCTGCAGCAGGGAGGGCAGTGGGGGAGTCCTGGAGAGCCCTAAGTCAACTTTAAATCGACTTAGGGCTACTTCAGGTCTACACTGGCTTAAGTCAACTTTAGGAAGTCGACTTAAGCCTAAAGTCGAATTAAAAGTAGGTTTAATAAAGTTGATTTAATTTTCATTAAGTTGACTTTATTTTGCTTAGGTCGACTTAAGCAGCTTGCTTAAGTCAACTTAAGGAAAATGTAGTGTAGATGCGGATTAAAAAAGTCAATTTAAGCAAGCTTTAGTCGACTTAATTTCTAAGTGTAGACACACCCTATGTGTGTGAACTCTTATATGTGTGTAACTTCATACATGAATCGAGCCCATTGTATGCTTGAGACCTAGAGCTCAAGAAAAGTGCCAAGCTAACAGCCTTGGCAAATGAAGTCCTTATTTTGCCCAAAAGGCATGCAGCACAGTGTCCGCATACTGTATCTTATGAATGTGCCTCAAGCATGAACAGAAGATACCACTAAGTGCCTAAGAAGACACCACTCAAACTCAGCTACTATTGGGTTTCTGCTTTATTTAAACAAGGCTGGGGAAAAAAAGAGAAGTGATTAATAAATAGAGTGAAAACTGAGTGTATGTAGGTAAACTGATATAGAAGAGTTCTGAGAAAAATATAGAGAGAAGAAACCTAATTTAAAGTGTAAAAATAACATATATACCATGCAATTTTACCATCCCAGCTTGATAGTATCTCTTCTATCTCTTATATAGGCTATATATTCCCCTTTAGCTATAAATAAATAACATGTTTGGTTTGGTTTTAAAAATGACCTCAACCTTGAAAATAAATATAGGTTCAAAATACAGAACAAAAGGTCCATGAACCTCTATTGCAAACTCTAATAATAGCTTGAAAGGCCTCAAATTTAACAAAGTTCATTGACCTGTAATAACTATTATTGTGTTCATTGACCCATAGTTAAAACTGACCTGCGTTTGAACCAGCCAGAGGCTCAATAGTCCATTGTTAATCTGCTGAACATTCCAAATCCCCAACAAAGATTTTGAAGTCAATGAACTAGGTTAATTTACATCTGCTAAGGATCTGGCCATTACAGAGTTTTTGAGATAAAGTCGACTGAAGGAAAATATCTATGTGATAAAGAAACTTATAGCCATAAATGTATTACAGAATGAAATATCAAATAAATCAGTGCAAACGAATGGAGAATTTATCTGAAAGAATGCCAAAAATATGTCATTTCAAGTCTTCTGGAATACGATATCAATACATATATCAGTGATCATAATGCTGTGATATGTGGAGAGATGAAAAAAGCATGTTAATGCATATATAGAGATAATACTAAGAACTGTGAAAATGAAAAGCAAAAGTATGTTAATGCCAGCTTATAAAGTTCTAGCAATGGAATTTACAGCATACTGCAATTTTATAGAAACACTACCTTAAACTAATGAATACTAATATCTATGCACAGAACAGTATTACTTATTTTTACATACTCACTTGGCCCTGGGTTACCAAGGAGCTTCAGTGGCCAACTCCCCCCCCCGCCCCCCCCCCCGACCTCCCTTTTCCCCCATTTGTATTTAGCATAATTGTGACCATTTTTCTTGGATATGAACTTTGTCACAGTTATCCATGCTTTTGGTTTCCTGATTGCAGTACTGCAACATATTCTGCATGGGACTCCCCTTAAAAGACCCCTCAGAAGGTACAGTTAGAGCTTAGTCTAACTTCCTCCCACTCTGTAACTTTCCTATCTTCAAAGCGTCTGACGAAATGGGATTTTCTCCCACGAAAGCTCATGCGATTAATGAATCTGTTAGTCTTTAAAAGTGCCACAAGACTCTGTTGTCTTTCTACAATAGACTAACACGGCTACCCCTTTGGAATTTTCTCCACAGAAGTTAAGGGAAAGACTCCCACTGATTCCTGAGGGAGCAGGTCTGGCTGCTTAATGGTAGCACAGTTGGGTCCTTGCTACCTGAATGACTGGCTCTCCCAGCTGACAATCTTAACTACAGAGATCAGATGATCTGCTCACATGCAAGGTATCTATGTTTGAGTAACTAATGGCTTGTGGCAAGGCAGTCTCAATAGAAAGCCACCACTTTCTTCATTGGTTATACTGAGCTTAAATTTGTTAATCTTAAAAGTGTAGTCCAAAGCTAATATAGTTATCCTGGCTTTTTCCTGAGACAGGTTAGTGTGGAGTGTTTTTCTGTCTTTAAGACTAGCCCATGTTACCTGTTAAGCATGTTATTTCTTACTACAGTTTTATTTTGATCATTGTAAATTTGTTGATTGTCCTTTTTTGTAGCGTAATATTAAAAATGTATGCTGTGTCTTTATTTGTAAATAAGCTCAAAGACATGCAGCTTGCACATGCATATAATTAACAAACATGTTTTGATGCAAAAACTAAAAATTATGTAACTTCCTTCCTAACCCTAAACTTCCTCTCCTTCTCATGGCCCCCAGATCCATCTCCTCCTTCTTAGCCCTGGCTATTCAGACAGTATCTCTGGTACTGCAGGGTCACTGTGAGGACTGGAGTAAGGGAGGAAATTTGACTACATTAGCAAACTAAAGTTGTAAGGGAAGTATCTGTCCTTGTATTGGAATAAAAGTTAATTTGTGACATGTAACTGAGCTGTTACAAGACTGTGTGTGTATTGTAACTTTAAGTTTCTAGTAACTAGTTTTTTTTAGCTGAGTCTAAAACATTATTTAATCTCAGGGAAAATGTCCAAAGGTGCTCATTTTAAAGTTTCCTCTGCCAAAAAATGTTATAAAAAATTTACTTCTCTGCTATAGAGTGAGTATATAAAATATGGAGATAAAATACAATAATTAAATGTCAATCGAGGAATTTTAGTCCTATTTTAAGTGCAAATTTGAAAATAACCTTAACTAAGGTTCCCCAGAATCCCTACAATCACAGTCTTACAAACATTTATGCACATGCTTAACTTCACATTTGAAGTTATTGGTGTTACAAGAGATGTTTGTATGCTTGTAAATAATTAAGATACTAGTCGATGATGCTCAGAAATATATCGCATAGTTCTTAGGGCTTGTAGAAGGGCCAATAAAACTTCTAACTATGTACTGCAAATTACTGCCTTTGTGCAGCTCTCAACATCATCTCTTAACAATGGGCACTACTCATGTGCATAAATGGAGCATGTGCACTTTTGAAGAATTGGGATCTATGGCTATGTCTACACTAGAAAAAGTTAGGTCGGCTTAGTTAAGTCGCCTTAATAAGGTTGACTTTATGTCGACTTCAGTCGACCTTATTAAGTCGACTTAACAAAGTGGTCTAAGTCGATTTAATTTTAAGTCGATTTAGTACACTTTGTTAAGTCGACCTAACCACCCTTAAGTTGGTAAAGTGGAATGGAGAGAAGAGCGGCCCTTGTTAATGGAAACTCAGGTTAGGGACTACTTAAAGAAATTGGATGTGCACAAGTCCATGGGGCTGGATGAACTGCATCTGAGGGTGCTGAGGGAGTTGGCTGAAGTAATGGCAGAGCCGCTGGCCATTATCTTTGAGAACTCGTGGCGAATGGGGGAGGTCCTGGAGGATTGGAAAAAGGCAAATATAGTACCTATCTTCAAGAAAGGGAAAAAGGAGGATCCGGGGAACTACAGACCAGTCAGCCTCACCTCAATCCCTGGGAAAATCATGGAGCAGGTCCTCAAAGACTCCATCCTGAAACACTTGGAGGAAAATAGAGTGATCAGGAACAGTCAACGATTGATTCACCAAGGGCAAATCATGCCTGACCAACCTGATTTCTTTCTATGATGAGATGACTGGATTTGCGGATGCGGGAAGTGCCATTGACATAGTATACCTCGACTTTAGCAAGGCTTTTGATACGGTTTCCCACAGCATTCTCGTCAGCAAGTTAAGGAAGTATGTGTTGGGCGAGTGCACCATAAGGTGGATAGAAAACTGCCTAGATCAACGAGCTCAGCAGGTAGGAATCAATGGCTCGATGTCTAGTTGGCAACCTGTAACAAGTGGAGTGCCCCAGGGGTCAGTCCTGGGGCCGGTTCTGTTCAACATCTTCATAAATGATCTTGATGATGGAATAGACTGTGTGCTTAGTAAGTTCGTGGATGACACCAAGCTGGGGGGAATGATAGATACTCTGGAGGGCAGGGACAGGATCCAGGAAGACTTGGACAAATTGGAACACTGGGCCGAAAGAAACCTCATGAGGTTCAACAAAAACAAGTGCAAAGTCCTACACTTAGCAGGGAAAAATCCCATGCACTGCTACAGGCTGGGGATTGATCGGCTAAGTAGCAGTGCTGTAGAAAAGGACCTGGGGGTTATGGTGAACGGGAAGATGAATATGAGCCAACAGTGTGCTCTTGTTGCCAAAAAGGCCAATGGCATATTAGGCTGTATCAGTAGGAGTATTGCCAGCAGATCGAGGGATGTGATAATTCCCCTCTATTCGACACTGGTCAGGTCACATCTGGAATACTGTGTCCAGTTTTGGGTTTCCCACTACAGAAAGGATGTGGACAAATTAGAAAGAGTCCAGCGGAGGGCAACAAAAATGATTAGAGGGCTGGGCACATGATGTATGAGGAGAGACTGAAAGAACTAGGCTTATTTAGTCTACAGAAGAGAAGACTGGGGGGAGATTTGATAGCAACCTTCAACTACTTGAAGGGGTGCTCCAAAGAGGAGGGAGTTAGGCTGTTCTCAATGGTAACAGAGGACAGAACAAGGAGCAATGATTTCAAATTATAGCTGGGGAGGTCGAGGTTGGATATTAGGAAAAACTTTCTCACTAGGAGGGTGGTGAAGCATTGGAATGGGTTACCTAGGGAGATGGTAGAATCTCCATTTTTGGAGATTTTTAAGGCCCGGTTAGACAAAATCCTGGCTGGGGTGATTTAGTGGGAGTGGTCCTGCTTTTTAGCAGGGGTTTGAACTAGATGACCTCATGAGGTCCCTTCCATCCCTATTATTCTATGATTCTATGGCTTAATAAATTTGATTTAAGAGTTATTCCATGTCCACACTGTCCTTAAGTCGACTTAAAGAGTTGACTTAACGCTTAAGTCGACCTAATGGACAGTTCTGCTTAAGTCGATTTAAGCTTCCATTAAGTCAAATTAAGGAATTTCTTAAATCGACTTAATGAAAGTCTGGTGTAGACAGGGAGTAATTTAGGTCTACTTAAGCCTCCTTAAGTTGACCTAAATTGCTAGTGTAGACATAGCCTATGTTAGTACTGAGTCTAACTTGCAAATGATGTGCCTCTGGCAGGCTTCAACTATAAAGATCCTTCTCAGCTACTGAATTATCCTCTTGATTCTGAATAGGTGGGGTGGGGTTAAATAATATATTATCAAATGCTATTTTATTTCAAGAAAACTAATTTAAAATCAGTGTCCTGTGCTGGCAGATTAACTATAGTATAGCAGAAGATTCAACAGAGACTCTTTGCACATCTCTTTATAGCATGATATATACATTTCAAATCACAGTGAATTCAGCTTATGTTTCCTCAGGGTTTCTTTTATTGTTTCTTCTTTGCTGCATGCTCATCTCAGATAATGTATTTATAACATGTAGCCTATACATAGCAGTATAGTTTAGAAGTATGTCAGTGATGTCGAGCTGGGCCATTAGTCCTATCTACCATACAAAAGCTAGCAGTTGTGTACACCTGTTCATTGGCTTAACAATTATAATTAAGCTTTCTACACATCTAAAGAGTAAGGAAACAGTAACCAACATCATTGTTATCTTATTAACAGTGCCATGTGGGACAATGTGGCTAAACTGATATGTTTGGAATAGCAGCATATATTCATTTCAATTTAACTTACAGTGCCATATTGTAATGAGCATTAAGCTCCCCTTTTTTCCCACTGAATTATGCAATTAAAAATTAAGGAATATTGTTTTTCCCTGAAGAAAATTTTAATATGAAGAATAAAACACTAGATAATTTTACCTGTTCTGAAGTAAATCACCCTTGAATGCCTTTTGATTTTTATTCAACTGCTTGCTGAGTTTCTGGGTTTTTTAATTGTTATATAGAGTCCTAGAAGCATACATTACTAAAGGGTATTTGAGAAATCAAACTGTACAATTGTCTTTACAATATTTAACTCTAGTCCTTTAAAAACACTTCCGTTTTGTCAAATCAAAGCACTGTCTTATTTGGGGAAAGAAATCAAGCAAAAATTTGTTATTTTAGGTAACATTGTTTTTTGTCTTATCTGAGTTGAGTCATTTTTGTGTGCTGTGGTGGCTTTGGACTGAATAGAGCTATGTGGCTTTTTTTAAAACAAACTTTGGACAGATTGCTTTTTTCCCCATAAAATTTAATCACTGTTTGAAATTATTTGCCAGAGAATTTCTGTAAATAATACTTGGTTTGTAGCCCACTGGTGAGGAGTTTATTGTGGGTATCTGACATTCATGATCTTTTGTCTGAAAATGTAAGTTACTGTTTCCTGATTGGATGAACATGTTTTAAAATCAGGTTTTCATAGTAAATATTGTGATTACAAATTGAAAATTAACTTTCTATGCAAATACTCTGAAGTTCACTTAAAATTCTCTACTGCAGATACTCTGGCCAATAAACATGTTTCCTGAAAAGTGAACACAAAAGGGGTATGAATGCAAATAAAGCAATTTTTTTAAAAAGTTCAAACAAAAACTTGCAAGTATTTTAATTTATTTGCCCAGCTCAAATAGTGAGATCTACTCCTACTCTTCACTGGTTTCCATATAAATGAACTCCACATTGTTGATTTTTCATCTCAGAACAGAGTTGGGATGATAATAATAATAATAAATCTAAAATAATTCGGCAATACCATAGCCAATAGCCACTTCCATGGATTCAAAGACAGACTTTGCATTCTTCTTGATTTGAGAAACACTTTCATAGATAAGGATCTTGTGAACCAAGCCTAGTAAGTTGGCTGGTTTCAGTAACAAGGTGCATATTTTCCTGGAAATATAAATGAGGAAAACCTGCACTAAGTGCAATGCAGGCAGAATATTTTGAATTCTACTGCTCCCCTGCCTACAACCATAGGGTGCATCCACACTTACAAGTTAGGTCGACTTAAGGAGGCTTAAGTCGACCTAAAATACTCTGCATCCATACTGGGCTTTCCTTAAGTTGACTTAAGCATTTCCTTAAGTCAACTTAAGGAAAAGTTAAGTCGACTTAATAACATCTTGTTTTCGGTCAACTTAATGCTTAAATCGACCGTATTAGGTCAACTTAAGCCAGTGTGGACAGGGATTAGCACCTAAATCGACCTTATTAAGTCAACTTAAAGTGTTAAGTCAACTTAATAAGGTTGAAAAGGGGCTATGTCCACACTAGAAAACTTAAGTCGACTTAATAAAGTCCACTTAACTTTTCTAGTGTAGACGTAGCCATAGAAACTACCAAAATCCTTCTGAAACCTGGTCAACTAGCCTGTCCAAATGAACTGGGCAGTTTGGTACAAATCATAAATATCATCTTAATTATTTCTTGCTTAGGCAAATGCTCTTGAGAATCAAAAGGAGTTTTGCCTGATTAAAGATGGCATGGATGGCAGAATCTAGTCCTAAGAAAATTCAAGATTTCTGATTTTTAATGAGATAAATCTTAGCATATTATATCAGATAGTCAAATACATGAAGTCCTTCATATTGGATCACAACATATGTCATGTATTTCAAAGAGAAGCTAAGAACTCCATCTGAAAAAGTAATATATGCAAAATAATCCCGAAGAAGCAACAGAGGAGAAGCTGGAAAACTTCTGGAGCTGTGGTTTCTGGAAACGGGCCTGTGAAGCAGCATTATAGCCACATCTAAATATTTCTGTCTCATACAATGGAGTAGAATTGCAGCTTGTGGCTAGCTGGCCAATGGAACAGGATGGCATATAGCAGGCTACTTGGAACCCAATAGGCATGTGCCTCTATGATCTGATAACTAACTGGCTAATAACAAGGATCCTTTAACTCACTGTGTTCCATTGCTATTAATTGAAAATCTGATTTCTGGCATGAGGAGACTGCAACATCAGCTCAGAAGCTATGGCTTAATGTCCATGAGAACCCTATTCACAAACATTTACATATTCATGAGGCTCTTATACTTACAGACAGTGTGTAGAAAGTAAGCTGGCAGAAGCTGGAATGCTGTCCCTGTACTAATGTGATAAGCAACATAATGAAAGACTTATGGTATTAACAATTTTCAGCTGTATCATATTAGTACAGTATCACAGCCTTTGCTTTGGCAACTGTTATACAAAAATCATATCATTGTTATTTACAGGCCTCCACAAGAAGTGAGTGTAATTGAATGCAAATATACTCTGTAATATGATGTAAAAACCACTAGTATAAAAGAAGAGTTTGAATACAATCTGAGTCAATCCTTCCTTTCTAATTAGTTTTAGAAACATACATGCACGTAGTTAATAAACTTCTAATTAGTTTTCCTTTTCAGAACACTGTTGTGATCAGGCTGGAAATAAATTAAAGGTAATCTTTTTCACAATGCTACAGCATTTCTGCTTCCACTCCAGGCAGAAAAAGAGAAAATCTGAAGACATGCACAAATTAAAAGAATCAAAGGGAAGAATGTTTTTCAAACCTCAAAAAATGTTTGGGAATGCAATATGTTAAAGTGCTGTGCAAAGGTTTTGCTCAGTTCCTTTTCTCTTCACACTGATTCACCAATCAAATGTTTCAGAGTAGCTCAACCCACAAAAGATATTGAGCAGATTAGAAAGGATTTCCCTACCTCCTCCAGGAGAAGAAAGTTTTCAAAGGAAATAGGTATGACTGCTCCAGGGATGGGTTCCTGAGAGTTTTATGAACTGAACTGTGAGCATTCATTTTGCAAGTGTTTGTAGGGAGTCAACCCTCTTAGGCTTGATTAGACAGTTGGTGTTCGCAAACTGTAAGCAAATAATATCCCTCCAGCTCCACAGTTTTCTCTCACAGCTTGCTCCCTGGCCTCCTAACTATCACTGGTGTCTTCAGGAGAAGTAATGCCTTGCCCCTTCCATGCTCTATCATGGTGGCTGGTGGGTCACTCATTGGCCACGTAGGGCCTGATTTACAAAGATTCTGAGCAATCACAGTTCACATAATAATCAGTGGGAGTAACACATGCTCAGTACTTCTGAAAATCAGACCATTATCTTTTCTTCATGGGGAACCAGTGGCAGCTTCCCATTAATAGACTCCACCATCCAAAAAAAACCTCTTTCCTGAGGAGGGTAGAAGGTGTGTCATTCCCCATGCCCAGAACCAAGACAATAGATAGCTTCTACTGATCATAATAAAAGTACTTCATTTCTCCCACCCACTCTGTCATGGCTGCTTAGATGGTAAGCTTTTCAAGGCAGTAACAAGCTCTGACTATGTATTTGTGATAGTACAATGGAGCCCAGGTGCTGCTGTAACAATGCTAATCATGCTAGCACCCAGCTTTACTGAGACCTTGCTGACACTTGCAGTTGCAAGTACGAATGTGTAGCTACATGACGGTTCCATCCAGACTATGGTGTGTATCTACATGCAGCAGTGAAAGGCTCTGGAAGAGAGGAACCAGCAGGTTCCACCTTGCAAGAGTCTTACCCTGCAGCTGGTGTCCCTGAGGTGGGGAAATGCTCTGCCAGCAGGGAGGAAGCTGGATACTAAACCATTAACAATAGAGGTGCAGACATGAGAGGCACTATCTGGGTGTGGACAGAGCTGGAGATTGGGCATGGAGGGTATATATCCTATGGCTCTAGCTTGTCTGTATTTTACTGGCCTAAGCAGCACATCACCATTCACACTATTTATAGTCAGGCTAGGGATTCTGGGAAATCTGTCAATGCAGTTCAGTAGAGTTGTTGGGGAGTTTCTCAACAAAGTTCAGTAGAGCCAAAGGTCATCATAAGGAGCTCACCTGTTTGTTTCTGTTTTATAGGGACTGAGGCGGCTGCATATATTCCCTTCACCCAGCCAGTAGCATACGAACCAACATCTGGTTTGTTGGAAACAATATTTTCAAGATCCCCTTTCAGTAAAGCTGAATAACTGTTGTGAGTCTCTCACTTGTTTCATTATTTGTATTTCACCATAACAGTATCCCATTTCAGTTAATGTATTTATGGATAATTGTGGTGCTTCTTGGGTGGTTTGTCACTTAATTTCCAATCTCGTGCCTCGTAACTCGCCTGAGGCAAACAGTAATCCCACAGAAGGTAACTACATGTTCCTTCTTATTGCCTAATTATTACACACCCAGAATTTTGGCTGAATTACAACATTCTGGGAGGTACTATTTTATTAAGAAATGTGTGTAAACTTAATGTCCATAAGACTATATATAAGTCAAAGTAAAATATATTTTTTCTTTAAAATAGATCCCCTATTATTGAAACAGAAAAGACAGCTATTAAATATCTTATGTTTCCCTGTAGAAAATTTGTTATCAATTTGTAGATCTATAGAAATCAGCCATCAACTTTCTGGGTTGTGTTAGAAAAGAGTCACAAAAAACCTTAGCAAAAACATGGCTTATTTTGTATTTTTTCTGCCCTCCCATATAAGTATTTTGACATTCTTTAAACTGGTCATCAGCAGGGATCTGTCAGTAATAGAAAGATGCAGCTGATATTTGCCTATGTAAAGAGATGCTGATAAGGAAGCAGAATGAGAGAAACAAAATAAATAGCTATTTTACAAGTGTAAAACTTGTGAAGGGGAGACAGGAAAGAGTTAATCAGGCTCCAGAAGAGCAAAGTAGAGGTGGAAGTTCTATGGGGGCCTTAAACTCATTCCTAATACAGTGTCTTCTAATGTTTTACGGCTGTCTCTGACATCATTAACTAGTGGACTTTTGGTGTGAAATCCTGAGACCAGTGAAATCAGTGGCAAGACTCCTATTGACTTCAGTGGAGCTAACAACCCACCTTGGTAGCCAGGAGAAGTAGGCCAGAGGAAGACCACTTGTAGGCCTCCTGACAGCATTATGTCCAACTAAACAAATGAGGAGATCTGTGGCACCTTAAAGACTAACAAATTTATCCAGGCATAAGCTTTCCTAGTCTAAAACCCACTTTGTCAGATGCATCTGACAAAGTGGGTTCTAGCTCACAAAAGTTTATGCCCAAATAAATTTGGTATTCTTTAAGGTTCCACAGATCTCCTCGTGTGTTTTGCTGAAACAGACTAACATTGGTACCCCCCTCAAACTTATGTCTAGATAGACTAAACTAAACAGGATTCAGCATATGAATACCTTTAGTATTGACAGGTCTGCAGTACTATGCAGGTGGATAAAAATTTAGTAAAGTACTTGAGTAATTTAATTTATTCCTTAAATTATACATGTATGTTCTGAACTGTATACTCTGTATGTACCGCCTGTTCTATTTCTGCTAGAATTGAATTGTAAAAACTAAGTAATTTATATGGGAAAAAAACTCTGAGTGGTTTCAGAACCCTAGAGACTGGTGAATAATAAATGCAACTGATTCACTTGTTCATTGCCAGTGTTTATTTTTTGATTATTGTGGCATTGTAGTTTTTGGTGAAGTGTGGATGATAAATGTGATGTTATGTTTCAAAAGGAATTATTGAACAAATTAGGGCTTCATCCTGCTCCCATTGACCTCAGTGAAAGCAGAACTGGACTCTAAATCCTAAAAACATCCTTGTTATATGTGTATTTTACAGCTGGTAAAATAAGACTGAGAAGTTAATGTGACTTGCTTGAGGTCTCAGAGGGAATCAGTGTCAGAGGGTTCTACTCTGTTCTCTTCAGATTCTTAAACTTCCCACATCAGTGTAAAATCTGAATACATTCCAGAAGTATATTCAACTGTGATACTAGTCTTTTTTTAGTCTGGCTTACTCAGCACCTAAAAGATAAAGACAGAGAGGTTTGAATTTGACTTGATATTTAATGGAGAGCCAATAAAAAGAGCAGATGGTGGATTTGCTGTACTTTCAGTTGTCTGTATTGCTAAGGAAATGACTTTTTGCATTCTGTAAAAGTTGAAGGTTCTTAAAGGCAGATGGCTTCATGATTAAATATGCTGTACTGCTGTAGTCCAGCTGGGAGATGACCAAAGCATGTATTCCAAAGCATGTATTAATGGACATGTCTATAAAAGACCCACAGAACAGCTATGGCTGGCCCTTATCAGGTGACTCTGAGTTGGAGGAAGGTGGGGGCTTGGAGTGTAGGGCTGTAAAATTACAGTGTAGACATTCCAGCTCAGACTGGAACCTGGGCTCTGGAATCCTGCAAGGTAGAAGATTTCAGAGCCTGGGCTCCACCCTGAGTTTGAACCTCTACATTGTAATTCTTAGCCCCACAACCCAAGCACTGAGAGCCCAAGGCAGCTATTCAGGGTGGAACAAATTCTCCTAGCCAGCTATATGCAGTAGAAAGCAATATTATACTACCTGCTGCTCTGTGAGATTTCAGTGAGGAATCCAGGAATACCTAGCAGTGGATTGATTTAACCAGCTGTGCGTGTTGATTTCAACCCATGGAGACTGCAGCCTGGCTACCAATTCCTCAGTGCAAAGTGTCCATCTTGCTTGGGTTCAATTTCAACTAGCTGTTCTTCAGCCAGGTGTTGATCTGACTCAATCACTGGTTTTAGAGGATTGGACCTGAGAATGCCTTTGCTTCTTCGTTGTGCACAGACCCCAGCCCTTTCCAAAGGAAAAACAAATTCTATTTTATGTGCTATTTTAACAAGGTGTCAGACAGACACTTTGTGCTGATCTGTGCATGTTGCTGTTCTCTTAGCATGGTGAACCTGGTCCCAGGGAGCAGCTAGTTCCTGGAGGTCAACAACTTTCTAATCGAAAAGGATGCTCTGCAAAGGTGGAATCAGGCCTAAAATATTTGCTGTGAAGCAGAAAGAGGAGCTGTTGAGAGCAGTACAGGGAAAAATCAAACTGTATTGGGAACACCATCAGAGACATGACATGAGAGAAATTGGATTGTTCCCATGAGACTGTTGATTCAGAACCAATTGATCACTCTTTAACTAAAAGAGGAAAAAGGGAAAGACTCCCAAGCAAAGAGGAAACACGCTGCTGTCCCTACCCCCATTTACAGGATTCTTTTCTCCTGCCTCTCCCCCCCCCTGCGAGCTCAGGCAGAACATATAACTGCCTGTCCCGCTGCACGCATGATGAGCGCCACAAGCCAATCTCCTGCGCTTCGGTGCTGATCGCAGAGCCGGCTTTCTGGGGAGCGTTCACTCGACTCCCAGCACCCGCGCCGCCCGTATTAGGGACCCGCCGCAGCTCCGCTACTCCTCCGCCTCCCCCAGACTCAGAGCTGCGCCGCCGTGCCCTGAAACCCGGCCCCAAGCCCGAGGGCTAAGTCTGAGCGAGCTGTCCCTCGGGGTGGCGAGTCTACAGCGTTTGCCTCAGCTGCCGGGAGCCATCGGCTCGCAGTGCCCAGCCGCCTGCGGATGAGGCCAGCGCTAATCGCAGCGCGCTTCGCCCCTGGGGCTGTGCGCTCCTGCGCCCGTGCGGGGCTCCTGGTGTCCCAGCGAGCCAGGGGGGAGGTCAGGAGAGCAGCCAGCTGCTGTCTCTCCCCCTGCTCCCCCCTCCGAGCCCTTTGTTAATTGATGTGCCTGTGACTATTGGCTGAAGTGCCCCCTGATTTGCATGCACCGAGGGGGGGGGGGCGTGTCTTCCACCGCCTTCCCATCAGGAGCTAAATGACTGCAGTTTCAGTGGGGATGAACTACCCAGGGACAGGCAAGCGCTCGCAAGCCCCAGGACCAAGCTGGCTGCTGGGGAGAAGGCGCCAGCGGCCGGAGATGGGGCAGCTGTGCCGCGCTGGAGGGAGCCCCCGCAAGCTGCAGGTAGGTGATGTGCGTCCGCGAGCCACCGCAGCGCGTAAGCGCGTGCCCAAAGAAGGGCGGGGGGGGGGGCGCAAATAACAATCAAAGCTAAAGTTGGCGGAGAGCGATGCCCGGCTTCTGCTAGCGGGGCACGGCCACCCACGCCAATGAGAGCTGCGGAGGGGTGCTATTTAAAGGACCGTTTACACTGGGAGGAGAATGGCTGTTCCTTAAAGGGCGATCGGGGAGACCAACTCCCCGGGGAGGCGGCAGACGAAGTTCCGTGAGTCAGTTTCCAAATACAGGGCGCTCCGGATTCGCTCGGCCCACAGCCACGGCAAGTTCCTTGGCGCTTCTGGTTGTGTTGCGGGTGACTCCTCCGGGGGGAGAAGGGGACTGGGGGAGGGAGGGTATCAATGCTTACCGGCTAAACCGGGATCTCAGCTCTGTGGGAGGGGGCCGGACACTCCGCCCCCCTCTGTGTGAAGGGTTCTTGGTGCTGACGGTAAACTTCGTGGCCTGGGTCGAGGTGCATAGTCTGGTGTCCACGGTGCTGCATTGGGAGTTGCATAACAGGGCCATCGGAGGTGAACAGGTCAATCTGTGGCAGGGTGTCCTTGCTTACTTTATCGGACGTGCATGATCTGCTTGAGGGATGTGAGGCTGAAAAGGGGGAAATGCATCTGGTGCACCATTCGTGGAGTGTTTGCTTGGGTGTAGATGGTTTCTTTAGGTGTGTGGTGCACCTGCCGATTTTTGAGTGCAGAGGGTGGCATATTTGATGCTTTAAGTGGTGTAATTGATGCAAAAGGTGCATTTGATGCACCTTTGTGGTCTATGGGTGTGTGTAAGGAACAGATATTGCAGATGGCTTGAGTGTATTTGAGGACAGGAGCTCACATATTTGATTGTGTAATCGGAGACAAATGTTTGGATACTTGAAATGCACATAGTGGTGAATATACTTTATAGATGGTGGGGAAGGTGGTTTATTTGGGGTAAGATTATTATATATTTGGGGTCTAGACTGGTGGGTTTGGAGTGCAAATGGTGGTAACTTTAAGGTGTAGATGGGGTCCAGAGGAATAGTATTTTTGGTGCAAAGTATGGTGTATTTGTGGCCCAGATAGTGGCATATTTGGAGCTAGGTGGTGAGTTGTAATGCAGATGGTGATGTGTTTGGGGCATAGATGGGGACGTTTTTGTGGTGTGAGTGTAATGTGGTGTAGGTGGTGATATATATGATAGTATATTTGATGGGTAGGTGGTGTATTTGGATGTAGGTGATGGTGTCATTGGGACATAGATGGGGTATATCTGGGTTGGAGATGGTGATGTACTGAAGGTAGGTGGTGGTATATAGTGTAGTGGGGGATAGGTGGCAGTATATTTGGGGTGCACATGGTGGTGTATTGGGTAGGTGGTGGTGTATCTTGGGTGCAGATGGAGTATTTGGTTGGTAGGTGTGTTTATGGTGGAGATGTTCATGCACCTGGGGGTAGGTGGTAGTATATTTCGAGCATAGGTAGGGTGCATCTGATTTGTAGATGGTATATTTTTAATGCAAAGGGGAAGTATTTAGAGAGTTAATGATGATATATTTGAGGTGCAGGTATATTTGGGGGTAGCCAATGGTATGTTTGCGGCATAGATGCTGGTATATCTGATTTGCAGATGGTGTATTTGTGGTGCAAGTAGTGATGTACTTAGGTGAAGGTCAGGTGTATTGGATGCTGGTAGGATGAATTTGGGGATAGATGGTAGTATATTTGGGATGTAGGTGGGAGTGCATTTTGAGGCAGACAGTGGTGCATTTGGGGGGTAGGAGGTGGTGTATTTGACATCTACATGGTAGTGTATTTGGGGTGCAGTTGTGGGGTGAATTGGGGGAACAAATGATGCATTTCATCGCAGTGAGGCTGCGGCTTATGGGCAAGGTGGGCTGGCTGGGTGCACAACAGGAGTGGCTTCTCTTTAATCCTCTGTATCTTTCTCTCCCCAGCACTTGTTCCTTTTCCTGCTCTTTATCGGCCCTCTCCACTGTTTTGCCAGTTACAGCCGTGCCACCGAGCTCTTCTACAGCCTCAACGAGGGGCTGCCAGCTGGGGTGCTCATTGGGAGCCTGGCACAGGACCTGCGGTTGCAGGGGGTGGTGGCAGAGGGGCTGCTAGTTCATCGTGGGGAGCCTGCACTTTCCTTCAGCCTGGCCTCCCAGGAGCTGGGCGGCCAGTACGTGAGCCTGGACAACCGCTCGGGAGAGCTCTACACATCAGCCCTGAAGATCGACCGTGAGGCACTGTGCCTGGAGAATGGTGCCAGCTCATCTGCCTCCCCACCTGTGCCATCCTCGGAACCCTGTCTGTTGCTCCTGGATGTGCTGGTGCTTCCCCAGGAACACTTCCGCCTGGTGAAGGTGAAGATCACCATTCGTGATGTCAATGACAATGCACCGCACTTCCCTGTGCCCAACATGCGCCTCTGGGTGCCCGAGAATGCCCCCGTCGACACCCGCCTGGCATTAGAGCACCCAGCCATCGATCCCGACTTGGGCACCAATGCAGTCCAGACCTACCGCCTTCAGAATGACTATGGGGTCTTCACCTTGGACGTGGAGGAAAATGAGAGTGGGGAGAGGACCCCCTACCTGATTGTGATGGGGGCCCTGGACAGGGAGACCAGAGAGGAGTATGTCACCCTTATCATTGCAGAGGATGGGGGGACCCCACCATTGCTGGGCAGTGCTACCCTGACCATTGGCATTAGTGACATCAATGACAACTGCCCTCAGTTCAGCAACTCCCAGCTCAACATCACTGTCTATGGGAATTTCAGCACAGGGACACACGTGGCCACCATCCATGCTGTGGACATGGACCTGGGATCCAATGCACAGATCACCTACTCTTACAGCCAAAAGGTCCTCCAGCCATCCAGAGACTTGTTCCACCTGGATGAAAGCACAGGAGCCATCAAACTCTCTAGTAAGATTGATGGTGACACTCCCCGGCTGCATAGATTGACCATATTGGCCAATGGTCCTGGTTGTATCCCTGCTGTGATCACTGTGCTGGTGTCCATCATCAAAGTCATGTTGAGACCCCCTGAAGTTGTCCCTCGTTTTATAGCTAATGAAGTAGAAGGAGTGGTTTACTTGAAAGAATTGGATCCTATTAACACACCAATAGCATTTTTTACCATAAAAGACCCAGATGAAAAATATAAAGTGGATTGTTTTTTGGATGGCAATGGTCCATTCAGATTGTCACCATATAAACCATACAATAATGAATATTTATTAGAGACTACAAGACCTTTAGACTATGAGGTGCAGCAGCTCTATGAAATATCAGTAGTTGCACGGAACTCAGAGGGCTTTCATGTAAACAAGATCATTAAAGTGCAGGTTCTGGATGATAATGACAACTCACCAGTTTTCCCTCAACAACTAATAGAATTATCTATTGAAGAAAATAATGCTCCCAATGCTTTCTTGACCAAATTGCATGCAACAGATGCTGACAGTGGAGAGAGGGGGAAAGTGTCCTATTACCTTGGGCCTGATGCCCCTTCATATTTTTCTTTAGATAAAACCACAGGAGTTCTTACAGTTTCCACTCAACTGGAC
This sequence comes from Pelusios castaneus, assembly GCA_007922175.1. Classification (NCBI taxonomy): domain Eukaryota; kingdom Metazoa; phylum Chordata; order Testudines; family Pelomedusidae; genus Pelusios; species Pelusios castaneus. Next base: position 10,253,443 of record ML685832.1, read on the forward strand.
AGAGAAGAAAAAGAGAAATACAGATATACAGTTAAAGCAATAGATTCCGGATTGCCTCCCAGAGAATCGATAGCTACTGTCACCATCACAGTGTTGGATAAAAATGACAATAGCCCTAGATTTATCAATAAGGATTTCAGCTTTTTTGTACCAGAAAACTTTCCGGGTTTTGGTGAAATTGGAGTTATCAGTGTTACAGATGCTGACGCAGGACGAAACGGATGGGTAGCCCTTTCAGTTGTAAATGGAAGTGATATTTTTGTGATAGATACTGGCAAAGGCGTTTTGAGAGCCAAGGTCTCCCTGGATAGGGAGCAACAAAGTTCCTATGTTTTGTGGGTTGAAGCTGTTGATGGAGGTGACCCTGCCATGTCTTCTACTGCTAAAATAACTGTCCTTCTCCTGGACATAAATGACAACCCCCCACTGGTCTTGTTTCCTCAGTCTAACATGTCTTATTTGTTAGTACTTCCTTCTACTCTTCCTGGCTCTCCCATCACAGAAGTCTATGCTGTAGATAAAGACACAGGCATGAATGCTGTTATAGCTTACAGCATCATAGGTAGAAGAGGTCCTCGACCTGAATCATTTAAGATTGACCCTAAAACTGGTAATATCACCTTGGAAGAATCACTGATGCAGAATGATTATGGTCTCTACCGTCTACTTGTAAAAGTTAGTGATCATGGCTATCCAGAGCCTCTCCATTCGACAGTCATGGTGAACCTTTTTGTCAATGAGACCGTGAGTAATGAGAGCTATATTGAAAGTTTGTTAAGAAAGGAACCTGACATTAATATAGAGGAAAAAGAGCCACAAATATCTATAGAGCCTACACATAAAAAAATGGAGTCAGCATCTTGCGTGCCTACCTTAGTAGCCCTGTCAATAATAAGTTTGGGGTCAATCACCTTAGTAACTGGAATGAGTATTTACATCTGTTTATGGAAAGGAAAAAAACATCACAGAGCAGATGAAAATTTGGAAGTACAAATCCCACTAAATGGAAGAATTGATCTTCATATGCTGGAGAAGAAACCAATGGAGATTTCTAATATTTGATATTTCCATGTGGACAATCCAAACTGATGTCTAACAAACCTTGGACAGTACCCAGACTGGGCGTGTTGATGGCAGATACAATGAAGGACCACTAATTTATAACTTAACAATATTATAATTGTAAATAGCTGTTTACAAGTTTTTTAAAGTCAAATTCAGATTACTTCTTTTTTAATGAAATCTTCATACTAACAGCTAGCAAGCAGTCTATAAAAACATGAACATCATTTGAAGCTATCATAAACTAATCAGCTCAGTGATTATACAGAGCAAGGTAAGACACTGATGCATCAAAAAAGTTTAAGTCATTTTAACCACAAGAGGGCATCAGATGCTCTTGTGGAGGGAACTGTTTGTAATACTGTCCATAAGATTAAAGCAAAATATATTTAAATATATTAGTTTTAACATAAAACACACCTGGACATACATATATTTACACAAAAGAAATGTGTGTTCCGCTGTATGTATGATAAAAAGGAGAGGAGAGAAAATGGACTAGTAAAAAAAACAGATTTTTTTACCTCACGAGTAATACTTACACAGTGTGATAGAAAAAGCATCAATAAGAAGTGCAATTCCTGGTGAGCAAGGATGCAAAATATTGTCATGTAATCAAAATTTGAACTGTTGTAACATCTTCAACTTTCACTTACTACAGACTTAATAACTTCACACAAACTACCATTGTTCCAACAATTCACTGGCTATTGTTATAGAAAAATTGTATTTGATATTTTTACAGCAAATATACACATACTCACACATCCATCTCAATAAATATGGCCAGATGCAAGGAAGCACGGGAATGGCTCAATCATTAGTTGTCCCAGAAGTGTTGATATTTTTTGTTTTTCCAGCAATCTGTCATTAGTATTCCATCACTTTGGTTGTGTAACAGATATTTTTATGTGATACTTCCGAATCTAGTCTGTCAGATGAAAACAAAAACTTCATATTATTAAGATTTCTAGAACTTAGTTTACTCTGATTATTGCCCCTCTCTGGGTTGGTATTTCATGTGAAAGATTTGATTTCTGCCTTTTTGGCTATCATTCCTGGCTCCTTTTCATTGGCTTTGCTTTTTTTGGATCAGTTCCAAAATCTTATTTGTAAGACTGGTGGCATATTTTCTTGATAATTTATTCTTTGCTGCATCCTCTGCAACGAAGCAGCAGGTTTATCAGTGAGGCATCATTTTCTCTTCAAAAGAGCTGAGGACTATCTTTTGTAGATAGTTATATCAAATTCATCTGTGTAAACAAGGCAAATAAGTGTTATGCTTAAAACTAATCATTTTGATTTCTGGCATCCTATGTCTGTATTGTACCAAAAGTGTTTATATGTCTGCAAATTAAAGCTATATATTTTCATAATAACTTTTTTCTCTCTCTTAACATTTTAATGATAATGCTGAGGACTACTCTGTTTAGAAGCAATTTTTAATAATTAGGTGGCTGTTTACTAATTTTTTTATTTTTTATTTAATTAATATAATATTATTAAATAGTAAAATACTTCCAAGTATTAATATACTCCTAAATTGTCATTAGGGATCATCTCCTGCCATCCATCAGATTCAAAGGGAAGGCTCAAATTTACTTAAATGGTGCAGAATCAGGTTCTTGATTTCTTAAGGTATGCAGTGCAACTATATATAGATTTTGATATATTCATCCTCTTTGGCTAGTACTTACTTTACTCCAGTGTAGACTCAGTCATATGTGCAGGCTGCTGTCTGACTAACTAGTAATTATCATGAGTAAGAATATCAGAATCTGGCTCATATTTTACCAAACCATCCTATTAGCAAAACTTTTCGGAAGACTATTTTAACTAGTTTTTGTTATTGACATTTCTATAATACACTCAGAATGATTTTTTGTCTGTGAACAGTTTGATGGCCTTGTTCCATGAAAAATTATTTCTATTTATGATTTATCACCTTTTTTCCTTTATCATAGTATTATTAATATACAAAAATGGTATGTATCCATGAAAATTCATGTCATGAAAAAGACATTGATTATTATATTAGAAGAAATATCACTAATTCTTTGCAATGGGGTTCTTTCTCAAAGATACATTTTGATGCTTTGATGGAAAAGGTTAGTCTTCCATGCTATATTTATTCACTCTTGTGGCAGGTTAAGTAAAAGAAAAAAAAGCATTTTTTTTCTGCATTGTTTCTGTATTATTCAAACTCAAAGCTTGATCTTGTTTCTAGTGCAGCTAATGAAGTTATACCAGAGGCTAAAAGAGAAGCAAGAGCAAGGTCCAAAATTTTAATAACAAAAAACTAAAACATAATATCATATCCCTGATCCTGCAACCCTTACGCAAAGGACACCAGGTTGTAAGACTCTTACTCAGGCCTTGTCTACAAGGGATGTGCATTGATGCACTTAACCTAGTTGGTTTAAAAATGGCTGATTTTAGTTGATCTTAACTGTTTTCCTAATCTATTTAAGATAAACCAAAATGAGCTAGTGTTCACACAGTTTTGTGCACTTGATTTCTGTAAATCAGTTTGATGTCACACCTTCAATTAGACTGACGTAACTGTCTGTGGTGAAGTAATAGTAAGCCTTTACTTCTGAAATAGTCCCACTGATTTTAATGGGGCTATTCGTGGTGTATAGTGCTAGTTAATGTGGGGAAGTGCATCCTAACGGCCCTGTAAGTAGTCTTCATGCATGTAGTCCCACCCATAGACTGGACTTTCTGTTTTTTAATTCAAAAGTATGCAATTGGCAGCAGATTAAAAAAGCTACCAACCATGCAAAAATGTAATCATATCCATGACAAAACAATCAGTTATTATCTTAAACTCATGGCATAACAGACATTTTTCATAAGAAAAAAAGGGCTTCTAATTTTATTGTGTCAGAATTGTTGATAGCAGTAATGAGACATTTTTCTGCAGACCTTGCTGTTGCCGGAATGTCCCTTACAGAAGTCCCTTTCATAGAAAAAAAAATGTAATGAGTATAGCTAAAGTAAATTAGACTCGAAGATAAAAGGCCCATTTTACTAACACCTTGTAATAGCGCAGTTGCCAAAATGTATGCTAATCTTGTCAATGTTGGTAGTTGAGTTGGCATGAAAATAAATGTTCCATTCATTAAGAATCCCAATATCTATTGAACAATCTGAGAGTGAGTGGGTGCTGTTTGTCCAGTTCAATAAAAAATGAGATGGCTCAAATCTTTGTGCTGCCAAAGGCACCATAGTATTGCTATGTAAAATGTATTTGAAGCAGAATTAGCAAATAAAAGATAAGAAATGGTCTGTGAGCCTAGCGGAGGTGAGCATAGAAAATCAGTTTAGGTTTTTCTCTTTTTTATACCATCCGATCTTTTTAAAGAGATGGGAGCTCCATGAATTTTTAAAGTTATTGTTTTGATACAAAATTAGCTAAACACTACGGCTATGTCTACACTTGCTAAAATTAGTTCGAATTAGTTAGTTCGAACTAAATAATTTGAACTAATTTTAATTAGTTCAAATTAGCTTAATTCAAACTTGAAAAAGTTAGTGCCATTCATGGCACTTGCTTAGTTCGAATTAGTGGTCCCCATTCATTTCAATGGCCGGTTAGTTCGAACTAAGAAATTAGTTCGAATTAACATGGTCACATTGGCTAATTCAAACTAGTTAGCTCAAATTAAAAGCCTTACTTCTGAAGCCCTATTCGAACTTATTAGTTTGAATTAAGGAAGCCCTTAATTCGAACTAACTAAAGCCTACTGCAGCCATGTCTTTAGTTAGTTCGAATTAAGCCTCCTTAATTCGAACTAACTTGCCAGTGTAGACATAGCCTACCTGTTTAATATCAGTCAGGGATGACTTTGAAAGTGTGGCACTGAGAACTAGAGCATTTTGCTTTATTCCCCGTGTCTAACACTGAAACACTAATTCATCTTACGGACTATGAAAGCTTCAAGGCCCTGATTCAGCAAAACACTAAAGCCTGTGCCTTGCTGAAACAGGATTCAGATGTAGAACTATGCCTACAAAGTCTAATCAAAACCCCTTGAGGTCAGTGGTGATTTTGCTCTTAATCTTATGCCATTGATTTTCAGTTTGGGAAGATTTCATGAAAATACCTTAATTCAAAAATATGAGCAGGTTAATTCACTATTAGACTTACATTTCCGGAGACTCCTGTTCAAAGTGATCAAAAGAGAAATGAATTTCATGATCTGATCTCATCCTAGCTTTTAGTGATCAGGGTGCTACTTTACAAAAACATTCTGCAATATGACATAAATGTCATTTCACCCCGCTTGAAAAAAAAAGTCAGTATCAGAAACTGAAACCTTTCCAAGGCTCAGGTGCATTGGTAGAGCTTTGCAGGGGAGCTTGTACAACAACTACTACTCTCACTCCGTTGTGCTTGCACCAATTTCATTTCTAGCAATCACTCATTTTCATATGTATTAATATTCATAAAATTAACTCCGTTAAAAACAAAACATAAAAATACACAAGGACGTCACTGAAACAGCCATTTGCTTCAGTGTTCTCTAGCTAAGCTGGAGTTTGGATCACTGAGGTCATCCATGTCCCTTATTATTAACGTATATATCTTTAAGTGACCTGTCTAGTGAAATTTTAGTTGAAGCCACAGGGACTCAGTACCTTCAGGATCAGTTTAATGGGACCTCTCACTGGAGCAAGAATTAATCATGTGGGGGGAAAAAAGTACAGAATTGAGCTTTATACTTTCTAAAAAATTAGTCTTTGATTTAATGGACTGGAAAATGTTCTCTGGGATCCATTTCCAGACTTCTAACATGTTACTTGATAATAGGTCATTCAGAGTTATAAAATTTCACATAATTTGTAGCATGTCATAATTTAAAGGTTTATAGGTTAAAGAATGTCTAAAAATAACTGTGCAAGCAGAGTAGCTGCTTCTGTTTCACCCTCTGTACCAGATTAAAACTGCTGCCAGGAAGATTAAGCTGACATCTGCACTGTGATGCAGAGGAATTTGGCAAGTAAGGAAGAACAAATAAAGATTTTCAAATGCTGGAAAACAAAGATACTTTCCTTCCTATCAAGAAAGATTACCTATCTGACTAACACTCTGTAGACCAAAATTTCAGAAGTTGCACATAGAAACTTAGGTGCAAACTAGTGAGTTTTTAAAACCAAATGATAAACTTCTGAATGTTTCTGAAAAGAAACAGAGCACTAACTATACAACAGGTACAAGAAAACATTGTTCTTAATATGGAGCCTTTTAATAATTTATGATGCATTCAATCATTTATTTCACCACCTGTGAAAATAAATCCAGCCTGGTGTTTGACTTGCAGGTTTTCAAATTGCTACCTTACACTGATGAAAAACTAGGTATTTTAAGTAGCAGGCATTTAGGGTATAAATCAAAAGCACTAAGTGAGATCATTTAACCTATGTTCAAATGGCGAAGATGACTTTGTGTTTAGGCTTGACATTATGCTCCTATAATTCTTGGAACAACCATGAGTCTGAATCCCAGCAGGATGAGCTCAGTTTTCTATCCTTCTGGATAGGCTTTATATTTACATTCCCAGAACCTTGTATAAACTTTAATCCTCAGTAGAGTGAATGTACAGACTGGGGAAACAAACACACACAGGGTCAGATTCTGCCTTGATTATGTCCCATGCAACTCCATGCAGGAGTATAAATCAGGGAAGACCTTGGTCTGTAAGGATTAAGGTCAGCTTCTTCATATGTGTATTTAAATAAAACTGGCCATATTTTTAGAGATGCTGAGTGGCTCCCTTTGATGTTAGGAGGCTTTTATTTAGAAGCACATGCATAGGTTCTCGTGCCTCCTAGCCTTAGCATCCAGGTCTGAGTATGAGCTACACATTATTCATCACTATACCAGAATCAAGAACCCAGCTGAGATTACAACCCTTTTCCTGGCTTTAGTTCCTCTGCTCTCCTTGTTAGCCTACTTGTCTCCGAAAGTATTTTTGCAAAGTGGGAGCTTGATCCAGTATCCTTGGCCAAAACAAACCTACACCACGGAGCATGTTAGTTGAATGTGACTGCATTAGAACAGTGGCATGTGCAGTTATAGGTAAAGCATTTTGAGAAGCTGTAAGAAACTATAGTATGTGAAATGCACCACTTATTGCTACTTATATTACGATAATGCCCAGAGACCTCAACCATGATTTGGTTCCTTTACGCTAGACAATGTTCAAACATGTAGTAAGGGACAGTACCTTTCCCCACAGAGTTCACAACTGAGTAGATGAAACAGGGCGGGAGGGAAGACAGATGCCCAGAAAGGTAAGGTGATTTGCCAAAGGTCAGAGAGTAGATCACTGGCAAAGATAACAGAATTTAAGTCCCAGACCACTGCCCTGCTTCTGCTATATGAATTATTCTAAAGCAGTGACAAAAATACTTCATATAATTAATTTTTTTCAACTGTAGCCACCTTCTTTCCAATCCAAACTTGCTAAAGTGTGATTCTGTGTATTTATTAATATATTGTGATCCTCTCCATTTATTAATGTAGCAAGCCCTTTAAAGTGGCAGACTGAATACAAAGTTAAGATGTAGAGAAAGTTACCCCCCACCTCGCCCAAATCACACCCTAGGCTACATTTTTAGAAGAATAAAGTAATGAAAGAGATGTGTGACATCTAAAGGATGAGACAAGTGCTGCTTTCAGGGAAGTATTGCACTTCACTAGTCACTGAAGTGGAGAGCAGCAGAACATAGCAAAGTATAATTAAATGGAGTCAAATGAAAAGAGTCCCTTAAAGATAGCAGAGGCAGTACCTGTGAGAAATGAAAGGAAGTGATCATAAGCTAAATACAAATTCTCCCAGGTTCTGCTAGAGTTGCTGCACAACCCAAGTAGTGCTAAGGTCTCCTTTCATCTCTCTTTTACCCTGAGAATAAGACCAACCTGTTGGTGCAGTCTTGGGCTTTCCTGACACAAAGTGATAATACAAAATGCAGCAAATGACTCGCATTGTTGGGAGGTCAAAACTGTAAAAAGAAAAAAAGGATCAAATGTTTTTAAAAGACCTAATAATAGCATTTTCTCTCTCTCTCTCTCTCTCTCTCTCTCTCTCTCTCTCTCTCTCTCTCTCTCTTATTTTTTGGTAATTTTCCATCACGCTATCGTGTTGTGCTAGCTCATTTTGCTAACACAATACAAAAAAGATCTTATTAGAAACATTTGTAGATTCTCAGCCAAAGTACATGTTGCTACTGTGACATGGTGTTTCCACAGGAACAGTGGAATTTGATTAATGAAATCAGATCCTTGTATTTTTCTGTATTAATACACAAATACCATAGTTGCACAAAATTTCCAAACAATCTACAGCTCTAAGATAGACATTCTCTCTACATTTATAAACAGTAGAAAGTGGGATAAATATTTCATTGCAGTAATAAGTAGTGGGACATTTGGCATTCTGCAGATGTTTTCTGTTCAAATGGGCTGCACGCAATTCTCTCTGCAAGTCACCTGCACGTTATTTTTTTCTGGGTAACTTATAGGGGATGAAAGTGTAGGCAACCTGTATCTTTGGAGGAAGGGTTTTTGTTTTTCTGTACATTTCAGTAGAATTAAATAGGTTTGAATTATTAATCATTAATTTACTTTTCTTGGAAGTGGAGTGCACTGAAGATTCAGAGTCATAGCAAATATTGGTTACCCACCAAAATGTAGATATGTTATTATTTGTCCCCCAATTTTTGTACAGCTTAGAATTTGGATTACTTTCTCCATAGCTCTACAAAGGAAAGCCTAAATGTTAAAGTGAATTGGGTTAGGTCATGTTTCATCCTTGGAAATTACAGTAAACATCTAATTTAATCAACATGATTTATCTAATTACTTAAATTCCTCAAAGCTGCTTTCCACTCCACTCTGAAACAAGGTAATTTAAATAATCAGGTGCATTAGACCCCAAGAATGAAGCACTTCCTGTGAGGAACTGAACACACTTCACTTCCATTTGAACTCTCGAGTTGAGAGTATTCATAAACTTACAGAATTCTTTAGTATAAAGAAGACCAAAATCAACAGCATTTTCTTGTCCGCAGTGCTGCAGCTTTAAAGAGATTAGACAGAGACAGAAAGTTTAAAGAGTCCTACTATTTTTCTGATACTAGCATCTGACTTTTGATATTAAAAGTGTTTCATTTAATGTATCTTCAGTAACATAATGTTATGTGGCAAAATGTACCAGGTCCAGTGGTTTGACTGATCACATTTCTGATAACGTTAAAAGAAAAAGATAGCAAATACCTACCATGCATTTCTCTATGTATTGGTCCTTTGAAAAAAACAAAAACAAACCAAAGGTTTATACTAGTAAAGTGATATTATTTGGCAAATGTAATCAAATGTGAAGCTTTGGCACAAGGACACAGCTTGGAATGTATTAAGAGAAGTTCTTAATACTGCAGTTAAAGTGCTCCTTTTTATTCTTTTTCCTTGAATCAAATATTTTTCTGTGTCATCTAGGTATGTATTCATATGAGTTCTCACTTGTGCTCTCATCTTGAATTTTAATGAAATCAAAAACAACAAAAGATCGGCTGTTAATTTTAGGGAAACATCAGACTAGCCAGTCCAACTGTACCAGCTCAGCCAGCCATAATATCCAGAAAAGCCAGCTCATCTGAGCATCATAAAATCTATTTACAGCCTGTACCTGTCATATATTATTATGGTGGAGTAGCCTACAATTTAATATAAGCATGGGTCCAAATTCTGGTCTCCATAAAACCTTTTCAACCTGAATCCCATTGACATCACCAGAGATGCACAAATGCATCAGGAAAACATTTGTCCTACAATGGTTTCATTAATGTAGCTTTGAATATGTCTACATTTTTGTACAAATCACAGACTTTTTGCTTTCTAGAGTGAAACAAACGTTGCTTATTGTTCTAATAAGTCACCTTTCAAGTCCTCTTTCACTTGCTTCTGCACTGAGACACAGTGTCCTGATATACAAGTTAGCCAGGTACTACCTTTCCTCCCAACCCATATGAATTTCTGTGAGAGCACTTCAGCTGGGAACTGTCTCAGGCACATTTATCAGAGCCAGCTGCTTTACTTTTTCTGAGCACTTGTTCATGAAAACATTTTCATTGGAATATTCACAAATCAGAAAATAACTAGGCTATCAATACCTGGGAAGTGAAATGGAGGCCTTGTTTGCCAGAACATTTACATTTGTTCTTGTTGTTGTTGTATAACTGCTTTTGTGATGATACAGACACCCACAAATTCTCAAAAGAATGACGTGGTAGGTGCAGAGAGGCAAAAAAAGGTGTTTCATTCCTACTTCATCTTCACTGCTGATAGGTTAGACTGTGCTAGGGAGGCAATTCTTAAAGGAAAAACTAAGTGCTATGTTGCAATGTCAAAGAACATTTTGGTATGGAAATATGCAAAAGAGGAGCCAGAGAAATCCTTTACCAGCCTGATAGAAGCATACAGATTCCTTGTATGGTTTTAAAATCTTCTGTGTCAAACATATTGAACATGACGGTTTATAGAATCATAACATCTTCAGCAAGTACTAGATAGACCGTCACAAAATGCATCAGCAGAATTCCTTTTAGTTTAAAGGCAAAGGCAATTCAGAGATAATTGACTTATATTCAGAATACGGCGAGTGCAGTGTTCTACAAGATAACCTGAGTGAAACATTTGAACTCTACCTTCATAAGATATGAAATTCTTTAGCAAGTGTTCTCAGATAATGGCCTGTGATAAACTAGTGCAAGATTGAAAACTTCACAAAGAATTAGGATTCTTTGATCATATTACATGAAGTTCAAAGTATAAAAGGACCTGTGGAATGAACAGATCAAACTCAAAAATATAATCAAAATATTAAAAGAGAGTAATGAAGATCTCTCCTGACTATACATACAGCTATATAACCTAACAGCTAGCCTAGAAGCTCCCATCCAATTATAAATAAGTATATATGTAAAAATAAAGCAATCAGTTGCATCTGGCTTTTCTTAACTCAAATAGCAAATACTCTGTTGAGAAGACATAGGTAGTTCATAAAAAGATGAACTGATGATACTACAACAGGTCAGCAAACTTGAATATTCCTCAGTAGGTACAAGTTATGAGAAGAAAATAAATAGGACCTGCTGAAGTGCTGATTAAAGATAATGTTCTTAGACCCTATATATTACAAATACCAAATGGTATGAGTTTAAGAAGAATCAGAAAGATGTCTTTAGGGCTCTAGTAAATTCTGAGAAACATAAAATATTACCATTTTAAAATGAGAAATGAGTGAAGGATCCAAGCCTGAGTCAAGCCAAGACCCAGCGTTCAATGACAATTGCTTCACAGTGTAAACACAGCCCCAGTGGACTCATGGTCTAAGAGTTTGCCAAAAGTATCCCACAATTACCCTCAGAACAATGAAGTTTGGTGGATAGTCAAGCTTTCCACATTGCACCATAAACAAAGGGCTAGAGCACTCAAATTTTGTGAGAGTATTAGGAAGACTGTGTTGTGACTGGGTGGACTCAGGCCTGCATGTTGCAATGCAGTCCCTTGAGCCAAATAATTCTTAACGTGAGGTTACAAATGAGTGTAGATCTTAGAATCATAGAATAATAGGGATGGAAGGGACCTCGCGAGGTCATCTAGTCTAATCCCCTGCTAAAAAGCAGGACCACTCCCACTAAAACACCCCAGCCAGGGTTTTGTCTAACTGGGCTTTAAAAATCTCCAAAGATGGAGATTCTACCACCTCCCTAGGTAGCCCATTCCAATGCTTCACCACCCTCCTAGTGAAAAAGTTTTCCCTAATATCCAACCTTAACCTCCCAGCTGTAATTTAAAACCATTGGGTGCATCTACACTTAGAAATTAGAAATTTAATCCACGTCTACACTACACTTTGCTTAAGTCAACTTAAGGAAAATAAAATCGACGTAATGAAAATTAAGTCGACTTTATTAAACCTCCTGTTAATTTGACTTTAGGCTTAAGTCGACTTCCTAAAGTCGACTTAAACCAGTGTAGACCTGGAGAAGACTTAAATTGACTTAAAGTCGACGTAGGGCTCTCCAGGACTCCCCCACTGCCCTCCCTGCTGGGGGCAGGGCACAGGGGGAGCCTGGCATGCCTCCCCAAAGGGGTACAATGGCATGCCCCACCCAGGTTCAATGGGGCAAAGGCTGAGCCCCCTGGCACCTGGCAAGGGGTGCCCCTCCTGCCACCATGGACCTGCCCAAGGTCCCCCATCCCCTACAAGTTGACCTAGGCATCCAGCATGGATGCTCTAGGTCGACTTTGTAAGTTCCCCCCTAAGTCGACTTTAAATTTAAGTGTGGACATGCTAAGTCGACTTATCTAAGTCGACTTTAATTCGACTTAGTTAAGTCGACTTACCTAAAGTTGACTTAAATTTACAAGTGTAGACATAGCCATTGCTCTTTGTTCTGTTCTCTGTTACCATCGAGAACAGCCTAGTTCCCTCCTCTTTGGAGCACCCCTTCAAGTAGTTGAAGGTTGTTATCAAATCTGTCCTCAGTCTTCTCTTCTAGAGACTAAATAAGCCTAGTTCCTTCAGTCACTCCTCATAAGTCATGTGCTCCAGCCCCTAATCATTTTTGTCGCCCTCCGCTGGAATCTTTCTAATTTGTCCACATCCTTTCTGTAGTGGGGAGCCCAAAACTGGACACAGTATTCCAGATGTGGCCTGACCAGTGTTGAATAGAGGAGAATTATCACATCCCTCGATCTGCTGGCAATACTCTTACTGATGCAGCCTAATATGCCATTGGCCTTTTTGGCAACAAGGGCACACTGTTGGCTCATATTCGTCTTCCCATCTACCATAACCCCCAGGTCCTTTTCTACAGCGCTGCTACTTAGCCGTTCAAGCCCTGAATTAACAAACCCAGGGTCTGCTAACTTGAATTCTAATCAATGTGCAGGGGCAATAAAAAAAAGCTAACAGAATATTGGGAATCATTTGGGAAAAGATAGATAATAAGACAGAAAATATCATAGGGTACGTCTACACTGGCAAGTTAGGTCAACTTAAGGAGGCTTAAGTCACCTAAAAAAAGCTGTTTCCACACTGGGCTTTTATTAAGTCAACTTAAGCCCTTCCTTAAGTCGACTTAATAAGAGCTTAAGTCAACTTAATAACACCTCCTCTGATGTCGACTTAAGCCTTAAATTGACTTCTGAAGTCGACTTAAAGCCAGTGTGGACAGGGATTAGTGCTAAATCGACCTTATTACGTCGACTTAAAGCCATTAAGTTGACTTAACAAGGTCGACTTAAAGTATTGCCACTCTGTTAGGTCGACTTAACAAGGTCGACTTAATTTTGCCAGTGTAGACATAGCCATAGTGCCTTTTTATAAATTCATAATTTGACCACATCTTGAATACTATGTGCAGATCTGGTTGCTCCAACTCATAAAAGATATGTTGGAATTGAAAAAGGTACAGAAAGGGCAACCAAAATGATTAGGGGTATGGAACAACTTGCATATGAGAAGAGATTAATAAAACTGGGACTTTTCAGCTTTGAAAAGAGATGACTAAGAGGGATATGATAGAAGTCTATAAAACCATGACTGGAATGGAGAAAGTGAGGAAGTAAGGAAGTGTACTCCTTTTACTCCTCATAGAACAAGAATTAGGAATCATCAAATGAAATTAATAAACAGCAGGTTTAAAATGAAGTTAAGGAAGTGTTTCTTCACCCAATGGACAATTAGCCTGTGGGTCTTTTTGACAGAGGATGCTGTGAAGGCCAAGACAGGGAGGTTCAGAAAAGAACTAGATAAATTCATGGAGGATAGATAGGTTCATCAGTGGCTATTAAGCCAGGGATTCAAAACCATACTCTGAAGTGCCCTTAGCCTCTGTTTTCCAGAAGCTGGGAATAGGTGATAGGGAATGATAATTACCTGTTCTGTTCATTCCCTCTGAAGCCCTTGACATTGGTCACTGTCAAAAGACAGAATACTAAGCTAGATAGACCATTGTGCTGACCCACTATGGCCATTCTTATGTTCTTATGTATTAACCTTGGGCTTAACTTGCAGTGTAAACATACCATCCAAGTCCTCATCATTTTACCCAGGCTTACTGGGCTGGTGTGGTAGGACTAAAAGTAACAATGTAAATGTTTGAGCTCAGGCAGCAGCCCAGTCTCTGTTACCCGCTGACATTTGAGGGTCTCACAGATGGCCTCCAGGCCAAACTGAAATGTCCACTTTGCCAATTCAGTTGAACCAGTTTCTGGGACATGCTACCACAGGTTTTGTTTTTGTTTTTGTTTTTTTGTTTGTTTGGTTGGTTGGTTGGTTGGGATTTTTTAGTGGGGTGGTATTTATTTTTGTTTTTCATAGACAGACCTGTAAATGCCTATCAGGAATGTCCCCCTGAGAATGGGGAGAGGAGAAACCCGTTGTGGGTTCCTCTAGCAGGGAATGGAGAAGCCTGGGGCTGGCTGCCAGCAGGGAACAGGGTAGGGCAGCCCACCAGGAGCACAGGAGCCTTTGGGGTTCCTAGCAGGGAACTGAAAGCCCCATTTCTCAGCTCCCCACACTGCCCTTCTTAGGTCAGTGAGAGAGTTCCTGGTGCGGACACATTCCACTAACCCAAGGAAGATAATGTGGATGTCAGCCACCACGGTAATGATTGCAGTGGCTGTAAGTCAGCTTATATTAGATCAACTTATTTTCCATTGTAGACAAGGCTTTTGACAGAGCCCCTACGTCCAGATAAGAATACCTGTCCTCACTCCTTATCAAACTTCTTAGGGCTTTGGAATTTTGAGCCCGTTGCTTAGCTAGTTCTGTTCAGATCATAGTGACCCTTCAATAGTTCTGCTACCCTTTGCTCATACAATAAGGGGAACACCATTTCATTATCCCTGCATTTAAAACTAAAGTGATTTGTAAGCCAATACCAGCCAAAGGTATTATTTGGGCAAAGTACTTCCATCATGTTGAGCACCTAAGTAGGATAGGGGTGCTCAGATATAGAGACCTGCACAAATACAAATTTATGGATCTGCATCCAATCCATTGGAATAAACTTTAGTCCGACCCACAATCTGTCTTCCCTCTTTTAGATTTAAAGTCATATGCACAGCATCTGTTTTAGAGCCAGCCGCCCCCCCCCCCCATCAGCTGTTGAGCCCCTGGTATCCAAACCAGATGATGAGTCTATCCACCTAACCGCTGATCAGCTGTTCTGCCTGCATGCCTGGCTGTCAGCTGCTCCAGCCCTCCCCAGAAGTTACAAATCTCTTGACCTCCAAAACCATCCTATCTGCAAACTACAAGAAATGGTCATCAGATACCTGCACCTGGGGATGAGGATATCTGCAGATATCCATGGATTTTCAGGGCTCTACTCATGGAAACACCAGCTTGGCAGGGAAAAGTACATTTAGACTCTGCTTATATCTTATTGATTATTTTTCTTTCCAGCAAACCCATCCTTAATTAGATCCAAATTTTTCCTCTTCTTACTCTTCTGGGACTTATTTCCCCATCAGTAGAGCCTTGCAGATCCGCTAGTATCTGCTTCAGATCCATGGGTAACCGCATCCACGGGTACAGGTGCAGATATCAGTAGTCCCATTGTTGTGGATTGGTTGCGGCTGCAGATTATATTTTTATGAACAATTACTGCAGCTGCTGTTAAGATCTGTGTCTTCAGCAGCACACAGGAGAACAAGGAAGCGCTCCAGCCAATCCCAGTTGAGCTCTGATTGGTGGTCTGTCAGAGTCTCAGTCACAACAGGCTGGGGCTTGGAGAGACACCACTCACTGTCAATCAGTTAGCATGCTAGCCTTTGATTGGCTCATTGCTCATGCCTTCCCTGCCCACTTCTTCATTTTCTTTTTTGTGGTTCATATGCTATGCTGCCAATCAGAAATTTCATTGGTGGTCAAGGAAATCTGATTGACAGCACAACATGCAAATCACAAACAAGAAAAGGAAAAAATGAGTGGGACCCATGTGGTAAATGAGCCAATAAAATGCTAAAATGCGACTCTGAGCCCAAGCTCGGTTGCGGATGCAGTTCCGGATCCACATAAAATATGGCATGCAGATTGCGAATCGGATAAAGATTGACATTGGGTGGATGGGATCCAGTTCTGGATACACATTTTTTGTATCTGCACAGGGCTCTACCCATCACTAACACCTTGACTTCAGTGGAAGTTATTTATATCCTATGTGAAGTGGAGAGAGTGAAAGAGCTTCTGGTTTTTAAGAGTACGGGTACATTATAATTAAACACCTACAGATAGTCTATGCCAGCTGACCCAGGCTTGCATGCCTTTGGCTAGGAGGCTGATAATTGCAGTGTAGACGTTCACAGATGTTCAACCTCACAGGATCCTAGGGTATATATACACTGGTAATTTAGGTCCACTTAAGGGCAGTTAGATCGACTTACTAAGTCCCTGTTCAGGGTAACAACTTTGTTAAGTTGACTTAATAAGGTCAACTTTAAGTCGACTTAAAGTTGACCTTATTAAGTTGACTTAACAAAGTCGACTTAACTTTTTCTAGTTAAAAGAAACTTGGGCTCCACCCCAAGTCAAACATCTATACCACAGTTAAATAGTCACTTAGCCAGAGCCCCACAAACCTGAGATAGCTGGCATGGGTGAACCATAGGGTTTTAATTGTAATGTAGACATATCTTAAGGCTGAAATATGTAGCTGACTATGCTATCTTCTTATCATTTTTGGTCCCCAACTTTACTACTTTGTAATTTAAAAGTATATACCCTATGTTGCTATTCTCATATCTCTGGAGGATGCAGAATAAGGTCACTGGTTGTGTCCACTCTCCCTTATCTTCTTGGTAAAACAGATTTCCCCTTCTTGAAGCACAGAGGCATGGTATTTCATTATTTTGATTCTAAGGGTCTTCATTTTGACCTAATTCGGTTGATAAATGTATCTGAAGGTTAAAAGATAAAAGAGTGATGCACCTGAGAGATGTTTCGGAACTGGATAAATGAGATTAAACAGATGGGAGAGTTAATACTGGTGTGGAGGTGGGAAATGTAGCTAGTAAAGAAAAAATAAGTTATTTTCAGAGTAATCTACATAACTATTGGTGCCAGTCTCTAAAAATAAAAACACATTAGAGGGTCAAATTACAAAGAAGCCAATGGACTTAGTCTGGATTTACAATGCTGTACCAGAGAACACAATTTAACACTAAAAATTTTGCCAGAACCAATGAATGGAAGTTAAAGACAGGTAAATTCAAATTAGAAAAAGGGTGCCAGTTTTTAAGAGTGAGGTGAGGGTAATTAACCACTGGAATAATTTACCAAAGGAAGTGTTGAGTTTTCCATCTTTTGATATCTTCATATTTGAAGACTGTTATCAGGTCATCCCAGTCTTCGTGTCTCAAGGCTAACCATGCCCAGTTTTTACCTTTCCTCATAGGTTAGGCTTTCTAAATCCTTTTTACTTGCTGTCTATGTTCTGCTTTCTTACTCCCTCTTTTCCTTAAAATCATTAAATCTATCATTTCATGATCACTTTCTCTCAAATTTCCTTCAACCTTCAGATTCTCAGTTGATTCCTCCCTGTTGATTAATACAGAAATAACAAAAAAAAACAAAAACAAAAAAAACCAACTCCCGCTCTGGCCTCCTTCCCCACCTGTAGGAATAAACTTAAATAGTTAGTGGAATTCAGTGTGTGTTTGTGTTCATGTTACAGGGATGTGTAAAAACCTTAATGAGTGAAGCCTAAGTCAGAACTGAACTCTGAAAGTGATGACATCCATGGATATTTTTTCTCTCTTTGGGTAGTGAACTGAAAAATATAGGTTCAAAGCCTGTGAAAATCCTGTCTCCTATCTTCATAGGATTCCCACAACTGATCAGCCATTTCATCTTGTTTCCTACACAATCCTGGTCAGAGAGGAGGATTCAATTTCTCAGAGAGGTTGGGCTAATTTACACTGTGATTTGAATATAAAGACGGAGGGTTTCAGCTGTTTTATGTTTTCAAAGGGGAGCCTGTGGTGCATCACAGAGATGTACTCACAACGAGCATTAATGCTTAGCACATTGGTGGATGTGCTCTGTACAAGTCCGAGCATTTTCAGACTGTGTGGCTTCATTTCTAGATTTAACTTGTTGTTGTAATTGTGCCTGGTTGTCATAAATGCAAAGATGACTACAGCAAGTCCAACTCTCATGGTATGAGCTACTGGGTTCTGGGGCCAGCTGTGCCTGTTGAGGCAATCAAGAGCATTAAGTAGTCCAAGGGCCCCCTGATGTGGCAACTGCCTTAGCAATTTGAGGGCAGGTAACTTTAATAAGGGAGAATGTTATAGGGAAAAAAACCCTAACAGTAGAGTATATCTTCAAGTCACTGCTGATTTGGATGGGCAGCCCTAAGGTTACCCATTAGATCTTCAATAGTCTACTTCTCCCAGGAGACATCCAGTTCTCTTACCCCTCTGATTTATACTCTGGCCCTCCACTACACTTTCAGTCTGGATATATTTTTATAATTCCCTGGAGTTTGAAATGAAATACATGAATATAGTTATATAGTAAAATTCTGCTCCTCTCACCTCCTGCCATATATCATGGATAATCATCATTTTAAATTGACATCAAACATAACCTAGGCCTTTTTATTAAACTATTATAATAATGAGCCTTAATATTTTATACGCTCTTCATAGGAATTCAGTTTTTAATTATTTTAGTGTTAGTCACTGCCATACTCTCTGGTAGTGTCTGTAACAGACAATTCACTTTACACTGGAATTAAAAGTGTGGTGCACCCTTAGCTTGAACTTGGAGTAGTTTCCATTATGTACAGGATTAACAGTTTGGTCCAATGGCTCTCAGCACCCCACTATAAAAATTGTTCCAGCTGCCCTGGTACCACTGGCCTTAACTTCATTAGGAGACCCTAATTTCATAGGTATGAGCCACAGACAGAGAGACAATGTAAAGGGTATTACTTTTGAATGGAAAAGGGCACTTCCTAGATGAAAGTCCCATGAAGGATGCAGGGCTGGTATGCAATAATTTTTTTTAATACTATATATTCTCTGTTTGTCTGATAGTTGAAAGGGATATTTACTGTTTTGATATGTTGATTTAGTTTAACAACAGGCTATTGAGAAAAAAAAACAAGTAGGAAGGCAATACAATGACTCGAGAAAAGACAACTATCAAAGAACACTTGGGGCATTGTTATAAGGCAATGGAAGGGAAACTGTCCCAGAAAACATTAGCTTCACTTCCTGAGGAGCTCATGACACTGATTTTGGGAACAGGTCCAAGCTTTCAAAATCAAGGAGAATAAAGTCTTTAATTAGATTTTAAAAGATGCATGTAGTGGAGCAGTAGCTCCACTATGGCTAGGAAGCGGTTAACTGGCTGGAGAGGGGCAGCCAATCAGCTACAGAGGGCTCCTGAGCCAATCAGAAGGCAGGAGCCAGTATAAAGGTAGGAGCAGTAGGCTTGAGAGTCAGTCTGCCTGTGGAGCTAGTAGGGCAAAGGTCCCTCCTGGACTGGCAGTTGGTGTGGTTCAGGATCCTGGAGAGCTCTGAGTGTGGTGCTGCAGCAGGAGCCTGGAGAAGCTGAACCTCCTGGAGAGAGTGGACAGCAGTGAACGGCTAGATCAGTGGCCTGAGGGCAAGGAGCCAGGAGCGGGTAGCGGCTGGATCCAAGCTGGTGAAAGCTGTGTGACTGGGGCAGTGGCCCAGGGAATTGACGTGTATATAGTTAAGAGACTGGTGGAAGGCCTCTGAGGAGGCACATAGGGTCCCTGGGCTGCAGCCTAGTGTAGAAGGTGGGCCCAGGTCCCTCCCTGCTTCCCCCCGCCCAGTGTGCCAGGAGTGGTGTGGGTGGCAGGTGAGGTTTCAAGCTCGCTGGCCCTAGACTGTTTTAACCTGTGGCTGGATTGTACTGAGCTGGACTGGACTGCAGGAGGTGGTCACTGGACTAGGGCTGACCCACTACTGCAAAGTGGGCCAGGGGACCTAGATACCCTGAAAAGGGTGAACTTTGGGGCTCAGCCTCAGGGCTGAGGTCCCAGAAGAGGACTCAGGGACTGAGTCTGGTGTGTGAAAGCAGAGCACTGGCCACCGGGGGGGTCCACTTGAGACTGATTCCCCATAACATTGCCAGGAGGTGCCCTGCTGGTGGGTCCTGTGCTGTGAGACTACTACAATGCACATACTCCTCTCTGTAAGAGGAATTGTCAGGGAGCAGTTTGAGGAAAACGGACTGACAGACACAGGCACCAGCTGGGGTGTCTGAAGAATTGTGGCCTTTCTAGGTTCTAGCACTGCATGGACTTAGGTAAGGTAGATGTGTGTGCAGACCTTTTTCTCTGATATTGTGTTTTATTCCTGTTGTTAAGATTAAACTGTACTTTGATTCAAGAAAGCTATTTGCTCACTGTGGTTACTACTGGTCATCAGATGCTGAATGCAGTCAGATCTTCAAGGCTAAGTATAGTTGATCCATGGGTTGCTATAGTCCAGAGTGCTGACTTGGAAAGGAACAACTGTGAAACTCTGTCCCAGGCAATGTAAATGCACAAAAGGGAACAGATAAATGAATGAGTAAATAAACCTCACATATATCTGACCCTTCCTCAAATGGAAATTATCCTCCCTAGTAGTAAAGGTGAATGAACTCGCATGTAATACAGAGGCAAGTTTTTGCAACCCCATAGTTTGTCTGCTGCAGTCACATGTTCAGTGTGCACACTGTCCTTTATGTTGAAGTCCTTATGGCAGTTGAATAAAGGTAATTTGGTAAAGTAAAATGATTAAAAGACCAGATTATTGTTCCTGTGGAATGTGGTGCTGTGTACCCCTTCAGCTCATTCACGTAGCTCTGCACCCACAGACCAGGACTTTCTTCCTCTTTAAGCACTTTCCCATCCATCTAGCTGAACTATCCATGGTACTCACTTTTAAGGAGTTCCTTTGTAAGACAGATTTCTCATTCGAGGGAGCAGATCCCGGGAAGCTCAAATTTTGGCTTTCCCTTGGCTTCCAAGAACCAGGGTGGTCTCTTGGATGAGACTGCCAGAAATTCCTCTCACTCTGGATCCAGTTTGTGGCTGGTAATTTTTTTGGGGTGGAACCAGCTTTACTGCTTGCCCAGTGCTTTGAACAGCCATATAGTTGCAGGGACAGATAGCTAAGTGTGTATATCCCCATATAGTTGGATGCTTGTGCTCAGCTGGACCCAAGGGGCTGAGAAGAAAAATGGATTTCTCTCCTTACTTTGCAGAATGTTGCTCATGAGTTGTTTCCTTCTTCTACTGGATGCCGGCACTCCTCAGCCTACCCTTTTTCCCCCTCCATACCATCTGTCCATTCTCAGTGTCTTTGTCTGGATGATCTCAGCCATGCACAGGCTGCTGCAGTTCATTGCCTCGGAATCTCAATCAGGCCTCTGGCCCACTAACTTCTCTCTTTCTCTGTCTCAATTATCATTGTTGGAATGGATTTCTCAAGCACAAGTTAGGCAGGAAACTTCAATTCCTAGCCTCTGTAGCTTCTGGATGTTGGTAGGAGAGGCACCACTTAGGCTACCTAGATGGCAAGGGGGATATACAGCTTAAAGCACCAGAACAAAGAGTTCCCATTGGTGGGCTTCCTGGCAACATACTGAAAGGACAGACAAAAGCTCAGTGAGGCAAAATGCCTCCTGGGGCTGTAAATCTCTGCTTCAACCACTTACTCTGTGCTTAATTGATTTGATATAACTGACCACTTCCTCTTTGGACTGGAATTAGAAAAATAATCCCCTTCCAGTGTTGGTTCTGGATCAAATCTTTCTCCAGCAGGCTCTAAGACCCCACTACCTCAGTACCTATATGTATTTTCTCTCCACTACTTGACAGAGCACCTTCTGAGCTAGAAGATCAACCATCCGGTATGAAACAGTGCTGGTAAAAGATAATGGAAATATGTAGATATTGTCTTCTCAGTGGAGGAAACATTTGCCTGAACATTCCAGATCACCTCAGAGACTGTTCTTTTCACATATAATTGGGGGAGTTTAGCAGGGAGTAGTTCACATTTTTGTGAGACTCGGTTTACCCATCCCAATTTTACTTTCCTCTCCAAATTAAAACTAGGAATCCAGAAACCCTACTAAAATATTGTATCCTGTGCTGTCATTTCTGTAACTCTAATTCATACAAAGCTAGCAGTGACCTTTAAATGTAGAATCAGTCCTAATGTCTCTTCTCCATTGTTTCTAACACTTGGTTTTTTTTAAAGCTTCTCACAATGCTTTTTGACAACTTTTCCCAATCACTTCAGTAATGGAGGCAATCAAGTAAAAAACAAAACCAGAACTCTGTCCCCTTCAGTAGCTGATCCCATTCATGCTGATTTTATTGTAGAACTTCCTAGATTAAATGACAATAATTTCTTATGAACTGATGCTCTTGCTCACTTTACCAACTATCTGGCTGCATGCTAAATGATGGAAGATCATTATTTGTTTTACTGATCCCAATTTGATTTCATGGTGACAAATCTTTCATTAGTCATTATTGATTTTAATGATATTTTGCCAAGTTAATAGATGAAGTACTTTTCATTTGATAGATCAGTACAGTTTTCTTCTTTCTAGCATACTATGCATTCACTAGAATGGATTTCACTAACACCTCTGCTGGATTTTTTTTTGCTGGCTAAAGTCAGTGACCTCCACTTTTCCCTCATCCTTATTGGTCTCTTTGTAGCAAATCAGTAGCAGTGCTCTCAGCTCACCAGTTGCTTGTCTCAATACTTGTATATTCTCAGATATCTCTTTGCAGTTTAGTTACAGGTATGTACTGTGTGTATCTGTGGTTAGGTGCGTATGTGTATTGTGGAGCAAGCTGTGGCCTTTAGCCATTTGTCTGAGGACACTATGGTGCAGAACCACATTGCTGTATGTGAATTCTAGTGAGGGACTCAACATTACTGAAGATACCCCCCCCCCCATAGTTCAGTGAGTTAGAAAACTGACTGAGCATATGTGAAAAATAGATGCATCATTATTCTCTTCTAAATATCTGCATTCTTTTAATGTTAGTGATAACTTGGTTTTAGTAAATCTATTTTTCTTCTCCACAGTGAACCCAGATCAAATATCAAAGAAATATCGTTTTACTCAGTGGAACTTAAAAAGTCTAAACTCTTTAACAAAACTTTCATATTAGCTATTACAGATGTAAAAGTTTGGCAGGTGGAGGTTGAAGGGGTTTATTGTTGCATTTACAGCTTGTTTTTATTTATTGAATTGGTGGGCGAGAAATCCTTTAACAAACATTACCCCATATGACATTAGTGCCCACTTCATCCAGAGGTAATGTATACCATTTGGGAATACTGCATATTGTGATGTCTCTTCTGACCTTCATATGTGGGAATCAGTTTACACCCCACTGAAGTTCAGCCTCCTCTTCTTTCTTTATTTTTATCCTCCCACACCCTCGGGGCATAGGGCATCCATCAGCTTTTTTCCATGTATTTTGGCCTTGTGCTGGTCTTCTCAGGATTCTGAGTGTCATGTTAATGGATTAGCAGGGCCAGCACAAGGTTTTCTGGAGCCCTAGGCGAACTGTGATTTTTGGTGCCCCACCCTCCTCCCGTCTGGATTATTAGAAGGAGTACTAAACCATTCACTAGTAAAGACTATTTAGACCTTAACCCTGTAGACAATTTCCCTTTGACCACTGTAACACCACATGTGCAGCGTGTCAGAACGTTTTTAGCAAACAGACCATGGACACCAACAATGTTCCCTCTAAGCTGATGATGCAGCTGAGCAAGTTCTGGTATTTGCTGAGCAGCAATTTGTGAGGCCTGGTGCCCAGCCCCTCCCCAGTCTCCTTGTCCTCATGCCCCCTCCATCCCTCCCCAGGCCTTTAACTCCATCCATCCCTTCCCACCCAGTCCCCACTCCAGCCATCCATAGGCCCCTTCCCAGTCCCCTCCACCACTATCCAGCCCCTACCATGTCTCCTTGTCCCCATGCCCCCTTCACCCCTCCCCAGGCCTCTAACTCCATCCATTCCTCCTCAGCACCCCATCCCGACCCCTTGCTCGGTGGACTTGTGAGTCCGGACCCCTCCATTCCCACCCCCGGTCTCTGCGTTCCCCCCCTTACCTTAACCCCTGACTACAAAGACCCAGGGCTGGCCTGCGGTGGCGGAGCATGGCAGCTGTCAGAGTGGCCAGATCAGGCCATGCTGCCGGCCGCCGCGCTCTACTCCTGCCGCCGCCGCCACACGCCGGCCCCTCGGGCCTGATCCAGCCCCTCTGCCACCACCACCGCTGCGCACCACCACCACAGTCAGGCAATGTGGCCGGATCAGGCCTGGGGCCCCTTCCCGGCTCCTCTGCCCCCTGCAGCCCCTTTCCCGGCACCTCTGCCCCTTTCCCAGCTCTCCTCCCCCATGCCCCCTTCCCAGGTCCTCTGTCCCTCTCCCCTGCAGCCCCTTCTCAGCCCTTACCTGGCCGGAGGTCTGGAGCTGCAGGGATGGCCGGCAGAGCTGCTCCTAGGCCAGGCCACTCCCGCCCTGGGCACGCTCAGTCTGCGACTTTGCTGGGGCCCCTGGGCGGAATGCACCATTCCGCCTGGGTTTTCTATTTTTAGGGGCCCCATAACACTGGCCCCTAAATATTGTGGGCCCCCTTCTTTAACCACTGGGCTATGTTCCCGGCCAGCCGTGGGTAGTGGCACTAGTGGCTGGCCTTGTGAAAATAGCTGCAGGATGCAGCACGAGTGGCGGACTGGACAGGGATTCTGGAACCGACCCCTGAATCCTGAGAGGTGCAGGCCAGGCCAGCCGAGGGGCCCGAGCAGTGCTCACCCTCCCACTTCTCCTAGCCCCTCCCCCCAATGCCTATCCCTATTTCCCCACAGCCACCCCTCCCCACCCAGCACTTACCTTTGGTGAAGCGGGGTCCGGGTGGCAGGGAGTGAAGGAAGGCATGGTGTTGGGGAGCCAGGTAAAAGCTACTTTGTTTTCCCACTTTGCTCTGCCCTGGGCTACGTGCCTGTGCACAGCAGCAGGGTGGGAACTTTAAAATAGCCTTTATCCTGCCCTAGCCTGGCAGCCCCGCCTGGCGCCCCTTAGAGTCTGGTGCCCTAGGCAACCGCCTAGGTCGCCTCTATGGTAGGGCCGGCCCTGTGGATTAGGCTTCCTTCTCCATAGTTGTGAATAATATTTCTGTAGGTCACCCTCTTTTTTTTTTTTTTTTTTTTTTTATTTATTTCCAGGTAGTGTCCATATTATCACTTGACATGGAAGTCATGTCGATAGCATTCATAAAGTGTCCTAAATGTGTCCATCAGTGACTTCTTATTATGTTTGATGCTTTAAGTTAGTTTGTGCTAGTGAAAATTGCTTAAAAAGTAGACCAACAGCTGTTTAATAGCACACTTCAAAACTTGTACAACATTTTAGAACAGGAAGTGATGATAACTGCCATGCCATTCCAGTGGCTGTGGGGAATTTAAATAAGCTGAATTTCCAGTGCTGTCAATTTGTGACTCTTTTCAAGCACTATATTCACTTTCAAAAAGATAAGATGAATAAAAAAGGAAAATCTCTCAAAATATGTTAATTTGCAGCCTTGAAAGGAACACTAACTCAAAAAGAGATCTTTGTAATGTTTCCTGCTCTAATAATCCAGTGTCTCAATCCATTGTCAGCACAATGATATCCTTCAGTTACTGCAACAGGAGAAGAAAGTATCTAATGTGATACAATGATGATGCAAAATTAAGGATTGCAATGGGGGGTGGGATAGATTGAAAAACTCCGTTTTAGCCAGTGTTTTGGAGACTAAACTTATAAAGTTTGTTGTGGTTGTCATACTTTTCTTCTAAAAGTTAACTAGACAGCCTACATACAGTGCCTTTCTCTACCCAGTTTTTCAACCAGTTTGGACTCCCTGAACCCAAAACGTTGGACAGCATTTCTGATGACTCAACTGATATTGTAGCTTCTTCAAATTGGTTATCCTTTATCTGCAGCTCTGATTGTGAGAGTCTGTCAACTATTCAGAACTTGGGAATTACACCAGAAAAAGAGTGAATTTGACCCAGATGAAAAATGTGACATTTTGCTAAAAATCTGAGAATGCAGCTGGTTTGTATAAAATGGAGCTGATGCCTCATTTTCACCTAGAAAGAGTACTGGTTGCCGTGCTCCTATTTGGCTCTAAGAAGCAGAGGTGCATTTTACATTCTGTCTTATACTCTCTGTTGGCCATTAAGTACAATGGTGATAAGGTCTTCCATAAATGCCATTGGATGTTTTGGCACAAGGCCTTCTTTTGGGTCTCATGTTAGCCATTTAGACCATATTTTTAGCCAAGTTTATTTAGGATTTTCCAAAGATAAAAAAAATTGTTATATCCTAATATTAACAATTGACACTTCCATTTGTGAATCAAAAATGAGATTTCTTACAAACCATTCTTATTAACTGAAACTAAGTGAAAACCAATCTCAGTTCTCTTATTTTCAGCTTCTTCCTTCTTGGTTTTTCACTGCATGGCAAACAGTTTGCAACTCAGTTGATGGACAAGCTCCAAATGACATATAGAAGCTTTATTTTAACAACCATGGTTATACTGAACTTAGTTTAAATTGGTACAGAATTTATTTCACTGGATTTGAATTCAGATTCTTAACTATAGTGCTATCTCTAATTTATTCATTTTCTATCTTGTGAATCATGTTTTCTACTTTGAGTGCTGAGAAATTTTAGAAATGAATTCAGATTCCTCACACTTAGTTTTTATCCTGGGGTTATTCATGTTCTTTTATTGATTAAAGCTCACAAATGGACTGAGCATTTTAAATGAAATTGCTTTTTACCAGACCAATTTACATCTGAAATTTACCATGAATGCCATTTGGAAAGTCTGCATATATCATCCATCAATGTTATATGCATTTGCTGGTGCAACCGGAAGTAAACAAAAAGAGAGACCATTTCTACAAAATGAATTAAGGTCAAGTGTGACCTTGTTACATTGATGGAGTGTAATGTACCTACCTACCTGAAAGAAAAACATTTGGTTTAATTAAATATGCTCCAATTTATGAAAACAATATCATGTACCCCAGGTTATATGACCTCTGGAGTGTATGACATTGACTGCTAGAAATCTACTTTTACTTGTAATACTATGGAATTGAATAACATTTTTCTGAGATTCATCATATCAAACATACAAACAGCTAAGAGATGAGAAATTCCTTGATATTGATCCTTTATAGACTCTCAGACTCGAAGGTCAGAAGGGACTATTATGATCATCTAGTCTGAACTCCTGCACAAGGCAGGCCACAAAACTTCACCCACCAACTCCTGCAATAAGCCTCTAACCCGTGAATGAGTTAAAGTCCTCAAATCCTGATTTAAAGACTTTAAGATAGAGAATCCACCAGCAAGTGAGCTATGCCCCATGCTGCAGAGGAAGGTGACACCGAGACCTAGACTATCAGCCCTGCAGGAAAATTCCTTCCCAAGCCCAAACATGGTGATCAGTTAAACCCTAAGCAGGTGAGCAAGTCTCACCAGCCAATCTCCCAAGAAAGAATTCTCTAATAACTCAGAACCCACCAACTCCCATCCCTTCTTAGGTGGCTGGCATATCCACCACCAGTAGTCAAAGATCAGTCAATTGCCAAACTAGGCTGTCCCATCATACCACCCCCCTCCATAAACTTATTTATCAAGCTCAGTTTTGAAGGTAGTTATCCCCCCTCCCCCCCCACACAGCTCCCCTTGGAAGACTATTCCAGAACTTTACTCCTCTGATGGTTAGAAAGCTGTGTCTAATTTCAAGCTTATATTTCCTATTAGACAGCCTGTACCATTTGTTCTTGTGTCCACATTGGTGCTATACTCAAATAATTCTCCCTCCCTGGTATTTATCCCTCTGATGTATTTATAGAGAGCAATCATATCTTCCCTCAACCTTCTTTGGTTAGGCTAAACAAGCCAAGCTACTTAAGTCTTCTCTCATAAAGTAGGTTTTCCATTCTGTGGATCATCCTTGTAGCCTTTCTCTGCACCTGTTCCAATTTGAAGTCATCTTTTTAAAACATGGTGGACCAGAACTTCACGCAATATTCCAGATGAGGTCTCACCAGCACCTTGTATATGGACACTAACACTTCCCTATTTCTACTTGATATACCTCTTCTGATGCATTCCAGGACCACATTAGCTTTTTCCCTGGCCACATCACATTGGCAGTTCATAGTCATCCTGTGATCAACCAGAATTCTCAGCTCCTTCTCCTCCTCTGTCCCTTCCAACTGATGCATTCCCAACTTATAGGAAAAATTCTTTTTTTTTTTTTCCTGTATATGCATGACCTTGTACTTATTATAAATTTCATCCTATTCCTGATACTCCAGTTTACAGGGTCATCCAGATCTTTCTGTATGATATCGCAATCCTTCTCTGTATTGGTAACACCTCCCAACTTGGTGTCATCTACAAACTTAGTACATTCCCACTTTTTGTGCCAAGGTCAGTAACAAAAAAGTTAAATAAGATCAGTCCCAAGATCGATCCCTGAGGAATTCCATTAGTAATCTGTCTCCAGCTTGACAGTTCACCTTTCAGCATGACCCACTGTAGCCTCCCTTTAACTTGTTCCTTATCCACTTTACTGTATTTGAATTAATCCCCATCATTTGTAACTTAACTAATAATTATCTTTGTGGAACTGTATCAAATGCCTTGCTGAAATCTAAGTAAACAAGGTCCACTGCATTCCCCTTATCGAAAAGATCTGTTATCATCTCAAAAAAGGAGATCATGTTGGTCTGGCATGATCTACCTTTTGTAAAGCAATGTTGTATTTTATCCCAGTTACCATTAACCTCAATATCCTTAAGTACTTCCTCTTTCAAATTTTTTTCCAAGACCTTGCATGCTACCAACTAATAGGCCTGTAGTTCCCCAGATCACTTTTATTCCCTTTCTTGAAAATTGGAACTATATTAGCAATTCTCCAGTCATTCGGTACACCCCCCAAGTTTAGAGATCCATTAAAAATCCTTGCTAATTGGCAGGTATTTTCATGTGCCAGTTCCTTTAATATCCCCAGGTGGAGATTATCTAGGCTCACCACTTTAGTCCCATCAAGCAGCTAGAGTGTGGCTTCTATCTCAGTTATGGCAATTTTCCACTTCCATATCCTCATTCCCATTAGCTTCCCTACCTCTATCCACAAGCTCATCATCACCCTCATTAAAATAAGAGGCAAAGTATTTATTTAGATATTCAGCCATGCTTAGATAACCCTTGACCTCCACCCCATCTTCAGTGTTTAGCAGTCCCATTTCTTCCTTCTTTGTTTTCTTCCTATTTATGGCTAAAGAACCTTTTACTATTGATTTTAATTCCCTTTGCAAGATCCAGTTCTGCTTGACTTTTTGCCTTTCTCACTTTCTCTACATGTTCTAACCTCCAAGAGGTAGCTTTCCTTGCTGATCTGTCCCATCTTTCCCTCCTTGTAGGCTTTATGCTTCCTCCTAATCACCTGCCTGAGATGCTACTCTTCCAGCTTGGTCTACAACTCTTGCCTGGGATTTTTTTCCCCCCTTCCTTGGAATGCAGGCTTCAGATAGTTCCTGCAGCTTTGACTTGAAACAATTCCAAGCCTGTTCCACCTTTGCATTCATGAGTTCTTCAGTCCCGTCCACTTCCCTAACTAATTCCCTTAATTTTCTAAAGTTAGCCCTTTTAAAGTCAAAGGCTATGTCTACATTTAACTTTAAGTCAACTTTAGTAAGTCACCTTTATTAAGTTGAAAGTTGACCTTATTAAGTTGAAGTAGAGAGTCTCTCAAGTTGACTTCAGGGGGGGGGGGGGAGAAGTGGTGGAGGGGTGCATTGTAGGTAGTGTGGCAGCAGAGACTGTCTTCCCTCCCCTGACCATGCCTTCAAAAGAGGAAGTGAGCTCAGCCCCTTCCCATTATGCCTGGAAACTTGGAGCCTGAGCAGGTCATGGATCAGCCTCTTCTCCTGTGCTTTGCCATGCCAGGCAGCTGCATGACAGCTGCCAGCTAGTGGTAAGGCCTCTTCGGCTGTGGAGCAGGCCTCTATGGCAACCCACCAGCGTGGAAGAAGAGTCTGTCCCCCCACCTTGCTGCCCAAGCAAGCTGCCACGCTCACAGCACTGTGCTCCAAGTCTCATTGCTTCTGGGCACATGAGGCCCACAGTGACTGGTGGGAGTGGATCATCCTCACCACCTGGCATGATGCCTTGTGGCTGCAGAGCTTTAGGATGAGCAAGCGGACCATCCTCAAGCTCGTCCATGAGCTCACCCCAGTTCTGCAGCGCATGGACACCTGACTCCAACCTGTCCTGCCTGTAGACAAATGAGTGGCCATCGTCATGTGGAAGCTGGCAACCCTGGACTCCGACCGCTCCGTGACCCAGCAATTTGGCATCAGGTGGGCCACCATGGGGACCGCCCTCATGCATGTCTGCAGGGCAATCAGCCGGGTCCTGCTAGCCTGCCTCATCACTCTGGGCAACCTGCATGAACTCCTCGCCTGACTCGGCTTCCCCAAATGTGGGGGCATTGTGGACGCCACCCACATCCCCGCACCAGAATACTGCGCCAGGGACTATGTCAACTGCAAGGGGTACTACTCCGAAGTCCTGCAGGCCCTCGTGGACCACTGCAGAATCTTCCAGAACATCTATGTGCACTGGCCGGGGAAGGCACACGACCCACGGATCCTGCGCAATTCCACCCTTGTACAGGTATATGCAGGTGGTCACCTTCTTCCCCAACCACACCCTCACCATCAGGGACGTGCAGGTGCCAGTCCTGATCCTTGGGGATGCCACCTACCCCTTGCTCCCCTGGTTGATGATGCCATATACCTCGCAACTGAGAGCTGACTGCCTTGTCCCTCCAAATGGCCAGCAGGTCCAGGATTTCCTGGTGGCTCCAGGATGAGGCCCACCTGCAGCACTGGCTCGGCTCTGCCCTGCTCCTAAGCAGCAGGTCTGGCCAGCTGTGGGGTGCAGAGTGGTCAGGGGTGAGTCCTGCCCTGTGGTTGGCCAGGGCAAGCTCTTCCTGTTCCAGGAACTCTGGGAGGGCGGTCCAGGAGGAAGGTCTGGAGGCCATGGAGGTCGACTAAGGGCTACTCTGCATCTATACTGGCTTAAGTTGACTTAATCAGGTCAACTTAAGTGTTGTTGACCTAAATGGAGGTGTTATTAAGTTGACTTTTCTTTAAGTCGATTTAAGGAACTGCTTAAGTCGACTTCAGGAAAGCCTAGTGTGGACACAGAGTAGTTTAGGTCAACTGAAGCCTCCTTAAGTCGATTTAATTTGTAAGTGTAGATGAACCCAAAGACCCTAGTCACAAATATTTTTGTTTACTCCTCTGCTATATTTTAATTTTGTCTAATTTTATTCTAAAGTTAATATTAACCCCACTAATGCAACTCTCAGAATACAATGCCTCTCCTTTCATTTCCAGCCCTGTAAGAAAATTCTTCGCCAGTTCTGGGAAATTTTGATAATTGTACATGTAGCCTAAATGATCTAATATACTGATTTCTCATTGAATAGAGAAGGGGGAAAAAAAAGACAGACAAATCTATAGATAGGCTAGTAGTGTCAGCACTACACTCATGAGCACAGATTGCTAAAATGGTAATGTTGCCTCTAGTTTACAATGAATACTTCATTGTTTTTACCATTTCAATAATGAACTTGGTGCTTTGAGCTGTGCATGAGTCATGATATGCACATACATTTATATTAATATTAGATTTCCACTAGCTCTTTTGAAGGCAGGAGAGGAAACACAGCCTAACTGTTAAAGCAGGGGACAGGAAGTGAGGCTATCTGGGCTTCACCAAACATTTGTTGCATTGTCTTGGAAAGTTACTATACCTATTTCCTGAGCGGTAGCTGTGTTAGTCTGTGTACAGCAAAAACAACAAGAGTCCTGTGGCACCTTATAGACTAACAGATTTCTTTGGGCATAAACTTTCATGGGCTATAACCCACTTCGTCAGATGGGTTATAGACCATGAAAGCTTATGCCTGAAGAAATCTGTTAGTCTATAAGGTACATAGGATTCTCATTTTTACTATACCTATGTTACCTGTGCCTCTGTTTCCCTGTCTGGGAAAAGTGGATAACATATTTGAGCTTCCCAATATCCTTCTGAAACAATCTCATGTTGTTGCTAATGTGCATTGAGATATTTGAATTGAAGACACCACAGAGGTGCAAAGTATTTTGTCAGAAGGTATTTAGAGAAATTATTCAAGTTGTGTTGATATGCAATTTAATCTGGCTTTAAAAGGTTGTTTTAGGACAAAGTGTGAAATGTGATTCCACTAAGCTCGAAATTCTCATTTAATCAATGGAACCAGAATTTCATTCATTGACTTCCAAAGAGTTAGGTTTTCACTCATATTCTGGACCCACTGAAGTCAATAGAAGTTTTGCCATTAATTTTAATGGGACTAGAATTTGGCCCTTAGACACAAATGGTAGATAAATTAATAGTGCAAGAAAGAGGTTGAGTAAAAATATGGGCTTTCCCCGTGTATGAAATGCAATCTCTAATATCCAAATGAAGATATTATAGAACTAGTTTCTGTAGCACCAAAGTGAATTGTGAGGCATTCTTTTCAAATAAAATTACCAATCATCATCATCATCGACATGATTATACTTTTAATAATCTTGGTATGAATTTATCAATAGTAATAAAAAATAACATATTAGAGGTTTCTATTCATCTAAATTAATCTGTTTTTTGAGTGTCACAACAACTTGTCATATAGTTTTAAAATGTCCATGACAACAAAATTGTGTTTTTATATCTAAAAGAAAACGAGATGTATCTACTTGGTATAGATAAATGTAATCTTTCATGTTTTTACTGTTGTTCTAGAATTCACCTTTTCTTTACCACTTGTGAATTATAACATGGCCAAATTGTGTGTATATCTGTTCTGTACTACTTGAGGGATGTGCATAAAGCTAACAACTTTTTGACAAGTTCGCTCATTATTCCTAAAGCAAGTATAATATGTATGACACTATACAGTGCCTCTCAGGTAAATGTGCAACAAGTGAGAAAAGAATGAATACATTTATGACAAGTATCCTTCCTTCTCAGAAAACTATCTGTTTTTGTATACGGGTTAATATAATCTTATCGCTGAGCAAAGCATTCTGGAAACCAGAGTATCTGAAATTACATTGAATTATTTAATTCTGTAGACAGCAAATAGCATCACTCCTGGACTGATCAGATTTCTAGATTAACTTTATTGTTCTGTCTGTGGCACAAACAGAAACAATTACCAGGCCAATAAAGCAGGAGGTCAGGTTACATGGGTCTGAAATCATGGATTAGCAAGGTGACCTGGGTATGATACAAATTAACTTTCCTTCGTGCTTTTTTTCTCTTTAATAATGCAGGCCTGCTTTTCTCTGTGCTAGCTTGTTAACAATGTTGTGCTATTTATTATTAATGGACTTTGTGGTTTTTATACTTCTGATCAGTGATATTATTAAGCTCTTGCTAGCTCTCATAACCAGTTCTGATATCAACGGCTTGCAAATGTTAATCAGAATAAAACAAAATGCACCTCTTTTTTAAAAGAAACTTCAGTGGGCAATTTATTTAAACTTGAAAACGTGCTTACCTGTTGATTCAACTATTGGCAAATGTTAGAGGCTTTGCTGAAATAATTAGTTAACAGGTAAATGCTGTGAAATGAGCTGCTTCATTTTGCTGATGGAAAAAATATTGGAATTAGCCTAATGCTGGAGTCCAGGAAAAAGAAAAAACATTTTTGTCTAGAAATGTAGACAATGTTTACAACAAATGTAAAACTGCAGTCATTTATTACAATTCTAGTTTAACTGGAGAGAAACAAAACAAAGGAAAGTCTCCCAGACTTTGACTCCATACTATTTAAAAAATACCATGGTAATCCTCAAAGATCTACTGTACTGTTTTGAGGTCACATACCACGGTATATTTTTAAAGAGTTAACATTATCTTGGCTCAGATCCTAATTTTTCTCTCAAAACAAAATACCTTGTTCTTTCCCTGGGCTCTAAATTTCTATTTCATTCATGTATGTTTTATTCATCTATATGAATATACTTCTTACCACTTCTATAGTAATGGGAGAATTTTTCCCCACCTCTACTTTGATCCTGCCACTATGGAAATTCCTATACTGCTTAACCACTTCTAAGATCAGCTATTGCAATTCCTTTTGTCATGGCTTTTCTAAATTCCTTTTCACTAATATTCAGAGGGTCCAGAAAGCAACAAGACTATTTAGCTACAAGAAATGGAATTATATCTCCTCACCTTCCATCATTTTCTCTATCAATTTATTACCAGATTCAAAATTGTCCTATTTTGAAAATGTTCTATGACACATTCCCCCTAGCTATTATTTGTATTACTGTAATACCTAGTGGCATGATAGAAACGAGGGTCCCATTGCACTATATACACATAGTGAAAGACAGTCTGTGTCACAAAGAGTTAACAAGATAAATGTACAAAGTAGCCATAGGAAGGATTCAACTGTGGGAAGAGAAATTAAGGGTTGGAATCTCTGGTCCACTGAGATCGTAGAATCAAAATAACTGGAAGGGACCTTGACAGGTCATCAAGTCCAGTTCCCTGTACTCATGGCAGCACCAAGTACCCCAATTAAACCATCCTTGACAAGGGATTGTACAACCTCCTCTTAAAAGTCTCCATTGTAGGAGATTCCACAACCTGCTGAGGCAACTTATTTCAGTATTTAATCACCCTTACAGTTAGGAATTTTTTCCTAATGTGTAGGCTGAATTTTCCTGGCTGTAATTTAAGCCCGTTGCTTCTTGTCTTATCTGTGATTAAGAAGAATATTTTTTTCTACTTCTTCCTCATAACAACCTTTTAGATATTTGAAAACGGTTATCATACCCCCCTCTGTCTTCTTTTTTTCTAAACTAAACAGCTCTTTCAATCTTCCCTCAAAGGTCAAATGCTCCAGACCTCTAATCATTTTTGTTGCCCTTCTCTGGACTTTCTCCAGTTTCTCCACATCCTTTTTGAAATGAGGCACCCAAAATTGGACACAGTACTCAAGTTGTGGCCTAATCAGTGCAGAGTAGAGTGGGAGAATCACTTCTCTTGTCTTACTCACAATACTCCTGTTACTACACTCCAGAATGGCGTTTGCTTTTATTTGCAACAGTATTACATCCCTGATTCATATTCAGCTTGTGGTCCACTATTACACCCAGATCCCTTTTTACAGTATTCCTTCCTAGGCAGTCATTGCCCATTTTGTACATGTGCAGTGGGTTGTTCAACCGTAAGTGTAGTACTTGGCACTTTATTGAAT
The DNA here is from genome assembly GCA_007922175.1 of Pelusios castaneus. Lineage (NCBI taxonomy): Eukaryota > Metazoa > Chordata > Testudines > Pelomedusidae > Pelusios > Pelusios castaneus. The sequence goes on from ML685832.1 coordinate 10,288,976, forward strand.
TTCACTTATTTATCTCAGACCATTTCACCAGTTTGTCCAAATCATTTTGAATTGTGATCTTATCCTTCAAAGCACTTTCAACCCCTCCAGCTTGGTATCATCTGCAAACTTTATAAGTTTGCTCTTAATGCCATTATCTAAGTCATTGATAAAAATATTGAACAAAACCAGACCCAGGACAGATCCCTGCGGTACCCCGCTCGTTATGTCCTTCCAGCCTGAATGTGAACCATTAATAACTACTCTCTGGGAGTGGTTATCCAACCAGTTTTTCACCCATCTTATAGTAGCTCTAACTAGTTTGTACCTCACCAGTTTATTAATGAGAATGTGATGTGATACCGTATCAAATGCCTTACTAAAGTCTAGATATACCACATCTACCGCTTCCCCTCTATCCACAAGGCTCATTGCTACAACATAGAATGCTATCAAGTTGGTTTGACATGATTTGTTTTTGACAAATCCATGTTGACTACACCTAAGCTCCTTATTCACTTCCAGATGTTTGCAAATCGACTCCTTAATTATCTGTTCCATTATTTTTCCCAGAATAGAGGTCAAACTGACTGGTTTATAATTCCCTGGATTGCTCTTATTTCCCTTTTTGTAGATGGGCACTATATTTGTCCTTTTCCAGTCCTCTGGGACTTCACCTGTCTTCCATGATTTTTCAAAGATAATAGCTAATGGCTCAGATATCTCCTGAGTCAGTTCCTTGAGTACCCTAGGGTGCATATCATCAGACTTGAAGATGTCTAACTTGTCCAAGTAACTTTTAACTTGCTCTTTCCCTATTTTAGCTTCTGACCCTATCACATTTTTATTGCCTTCCTCTACATCAGACATCCAGTCTCCACCAACCTTCTCAGTGAAGATCGAAACAAAGAAATTATTTTGTTCCTCTGCCATTTCCACATTTTCATTTATTGTTTTACCCTCTTTGTTGAGTAAGGGTCCAACACTGTCCTTGGTTTCTCTCTTGTTTCTGTTGTATTTGAAGAATGTCTTTTTGTTACCCTTTATGCCTTCAGCTAGTTTGATCTCTGTTTCTGCCTTGGCCTTTCGGGTTTCTCCTCTACATAACAGTGTTATTTGTTTATAGTCCTACTTTGTAATCTGATGAAGATTCTACTTTTTGTAGGACTGTCTCTCTTTATCTTTAAATTATTGAAGGTCTCCTGGTTAAGCCAAGGTGGCCTCTTGCCATACTTCTTATCCTTCCTAAGCAGTGGAATGGTTAGCTCTCATGCTTTTAATAATGACTTTTTGAAAAACTGCCAACTGTCTTTAGTCATTTTTCCTCTTAATTGTTCCTCCCATGGTATCCTTCCCATCAACTCCCAGAGTGTGCTAGTCTACCTTCCTAAAATCCATTGCTTTTGTTTTGGTATTCTCTCTCCTGACATTTCTAAGAATCATGAACTCATCATTTCATGATCCCTTCCACTTTCAAATTCTCGACCACCTCCTCTCTGTACCTCAAAACCAAATCGAGAATAGTCTCTCCCCTAGTAGCTTTCTCTACTTTTTGAAATAAAAAATTGTCTTCAATGCATTCCAAGAATTTATTAGATAATCTGTGCCTTGCTGTGTTGTTTTCCCAACAGATGTCTGGGTAATTGAAGTCCCCCATCACCACCAAGTCCTGGTCTTGGATGATTTTAATTGCTGAAAAAAAGCCTCATCGACCTCTTCTTCCTGGTTGGCTGGTCTATAGTAGAACCCTACCATAAGATCACCCATGTTTTTTACTCCTTTTATTTTTACCCAGAGACTTTCAATCTGCCTGTCTTCTATTTCCATACCAACCTCAGTCCAAGTAGATATATTTTTGATAAACAAGGCAACTCCACCTCCCTTTCTTCTCTTCCTGTCCTTTCTAAGCAAGCTGTACTCTGTTGTGCCACAAAAGCACAGATCAGATGAGGAGAATCGGGACCCTTGTGATATACCTAAAACTGGTGGGGGGAGGAAAGTCTGTATCTGATATAGGAACTGACCGGGTCTCCTGGGTCTCAGTCTAATACCAAAACCATAAGCCATACTTACTCCCTGACCTCATACTCGCTGCACTTCTGTCCCACTGTTTCTAGCACTCCAGTTTTGGACTTCATTCAGTGCACTTCAAGGGGATGCTCTTTGACACTGTATTGCTCCATTTTCCCAGAACTGTTTCTTCTGTACCTTCTTCTTTTAATGGTATTTATATGGTCTCTAATACCATAGTATCTCAGAACCTCACAACCGTTAGTGCATTTTCACCACACAACACCTTATGAGGTAGGGAAGTGTTATTTTCCCCATTTATTAGATGGAACACTGACGCACAGAGAAGCTAAGTAACATTTCCAGAGTAAGTTTATGGTGGAGCAAGGACTTGATCCCTAGACTTCCAAGTTTTAGGCCTTGTCTAAACTGCCTCTGGTTTTTGGTGGCAGTTGAAGGGAGATATGCAAAGTAGGTAAAATACCTTGCGTACCTCCGTTCAACTTAGTAACTCTGCCTTACACACAGCAGTAAGTTGAATGCAAATAGCGTAAGTTCGACTGAGGGCTACTCGCATTGCCAGACTGGAGTTACTAAGTGAAACTCCAGATTGATTGAGTGCGTCTTGACTGACGCCTCTGTCGAAACCAGAAGTTCAAACTGATGGCGTCAAATTTGCCGCTGTCAGTGTAGACATAGCCTTAGACTAATGGAATAGTAATTGGACAAACCTTTCTCTCTGTAAGTACTTCCACTATTTAAATTTCACCATAGAGCCTTTCTTTTCTGCTTCACTTAGGAAAATCACTCGGTATAACATGTTGGGACATAGTACATTAATGATACTATATGCAAATGAATTTATTGAAGTTATTCCTGCACTACTGTGCCTGCTGTGGTCTGCACAAGTGAATCTGATGGGCATTATTTTATAATATAACAAAAAAAGCCTCATCGACCTCTTCTTCCTGGTTGGCTGGTCTATAGTAGAACCCCACCATAAGATCACCCATGTTTTTTACTCCTTTTATTTTTACCCAGAGACTTTCAATCTTTCAATATAAGTCAGGTTTAGCAAACGTTGTATTTTTATGAATTTACTCTAATGAATTGGTTGGTTTTGTTTTTCAACAAAGACTGAAAACAAAAAAAGAGATCATTTGGCCAGAACAGTTTTGGGAAACAGGAGTCAGATTGATCTTTTCTTATTACAGAATATGAAAGAGCAGATTTTTGAGAAAGTAGGGGTCCAGCTGTGCTGCATGACATAGCTAGTATACATGGCAATTATAAACATATGGCTGGAAGCAGTGCTTAATTTGTAATGCAAGAGGGGCTGGGACTCAAGCAATTTTTTTTTAACATTCATAACTGATGCAACAAGCCCAGGAGTGCAGGGGCTTTGACCTGCCAAGCCTAGAGGTGCTGGGGCTCAGCCCTGACACAATTAAGCACTGGCTGGAAACCAATGGAGCCCTAAATGTTGCTTTTCAAAATTGTGAAACAAATAATCAATCACAACCATATTGTTGAGGTCTGCAAAATAATTTAACTTTCTGGACGTCTTCATGCCTTGAAGAGCATTGATAAGAACACTGTGGCTTGGCTTGACCAGATTGCATATGCCAATTAAATAAATCAATCAGATAAACTATTAGGCAGTCACCTAAGGCACCAAGCTTTAAGATGCATCAAGTTAGAAGGCAATGAATTTATTTCTCTATTTAAAAAAAAATGTTATTTTCCTCTATATTGAGTATTGGGGAGGGCGCCAAAGTCACAGTTTGCCTAGCACACCAAAAACCCTTCGCTATGTCTACACTAGCACTTTACTCCATGTCCATACAGGACTTTCATTAAGTTGACTTAAGGGCATCTTTAAGTCAACTTAATAACTGCCACCTGTTAGGTTGACTTAAGGTCTAAGTCGACCTTATTAAGTCGACCTAACCGATGTGGATGCCCTAGGTCGACTTAATTCCTTAAGTCGACCTAGGGCTGGGGAAACGGAGCCATGGCTCGGGGACAAGGGAGCCCTAGCTGGTGGTTCTCTTCCTCAGGGCTAGCCTGTTCAGGAAGCCACCAGCAACTGTCTTCCCCAGCACTCCCTGGGCAGGGGAACCTCTCGGGATTCCCTGACCACAGAGCACTGGCAGCTGTCACTCCACCACTCCACAGGTAGGGGAACGTCTAGGGATCCCCTGTCCATGGAGCGTTGGAGAAGACAGCGGCCGGTGGTCGATGGAAAGGGGAACCTCCGGGCCTCCCTTGTCCACAGAGCACTGGCGGCTGTCTTCTCCGGCACTCCGCAGATAGGGGAATCTCTGGGAATCCCTTGTCCACGGAGCACTGGAGAAGACAACCACTGGCACTTCACAGACAGGGGATTCCCAGAGGTTCCCCTGTCTGCAGAGAGCCAGCGGCTGTCTTCTCCTGAGCTCCACAGAGCAGGGAACCTCCAACAGGGAGCCCCAGAAGCTACTTTCTTGCCTGGACCCACGCGGTCCCAGCAAGAAGAGAGCTTGCACTCCCTTCTCCAGGACCCATGCAGGTCCCGGCAACAAGGGAGCCCCAGCCTGCTCTTCCTTCTCCGGTACCCGCACGGGTCCTGACAAGAAGGGAACCCTGCTTTCTTCTTGCCAGGACCTGCGTGGGTCCAGGCAAGAAAGGAGCCGAGGGTCCCTTCTCACCAGGGACCCACGGCTTCCTTCTCAGTGGGGAACCAAGGCTCTGTCTAAACTTGTAAAGTTAAGTCGACTTAACAGAGTTGACTTAACTTTTTAAGTATAGATATAGCCCTTGGGAAAGTCCTGAAATCAATCACTCTTCTTTGTTACCCCTCTTGTCAACCCTTCTTACAACAGCATAAAATTGAATGCCAGACGCTCACACTGCATATCTATGGAGGGAAATAATTTTCTTTAAAAAACAGATATGCAATAATACAGAGCACTTTTTTGCATTGCTTTATGAAGATGAATAAGCATTAGTATTCATGTTTCACATGTGGGGAAACTGAGGCACCATTTTTTTTCTTTGGAGGATGGACTGGGTTTTTTGTTTTGTTTTGTTTTGTTTTTGGTACAGGTAAAATATTCAAAAACAGTGAATTGATTTAGCGCCTAAGTGACATTTCCAAAAGTATCTTTGGCCCTTAGCAATCTAACACATTGACTTTCAGTACATTTTAGGGTAAAATTTCGAAAGCACCTAAGGCGCAGATTATTAAAGGTAGCTAGATACCTAAATACTGTTGACTTCAAATGTAAGTTAGGCACCTAACCTGTTTAGGTTCTTTTGAAAATTCCACCAAGCACCTATCTGCATCTTTAGGAGACTAAATAGCTGGAAATCTGGCCCTTACTCACATAAGTATTGAAGTCACTTTTGAAAATGGGACATAAGTACTTCTGAATTTTTTTTCTTAAATGTTCTGAAGTCACATTTCACAGCATGTTGACAACTTCCAAAGGGGTAGTGGTGTTGGCTAGTTTAGCAAAACAAACAAGGAGTCCTGTGGCACCTTTGAAGACTAACACATTTTTCACATGAGCTTTTGTGGGCTTCGTCAGATGCTTTGAAGATGGGGAACTAGCATGTCAAGGTAGAGCTTGAACAAGAATCCTCAATAGCTCCTAACTTCCACTCTGGTGCCCTAATCTGTGGGCCAAACTACCACTTACCTCTAAAAGCATTATTTTGTTCTCCCTTCCCATCAAGAAAGCCTGTTAGTGGGAGATTTCTAATACAGCCTTCACATAATAAATCTTTACTTACACAAACGACAAAGTCTGTATGTATATGTTACACATCATCCAGCTCAAAAATTTATGGTTCAGTTGTTTCTATGTCCTTTTTCTTCTCTCTCACTTCAAAACATCCAGTTATTCAAATCACAGTGATAGTCATTCAAATTTATCCTCAAGTCACATTACTGTTCCCCATAGTTTGTCTGACTTTCTATAGAGCATCTGTAGCAACATATTAGGTCCTGAAAACCTGATGTTGCATTTGTGGTGAGGGCAGGAAAAGCAGATCAAGAAAATTAGACGGAGGAATGAAGTGCAAGGACTACTAAGTGTCAGGGGAGATGCTTTGCCCTTTCATATGATGGGGGCTTTCTTCATATATTGGAAAATTGTGAGAGAGTTTTAAAAACTCAGTCTAATAATGGTTCAGGGCAAATATAGGTTGGAATACGTCTGTTTGGAGAGTGCAGCCCAGGAAGCTGAGGATGAATCAGAAGTTACTATGACTGTTTGAGTCTTATTGCAATAAATTTCTGTTCAGCTTCACAAGTGTGAGTTATTGTGCTTCTATAGTCGTCCTGTTCCTACAGAATACTTTGCCTACTGCAAAGTTTCTTGTTTATAGGAATAATGAAAGGGAAGTAAGGCAAAAAACAAAATGGTGCCTGATTTCTGCTGCCTTCACTAATGGTTCAAGTCACAGGGATGATTTCTAGAGCCCTGTGCGTATACAAAAATGGAGATCTGCATCCAATCCTCATCCGTGCAGTGTCAGCCTGTATCCGATCCGGGATTCGCATGCCGGGTTTTATGTCCATCTGCATCTGTACTGCCCCTGCCTTGCACCAGCTCCTGCTCTGACTATAGAAGCAGAGCATCTGGCTGGCTGCTGCAGCGGGGAGGAGGGGACGAGGAGGGAGTTGTTGGAGCTCCTAGAGTCAGAGCTGGGATTGGCTGGAGTGCTTCCTTACTGCTCTCTGCCGCTGTGGCAGAGGCAGCAGCTGCAGCAATCACACTCTGGGCAGGTAAAAATAGAATCTGCATCCAACCTTCAATCCACAACAGTGCATCTGCAGATATCCGCAGCCCCATACACAGATGTGGATACCCATTGATCTGAAGCGGATACCCACAGATCTGCAGGGATGAAATGATTTCATCTTGATAGAAATTAAGCACATTTTGTACTTTATCCATATTTCTGCATGCACATCTACCAAATTCTCAGTTTTTTTCACAAAAATTGTCATAATACAGATACTAAAGTTTGATGCAGTTTTTCACATTATTAGACTATTTTTTCCTAGGGACTGGGAGAGCCCATCCTTGTAACAGTAAGATGTTTAATAATATATTCCTTGGTCAAAAACAGCAATCTGTTTGCTCAGGAAAAATGCTTCAGCTTTGTTTCCAGTCAGCTTCTCATATGCTGAACACAGGAGTCCGAGGGCAAGATCAGGGACTATTTAAATGTGTTTAATAAAAAATGCTTAGTTTAGCTGGTTTACATAATTTATCTCATATACTTTATTCAATCTACAAAAGATTCTTGAGCCATGACAAAGTGTGTAGCATGTTCATCTTCATTCAAGAGTAATACTGAATTCCTTTTTACATGGTGATGACAAAACAATGACGTTTACCATGGCTGATGAGGAAAAATAATAATGATTTATTACCCACATGTAAACAATAAAGGGATTGCTTCTTGTTTTTTCTTCCTTCTTCTTTGTGCTTATCTGTCTGTGTTGAATCGGTTTTGGTTTAGGTTTTTAATTTTCCTTCCCTTTCTTGTTCAATATTTGTAAGATGTAAACATATGACAATGAATATGAATAGAAATAAGCACCTAACACATTAATAGTACTAGAAAAAATGTACAGGAAGACAGGCTACATGAATTATACTGTCAACTAGAATAAAAAACTTACATGAATTCACATGCACAGGTCTGACATGTTATTTCAGTGTATGCCTCAATATAAACTGTAACTGCAGATGTCCTTGTATTGCAAAAACAATCAAAATAGTTAGGGCTTGATTCCGATACCCAAACCCCATCTTAGTAGCAGCTAATGGCATGAGATGATCCATTTAATGGACCAATTTGCTGAGTAATCTCTGAATTCTTCACTCTCTTTTTTCTGGATTTCTAATGTTAGGGTTGAGCTTACTCCTGAACTTAAGACAGTTTGTTATATATCTGCATATCAATGATAGTGGCTTCAGCTGCTTGAAAAGACTCAGCTGATGTTTAATTTGACATCTCACAATGAAATTATACTCCTTGCAGTAACATCCCTCATTTACTGTAGCAGAAGTGCTTCCAAGCCTTCCACATTGATGCTTTTTCTTTGGATTCTCCAGTTGCCAGTGGCAATGAGTGAACACATTTCAAACAAACATACATTTGGGATAGTTTTAAGCAATGGTTCTGATAGATTTTAAATGTGATTCAGTATGACTGAGCAGGTGGAGCATAGGATGAGTCATAGCAGAACAGATGAAAGGTCTATCAAAGCCAGTATTCTGTCTACAACTGCACCTGATGCCAGATGCTTCAGAGAATTAAAATGCAAGCAATCAAACAAATGAAACACCAGAATGCACTATCTAACTGTGCAATAGTATACTTTGGGGAGGGAATGTTTTTTCCTGGGGACAGGTTGGGCTCAGTTGGTACCCTAAATCATGAGGGTGCTGACCTTTGAAATATCATGAAGCAGGTTTGTTTCCAGGGGGGGTCCTGCAGGGATCGTTTTTTGGCCCTCCACTATTTAACATTTTTATCAGTATACAGGAATAAAGTCTAAAACAATCACTGTTAAGTTTTGCAGATGACACAAATTGGAAGAGTGGTAAATAATAAGGGACCTGTCACTGATGCAGAACAATCTGCATAACTTGTTAACTGGGTGCTAACAAACAATATACCTTTTAATATGGCTAAATGTAAATGTATACACCTGAACAAAGAACTTAGGTCATACTTACAGGATGGGTGACTCTATTCTGGGAAGCAGTGACTCTGAAAGGTTATTTCTACACTTGGCCAAATAAGTAGACTTAGCATGTCCACACTATAAAATTAGGTCGACTTAAAGTGGACCTTGTCAAATCGACTTACAGCGTCCACACTGGACTGGTCTAGGTGGACTTGGGACTGGTCCATGGTGGCAGGGGGCACCCGTTTCAAAGTGCCAGGGGGCTCAGCATTTGCCCCATTGTATCAGGGTACAATGAGGGCTGAGCAGGACAGGGACAGGGGCAGAGTATAGGAGCGGGGTGGGCAGGGCTGTGTCCTGCCCTGTGGGTGGGCACGCCAGGCTCTGGCTGTGCCAGCCACCCTGGCAGGGAGGTCAGTGGGGGAGCCCTGGGGGACCATTAAGTCGACTTAAAGTCAATTTAGGGCTAATCCGTGTCTACACTGGCTCAGTGGACTTGATAAAGTCCACTTAGCCAGTAAAGTCGACTTTATTCTAGGTTTTATAAAGTCGACTTAAAAATTCCTTAAGTTGATTGAAGGAAATTGTAGTGTAGACACAGAATAAATTAAGTTGACGTAAGCAGGCTTAAGTCAACTTAATTTACAAGTGTAGATGCACCCAAAAAGATTTGGGAATCAGAGTGGATAATCTACTGAATGTGAGCTCACAGCATGGTGGTGTGTCCAAAGAACTAATGCAGTCCTGGGCTGCATGAACAAGGAGTGTAGGAGTAGAAAGGTTATTTTACCCATTTTATTTGACACTAGTGGAACCACTGCTGAAATACTGTATGCAGTTCTGGTGTCCATAATGCAAGAATGATATTGATAAATTGGAGAAGCATCAGAAAAGAGCCAAGGAAATAATTAAAGGATTAGAAAACATGTCTTATAGTGATAGTTTCAGGGAGATGAATCTATTTAGTTTAACAAAGAGAAGGTTATGGGGTGACAATTATTACCTATAAGTATCTACATGATAAACAAATAGTTCACTCTAACAGAGAAAGGTATAACATGATCCAATGGCTGGGCGTTGAAGATAGACACATTCAGACTAAGAATAAGGCATAACTTTTTAACAGTAAGAATAATAAACCAGTGGAACTAATTTACCAAGGGACTTTGTGGATTCTGTCTCACTTAAAATTTTTAAATCAAGACTGGATTTTTTTCTCTAAAAGATATGTTCTAGGAATTATTTTGAAGACATTCTAAGACCTGTGCTATACATAAAGTGTATACTGAAATATATATACTGAATATACAGGAGGTCAGACTAAATTATCTTAGAGGACACTTCTGGCCTTAGAATGTATAAATCCCTTCCAGGGACATATTCTTCTCCATATAACTACCTAGTCCTTTCCTAAACTATCTGCCTTCCTAAAATTTGTAAGTTGCAAAGGTTCATCTTTTCATAAGAAAGTATTTCTAATGTTTCCCTTTTCCCTACCACACTTTCATCAGTGAAGTCAGGAATACAATTTGTTCTCTTCTGGCCCTCCTTCCACGAACTCCAGACACATATTCAACAACCACCACCAATTTCACAGTTCAGCTACTATAATCACTGAAAACTAGACATTTACCAAAACTAAAAAAGAGAAAATCACAGCCCTACAATCTATATTTAGAGACTAATGGATATGTATGTAATGTGTCTGCTAGTACAGTTACATATATTTGCCACTATAATTATTGTAAACCAGAGAACAGCAATAAATGTATAGATTTTTCATATTTTATATTACAATGAATTATATTTTAGAATATTTCAATAGTGCATTTAATGTTTTGAAATATCAGGGTGCAATATTTGGGGTAATAGATGGCCACCATGTGAATATAAAGCTGCAATTCACTAGAGGGACTCAGTTGCTGTCATAAACTATACATCAGCAGCTTAAGTGGTTTATGAACTGCTACCGAACTCTGATAGTGAAATATATTGGTGCATTTAATGGGTGAGCATTTATTGTTATTTATAATACATAGGGAGGAAAATATCAGCTTCTCTGTCTTCCAGAGACAGGAGCAACCTCTTTCTTCATGCTTGCTAAACTGAACAAGTATGTTCAAGGCAGTAATAGTCTAAGCTTTTCCTACATCATTCCACTAATATGCCTGAATCTTGACGGAGCTGGGAGGGCAGATGCAAAGATTTCCAGGTTCATTCAGTACATGGTCTCTCTAATAAGGCAGTCAAAAAGGTATGAAGTAGGGTCTTTACAATGGGAACAAGATTGAAACCATCACTTTCCAGCTAGGCCACTAGCTGGTAGTCACTTTTGAACACTATTAGAGACAGCATCTCCAACTAAAGACTATGTCTACACTTAGGAATTTAGATCAACTTTACTAAGTCAACTTCAAGTGGGCCTTACTAAGTCGACTTAGAGAGTATACACTAGACTCTTTAAGTCGACTAGTTTGGTCCAGGGGGAGGTGAGGCTCCTTTGGAGCCTCGGCTCCCCAGGCTAGGAGGGCTTGTCCTGGGGAGAGTGAGCCATGTGGGGCTGGCTCTCCTCAAGGCAGCAAGCCCCGGAGCGGTCCGGTGGAGAAGGGAGTGTGGAGCTCCCTTCTGGTCAGGCTCCTTTCTGGTTGGGACCATGCTCCAGCGGGGAGAAGGGAGCTGGGACAAGCCGCTAGCCGCTTGTCCTGCAGAGATCCAGTCCTACGTGGGACTGGCTATCCCCAGGACAAGCCGCTAGCAGCTTCCTGGGGAGAAGGGAGCAGGGGCTCCCTTTTCCTCCTGTCCTAAGTCGACTAAGTGGACTTAGGGCATCCACACTGCTTAAGTCGACTTAGGAAGTCGACTTAAGCATTAAAGTCGACTTTAAACTAGGTTTCATAAAGTCAACTTTAAATTGAACTTAATAAAGTCAACTTAATAAAGTCAATTTAAATTAAACTTAAGCCTGCCTAAATTGACTTAATTTACTAGTGTAGATGCACCCAAAGAGTCAGATTAAAGCAGCCTCAAATGTGAGGTGTGGCAGAGGGAGACTTTAGAATACAAATTCATTTCTGTATGAGAAAAACAGTAGCTCCATGGACATGTATTTATTTGTAGTCAGTCAACACAGCTATTCTGAATTTATATCTGTATAACTGAGATCACAATTTAGGCTGACATCTGACTCATAACATTTCTGTGATTCTTTCTGATCTCCTTTTTCATATGGAGGAAAGATTTGGTTAAAGTCCTCTTGAAATGTTTAAATTACAGGCATTTCAGAAGTTCAGTATTAGTAACCTGCACTGTTTACATCTCTGAGTTCAAGGGGAATAATGTGACTCAGCTTATTCCCTAAGATAGTGGAGAACAAGAGCTTAGAAGACATGGTGTCATTTTTATAAGTGCTCAGAGGACGCCTAACTTTGCTCCCACTGAAGTTAGACCCACATGGATTGTGCTTAGAAAGGTCCCTTTGAATTCTGGATTTTAAAGAAAATGGACTGACATGCTAGTCTTCTGTACAGATACTTGTCATGGATCAGTTCTGCCCACCCACCTTGAGGAATGCTGGTGCACTGATGTGCCAAAAGAACCAATCAGGGAGCGAGGAAAGTTAGTGAACCTAGGCTAAGGAGGCTGGCCCAATTCCTAATGCTCCACGATAAGTAGGATACATAAGTAAATGTAGGGAATGCCCTGATGAGAGAAGTTCTTTCAGAATGGTTGCATAAATATCCAAAAATTGGAAAATGTATTTAAAATAACCCAGACAAAGAACCTTTTGAGTTTTTTTCCTGTATTACCTGTGAACCGCATAACATTTTTTTTCCCTCATGCCCCCATTCTAGTATCTTCCACAGACAGTCAGTGATTTTAATCTTTACATGTAGCTTCTGGAATATTTTAGGGTAACAAAATAGTGCTTAATACCATGATGACACATGAAAAGCAATATTCTTTTTTCTTCAGTAGAAGATTATAGAAGAATAATCCATTGCTTCGCGCATAAAAGAAGTATTGTCATTACTTTATAATCCTATTATGAACAGTATGTATGTTATTCAACAACATATTCTTTAACATAATAGAAGGACTAAATATACGAGGTGAGAAGCTTAGTGAAATTCTGTCTCAATGAAAAAATATTCAGTACAAATTCTATTTTATTTTAGTTCTGACAAACTCTTATGATGCTTACTTTTAAACTTGCATAGAAAAAAGTCAGTCTTCACTCTTCAGCTGAAAATGTCTGTTAATTACTCGTGCATTGTTTAGTGCCATTGGAGTTCATATTTGCAATATTTATAAATGTTGATCTAAATATGGCTGGAAGATTGTTTGGTTACATAAAATAAATTTGTTCAGCAGAAGTTTCATAAGTTTTTATCAGACTATGGCTGTATACTCTGCTGACTTGTTAGGCAAGAAACACATATAAAAATGATGTGGAAAAACTGGAGAGGGTGTAAAAGAGCCACAAAAATGATTGGAGGTCTGGAGAAAATGCTTTAGAGTGAGAGATTTAAGGAGTTCAATTTGTTCACTTTATCAAAAAGATGATTCAGTGGTGACTTGGTAATAGTATATGAGTACCTTTGCAGGGAGAAAATAAGGATACTAGGGAGTTTTTTAATTTATCCGAGAAAGGCATAACAAGAATCAATGCTGGAAGCTAAAGCCAGATAAATTCAAATTTAAAATAAGGTATTTTTTAAAACTTTTTTTTCTTAAACTCTGGGCTAGAAGAGTATCCTGGTTACTGGGTACGGATAATCTGCTGTTGGGATCTCTTATCCTCTTCTGTTGAAGCCATTTCACTTTAAATAAATAATTAAATATGTATTGGGGGTGAGAGTGGGAGAGAGGGTATGACTACACTAGCAATTTAAGTTGACTTAAGGAGGCTTAAGTCGACCTAAATTACTCCCTGTCTACACCAGAAATTACTTAGGTCAACTTAATGAAAGCTTAAGTTGACTTAATAAGAACCACCCCTTAGGTCAACTTAAGCTTTAAATCGACTCCTTAAGTTGACTTGAGGATGGTGTGGACATGGAATAACCCTTAAGTCGACTTTATTAAGTTGACTTAAGGGTGGTTAGGTTGACTTAACAAAGTGGACTAAGTCAACTTAAAGTTAAGTTGACTTAGTCCACTTTGTTAAGTCAACTTAATAAGGTTGGCTTTAAGTCGACTTAAAGTCGACCTTATTAAGTCGACTTAACAAAGGCGACCTAACTTTTTCTAGTGTACACATACCCTGAGAGACTAACTCTAAGTCCAGTGGCTATGGTACTCCCCTGAGGGTTGGAAAATCTATGTCTAAAGCATTTCTCCTCATCAGGTAGAAGGGGTTATTGAACTGGGATCTCCCACATCCTTGGTGAGCGCCCTAACTACCTGGCAAAAGGTTATAAGGAGGGTCGCCATCTCCTCTCCCTGGCCATTGCTGTTGCAAGAAACAGCGTAGGCATTTAAGGCACCTGAATGCAGGAGTGAGTTCAAAGGAGTAGATTGAAAACAAAGATAGCCAACTCTCTCTAGCCCAGGCAAGTGCCTAACTGTGTAAGATGTCAACAGAGTCCTGTGGCACTTTTAAAGACTAACAGATTTATTTATCGCATGAGCTTTCGTGGGAGAAAATCTGACAAAGTGGGATTTTCTCCCACGAAAGCTCATGCGATAAATAAATCTGTTAGTCTTTAAAAGTGCCACAGGACTCTGTTGTCTTCCTACAATAGACTAACACGGCTACCCCTTTGGAATTTGACTACATGTGTAAGATGTGTGAGGCTTAGGACACATCTCTCTCACCAGTATCTGCTCTCAGCTAATTTAGGCAGTTTCCCACTTAGTGTGCTGGTTTTTGTGGATCCCATTCTCAAATGCCTCCTTACTCCCCTATATTATAACAAAGGCCTCTGACACAGAACTCGGGGTTTGTGGATTCTGCTGTGAGGTTAGGCTGTGAGGTGGTGGGAATATTTTATGATTCATATGTGTGACTGGCTTTCCTCTGTACTTTGCATTGCTAGATCATGGATGCAAATGGTTAAAGAGCTAGTCTTGTGGCAAAGTAAGAGACATGAGAAATTGTATAACATAACTGTCTAAAGTGGAATGAATGATTAAAGCACAGGCAGAAACTGACCATATCAATGGAGTATCCAAACAGCTCATGAGAGACCCAATGACTGAACAATTGATATCTTTCCATCGGACTCTCCAGCAAGTGGAGCATGTGAACTCAGTATGGATCTGCAGGAACTGGTGGCTGGCATGAGAGTTAGCTTTTGGAGAGACACAGGGGTCTCACCTTGGTCTCATCTTGGATTGACAAAGACAGAGGGCGAGAACCAAAAAAAAAAAAAAAAGGATTTGATAGCAGCTTTCCAAGGTGGAACACTGGCTTTCCCGAAAGGACCAGGTCTTAAACTTTGCTTTTCTCTGATAACCTAACTTCTTGATCCTGTGTTCTAAAAGTGACTAATAAATCCTTCTCTGTTTTGAAAAGGCTGCCAGGTATCACTGGAAAATTAAAAAAAAATAATTGCTTAGGTGTATGTGTCACTGCAAAAGTTTCTGACGAGGAGCGTGTATAAGCTGGATTCATAGACAGATCTCACAGTGTGAAACAAAAGTGCCAGAGGCACAGACTTGGGGGCACTATGCTCTCATGGATTACCCTGCAGGAAAAATGTGACCCCGGGGGTTGGGGGGGGTGGTCTGGCACACTGCACGGGTTTCTCCAAGGGACAGTTTAAAAGCTAGCCATAACACAGATCCTTGCCTAACTTTGATGTGCCTAAGTCACTTTTTAGACTTTGGACTGTCCCCCCATTAAATAAGGTCTTATATTTATTAATACATCTTCTTAACCACAAGAAGGTAACCTCATGGTGGATATTTAATTGGACGTTTTCAACTGGGAACTCCACTATCAACAAATTCAGAGTGTCTTCAGATTCTCATTTGCATACACTCATGTCTTTGCAGGCTGGTCTACACTTTCTGCCCTTTTCAGTGGCAGTTGAACTGAGATACACAAGTTACTTAAAATAACTTACCTCAGTTTGAATGTCTAACTCCTGGCTTGTCCACTGTGCTGAGTTGAAAGGAGAGGGCATCCTGCTGGGATAATGTTTCTGGATCAAACTTCCTGATCAGTTGAGTGGGCCTTCATAGATCCGAGCAGTTGATCAGGAAGTTTGAAATGATGGCAGCAAATTTGCCATGGTCAATGAAGACAGGCCTGTATTAAGATTACACTGTTTGTACTTTCAGACATTGGTTAAGCGAAGTGATAGCAGTTGCCAATGATTAAAGCCCTTCTAGAAAAATATTCTCAAGCTTTGCAAATGCTATTATTTGGCTTTTACCAATTTTCATTGTTGTACTACTCAAGCATCTGAAAATACTGATCATGTTAAGAAAACTCAATACATTATCTAAGGTATATGTGTTTATGGTAATAAATTAGCTTAATGTAATTGTGAGGCTGTCTGTTAAAGTAAGACAATGTAGTGGATGATACATACACATGTGCGCACATGCATAATACATGGTTAGATTAATAGATTTTAAATCAGAAGGGATTAATATGATCATCTAGTCTGACCTACTGAACAATGCAGGCCACAGAACCTCCTGTCCACTCCTGCAATAGACACCTAACCTATGGTGGAGTCATAGAAGTCCCCAAATTATGGTTTAAAGACTTCAAGGTACAGAGAAACCACCAGCAAATGAACATTTCCCCACACTACTGAGAAACACAACCCCTCCCCCACTCCCAAGAGCCTCTCTCAATCTGTCCTGGGGGAAAATCCTCTCCTGACCACAAATATGGTCAGCTAAATATGGTTAGCTAATCCCTGAGCATGTGCGCAGGACCCACCAGCCAGTCACCCAAAAAAGAATTTTCTGCACCAATTCAGAACACATCCCATCTAACAACCCACCACAGACCATTGGTGCATTTACCATTAAAAGTTAAAGAGCAGTTGTCATATTAGACTGCCCCATCATACCATCCCCTCCATAAATGTATCCAGCTCAGTTCTGAAGCCAGCTAGGTTTTTTGCCCCAACTAGAGGTCTAGCTTTCTGCTGCTTCTTCAAAACTCCTATAACTACGAGGAAGTGCATCTTTGAGGGTTTTCTCTGAAAATCATTAAGATGTACATTTATATTTGTTACATGAAGCTTGAGAACAGGTTTGTTTGTTTTTTTAAGTGTTTTATCAGATTTTTAATCCTGAGCATAATTGCAAATTGACTGTATGTGAAAATAAATCTATTTACCTAACACTTATATACTTAACCATTATTCAGAGTTTTTATCTCCTTTTTTTTTTTTCTGGCACAGACCTTTTGCTTTTAAGAGAAATGTTTTATTTTTCCTCTCAGAAAGCACCTTCTATTACTGTAAGATCCTATGGTGAAGTCACAATGCTGAAATTGTGCTATAATAATAATTACCACAGTAACACACTGTTAAATACAGGACTATCATTCAATTGTAAGCAAGATCAAGCAAGAGAAACTGGGTGTTGAGATAAAAAGTCCTTATTCCAAACACAATATCGGCAATAATAGGAAACACAATGGAGAGCATAATGTTTCCACAAATGATGACACAAGGCAGAGGGCACTCTAGCTATAGGCAAACTAGACAACAGCCTAGAACGGCAGATACTGCATAGGATGGCAGGGGTAGCTGGGCTAATCCTCAGTGGTGCTGTGACCTCACACTCACTCAAATTTAGCGTGACTATCCCTGCTTCCTGACAAAGTGGCAGCTGGGCCAAACCTGAGGTGGCACTGCAAATGAGTTCCTCCCTTTCACCACCAAATCATCAGAAGATTCACTGCATACCCCAGGAAACTCTGATGGCATGCCCATCTGATTGAGAAAATCTATTTTAAGGAATAGGGTGGGGTAGCAGAGAGAAGTTTTGCCTAGAGTGACAAATTGTCTTGAGCAGCCTCTGGCACCAGGAGTTTTATTTCTTCTATTGGTAACCAGAGGTCCATATCTAGATCTTAGGCTAACCGTGCAGTTGTAGAAGAGTTTATTCACTACTGGTTTGCCCCCTTATGGCTAGCATGGCATGAAGACTTGCTTCATCAGGCATTCTCTGACAACAGAGACTCCAGCACTATAGTTGTCTGTTTCTTCTCATGACTCAGCCCTCCAGTCAAGCCACATTTTAGTCCCATGCTTTCTGAGGTATACAAAGTGGTTAATAAATGAGATACAAGCAAACGTAACTCTTCACCCCTTCCCAAGCTCATCAATGTTGTCCTCTCATTTTTGTGGGGAGCAACACCCACCATGGCTTCTTCCATGGAGCCCTACCTCCAAACTCAGACAATCCTTCTACCTCTTGTATCAGGGTGTTCCCACAGTGACGCTTTGGATGTCTTCTTATCTTGCCATTCCTTTAAGCCCTTTCCAACTGTGATGCTGTCTGGATTTAGGGGACCATTTATGATATTTCATATTAGTATTTCATAATTGCTATATTCCATAGAAACTATGCCATGTTTGGTACCAATAGAACGGTTGTACTTTGCTGGGAATGATTATATGGTCATGTGTAGGAATTGCATCTGTATTAGAAGTTATGAATATGTTTGTTATATCTATATTTCAACCTGTGTGATTCTGGGAAACTCCCCAGATGGGATGTCTAGTTCCATTGTTTCCTTAATGGGCCATTAAAGAAGCTCCCAGGTACAATGGGCCCAAGGAGAAACTGTTAAGCCACTAGGACTTGAAAATGTGACTCAACTCCATTTTGATTGAAAAGAACCTCACACACCATGGAGAAGGCCAGAGGTGATAAAGAAAGCAGCCCCGACTCCATCTGGTCTCAAGTCCCAAGTCTTCAGTCAATGCCAATCTCTGGAACTATTCATCTGTGACTGGACAAAGGACTGAGACCCACCCAGGTGCTGGGTGTCTACCAGAGGAGGAAATCTGCAAACTCAAGAGGAAAAAATCTGCAAACTACTTTACATGGACTTTAAATCATTTGTATGTATGTGATTCACTGTGATGCTTTAACATCTCTCATATTTTGTTCTTTTCTTTTTATATTAAACCTTTAGTTGTAGTTACTAAAGGGTTGGCTATCAGTGTGGTATTTTGGGTAAGATGCACAACTATATTGTTCTGTGTGATGTGGCTGACCCTTTGGGGTCAGGAGAACCTATTACTTTAAGGGACCGTACACCTGGGTGGGAGCCAGATGAGCTGGAGTGCACTAAAAGGAGCTGTTTCTATTTTGCCATGCTTCTTGGTAACCAGTGTGGGGAACCAGAAGTCTGGTTGTGGCTGATATGGAGACTGGTTTAAGTACCATCCATCAGTGTTTGCCACTTACACTGTCAGGAGGGTGTCCCAGGAGGCCACAGTCACACCACCCTTGGCCTTACTGGATATCTGCATCCTTCACTCTCCAGCCCAGCCTTTCCTCCAGTATCTAGAAGCCAGGAGTGGATAATGGGGATGACAAGCTCTGTTGGATATTTTGGGCAATATAAATAATGCTTATTATGTTAGTGTGAGTTTATTTGATATGACCTTTGATCAACACATAGGTTAGTTAATTTATACATGTATTTGTCAAAGGCAGTCTAGAGAGCCCAGAGCACTGTATGGGCAGGATCACTATAGAACAGTAAAAATCTAAATAAGGATGCAAACAAAGCACATATTATTATGCCTGATCCCCATGGATTTTCAAGGTCTTCCCAACTCCACTAGAAGTTGGGCACTCTATATAAGAAATTCTGTAGCAAAAGGAAATGTGGAGATTTATGACTTTTCATGGGTATTGCTTATATATAAACATCTGATAAGAGTATTGGTGCTTTAGAAGTAGATGTAAAAAGTATAGAGCAATTAAGGAGAGATTTTCACAATAGTTAGATTCCACATTAAGTTCTGTTTAAAAATTTTTTTAAAAGTCTGTTTGTTCTTTTAATACCACCCCCCATCCCAAGTTCAGTGTAAAAAAAAATGTTTTCAATTAAATATTTCCCAGCAGTGTTTTCCGTCCAAATGCTACCTCATTTGCTAATGCAAGATGGAAGTGAAAATTGCCTAGGACAGCATTGAGTCTGTTGCAAATAAAGTGCAAAATACTAAAGAGCAAAAATTAAATAGTTTAATTCAGGAGGTCAATCTGATTCTAAGATACTTTTCATTAAAATAATCTAAGATGCTCTAAATAACAAAAGTAAAGATACTTTCAATATTACTTTTAGTTTGACAAGGTGTTTATAAGCCTATTTCTTGATATTAGAGAAATTAATTCTTAATTTCTCATTCTGCTTGATGACCCTTTAAGGTCACTTAGGAGGTTTTGGCCATATATATTAATACTCAGGTCAATATATTTCTGGCACATCTCTCCATGTGGCATTCAGTTATATTAGAGGCTTATCAAATATTCCTTTTATCAATTTTCCACATTATGGCAGGAGAAAACCTCATGTCACTCTCTTTTTAAAGCTTTTATTAATTATTCTTATTCTTATTCTTATTATTCTTTTAAGATAATGACTCATTTTTCAGGAGACACAAGTGTATGTAGTTTGTATGTTTCCCAATCCTGAATAAGCACCAAATCACTACAACTGTATGTTTAGTAGAAAAGTCTGTTATTTCAGAAATAATGTTCTGGAGAAAGAGCACATGAAGCAATTAATTTATTACTGAAACAAAGGTGATGATTTTCTGAGCCTTTCAAGGTCAGATCACCATTTTGATTCTAGCCCATGATGAAAATTCATTACCATCTGAAAACAGTTTATTATCATATGTTGAATGAATAATGTCTCAATTTGTTACACTGTTCCATCTAAATACATAATGATATACTATATGCAGTGATCACCTCATTATCCATCCCTGAAATACAACTCCACATGGTCTGAAACATTACAACTATGTCACAGAGTACAGGAACAGTGCAGGTCAAGAAGTGAAAACTAGTTTATCTAAGTACTACAAAGAGCATTTATGTAATTGTCCAAAATGGCTTAGGCCAACATAACTGGCCTACACTCTACTCTTGCCAAACAATCTTCAGTGGCCACAAATTGTCATGACATGAGTTTTACATATCCTTCAAACTAGAATGGTTCGGGTTCAGAAATGAGTCCAAGGGTATGTCTGCACTGCTGGTGACTTGGGGATTGATGCAGTAGGATCAACGGAGGTGCCTATGGAAAAGCCAGCCAAATGAACAGGGAGTACCTAAGCTAGCCAGAAGTGAAGTGAAGTGAAGAGAAAGTCATGTCACTTATGCTCTGATCCTCACAGGTATTCAAGCATTTAACTCTGATTAAGCTGAGCTTTTAGGAGCTTGGCAGGTGGGCCAGAAAGGAACACCAAGCTCTGCTCAATATCCTCAACCATGAGCCCTGTACTAGATTTAGATGGCTATACCAGGTCAGTCTGTGCCTCAGTACATGAGGAAGAGAACCATCATCTCGCCAAGCTCCAATATAGCCAATTACCTGGTGGTTAGAGCATCCACCCAAGATGTGGAAAATCCAGATTCAAAATACTCCTATGCCTAATTCAGACTGCGGACTAGAACCTACATCTCCAGTGTCACAAGTGAGTACACTAGCCACCTGACTTTAATGAGGCGGGTTGCTCACATTCTCCCTTGTTGGAGCTATTCCAATTTATGTAAAAAAGAAGCTGAAAGGCCATACTGTTGCATGGGTGCAATTCATCAAATCACCTAAACGACAGTGACTATTGGAAGAAAAATATTAAGCAAAAAACACAGAAAGAATATTAATACAAGACATGCTCACTGTCAAATTGCAAGGCATTCACATGTGAGAACTTCGGCTCTTATCACCTAATTTATACATGCTCACCTCCCTCCCAGCAGTTTGTTAAGACATTTGTCCAAGTTTCACAAAATTTTGAATCAGATGTTTCATTAACGTTGAAAGCATGCAGAGACAGATGAATGGTGACAACTGGAATACTTGACACTTCTGATTGATTTAAATACAAAGCTTACTTTAGTACCACAGTGCTTAATCACCAAGCTCAGTATATTTTCACCATAGTCTGTTTTTGGACTCTTTAGCTCTCCTCTATTCCTCTGTGAATGAGTGTGTGATCATTTCCAGAGAAAAGTCAGACTTTTATGCACACAAGAAAATCATATCCTTCTTGGCTGCACACTTCACTTCTCACCTCAACCCCAAAACAAGGTAATTGCCATCTATATCCGATTACTGTCTTCACTCACCAGCAACACTTCTCCACCTCCTGCTGCCCAAGGCTTCTCTATCTAGGACCCAAGACCACCACCTTCCCAACTCCCCACACCCTGCCTCTTGCTGTCTAAGGTGTTGTTACAGGACTCTGGCTACAAACTATAGTGCAGGCCCTAAGGTTCGATGGGTTTGGTAGGCACAACACCGGGAGATGTGGTGAAAGGCACAAACAAACAGTTTTATTAAGATACAAACAAGAAAGAAGAGAAATAGGAAAGAACTAATTTGCATTTGCAGTTAGTGTTTACCAGTCCCTGGCTGCCCCTCGGGTGCAGAATATCAGGTTAATTGACCCCTTCTGACCCACACCAACCTGCTCAGAACTTGTGTGGAGTGGAGACCCCACCATGTGGATATCTATGCAATTTATATGCCAAGAATCTAGAAAAAGATTAAAGTAAAGTACAATAGGAGATACCATATATCTTTTGTTTCCTTGTTACCCTGGAAATCAAATTGTGTTATCAGCAGGTCTCTCTGTCCATGCCAGGGATAACCTAAAGTGGTTGTTTTGCTAATTTTAACTGGAGGCTTTCTTAACTTATTCTCAAGAGACTTGAATACCATCTTCCAATCAAGGATTGACACTTAAACCAGTAAATTATTTGAAAACAAATGTTTTCTTTACTGGGTAATAGTATTAAAACAATTAGGATTTTAAAAATGAAAACAACTTAATACACACACACACACACACACACACCCCTATAATGGGGACTACTATTAAGAAATATACAATATAGACAAGTGTTCAGTTTACCATAAACTATAATGCTTACAGTATTACAATATTGTTTCTAATAGTCTTACACTTCACACTTTATAATATAGATAAACAATACAATAACATTATCTTAACATTCTCTTCTTAACACTATTTAACAACTTAATATATATGTAAACACTTTAATCAACTTAACACTATACATCTTAACATTATAAACTTAGCAATCTAACATTCAGCAAATTCCTATCAGTCCGCTGCTAAATTGGTAGGGAAGGATCTCATTTAGACCACAGACACTCAACTTTATTTACAGGTGGACTCACACATCCTTTGCTTACATAACCTTTAAAAATCTTTGTTTGTCAAGGAAGATCCTTCTGCTCTGTCATGAACCAACACAGGAGACACCTCAGGCTCGGACACAGAGTGGGAACTAATTTAGCCCAGTTGTCTGTAACCTAGAGGTGAAGCCTACCCTGGACTTGCACACAGAGTGGGGACTCAGTTAGTCCAGCTGTCCAAAGTCCATGGGTTTGCCTTTGCAGTAAAGGCCTACCTCAGGTCTAGGCACAGTTTCAAGGACTTAGTTAGCTCAGTTGCCTTTTAACCCAGGTTTGCCTTTGCAGCCTCCCAAGATTCTTGATAGATCTTGATTGCTCTTTTATCTTTGCTTCTTCCTCTGCTGTAGCTGCTGCTTTATGCCTTTGATGTTCTCTGCTCTGTTCTTTTTCAAAGTCCAGTTCCTCAATGTTCTTCTTAGGTGATTCACTTTCTACTAAGGTCTGTTTCCCTACAAAGTTCAGCCTCCCACCTGCTAGTTTTTTATACAGTGTAGCAGGACTTGGGGGAGGTGGTATAGCACATATAATGCAGGGTGTCTTTAGGATAAAGCAACAACATTATAAAACGTTAGGCTCGAGATTCTAAAGGAATATATAACATAGAGGGATGACATTCAGGCTATATAATCAGCACATAGGGAAACATGAAGGGCGGTAAAGGGGATTATCTTTCAACTGCCTGTTTCCGAAGTTTCTTATCACTATCCCTTACTTAAATAACTCTTTAACTAGAGGCTTCTTTGATTAGGGGCTTCCTTAAGTCGACTTAATGAAAGCTTAAGTTGACTTAATAAGAATCGCGGGGTATTCAAACTAATCCTCCTTTGGTCATCCTAACCCTTCCTTAGGTCGACCTAAGGCCAGTGTGGACACATAAGTCCACTTTCTTAGGTCGACTTATTAAGTCCTCGTTAAGGGGAGCCACTTTGTTAAGATGACTTAATAAGGACGACTTTAAGTTGACTTAAAGTTGACCTCATTAAGTTGACTTGACAAAGTCAACCTAACTTTTTGTAGTGTAGACATAGCCTAAAAGTCTATTACACAGACAGGAAGTAGGCAAAGTGAGTTTATCTCCTTATTATCAGTCACCCACAATTTAAAAAAAAAAAGCTTCAATACCGACATTATTGACGTTGACATTATCAGCAGCAGAGAGCACCAAAACTGAATGGGTTTGAAGCTAGAGTCGTCTCTCACATCTAGATCTGGTTCCTCCAAATTAGTAGTGAAACACATTTGTGGAGTGATGTCATAGGGTATGTCTGTACTGCAGGCACTGAGTCAGGCTTCAAGGAGCAATGAAACAGGATTGACTGAGCGGACAGTGGACACCCACACAATCAATCCTGGATAAACTCTCCCCTGAAAGAGTTACGCTGTGTCAACCAGAGGGTATTTTCTATCAGTGCAGAGCAGTGGAGATGCTATGGTAAGGGAATGTTAATAAGTCCACAGGAGATATGGACACTTCAGTAAATAACTTGCGTATCTCCTGTCAATGCTGCTGGCAGTGTAGACCAGGACAAAGAATTTCTGAAACTGCTGTTCATAGTGCAATTGGCTATGTCTACACTTAGAAAGATAGGTCGACTTTATTAAGTCGATAGTTGATTTTAAGTCGACCTTATTAAGTTGACCTAGAGAGTCTACACTAGACTGTCTAAGTAGACTGGTTAGGTCAAGGGGGAGCTGAGGCTCCTTTAGAACCTCAGCTCCCCAGGCTAGGGGGGCTCATCCAAGAGAGAGCCAGCCCCGCACTGGCTCTCCCTGAGACTTGTTCTGGGGAGAACCAGCTGCGCAGGCCAGCTCTCCTTGCAAGGACACACAAGCCACTGTCAGCTCACGGCATGTCCCGAGGAGAGACAGCTCTATGGACTGGCTCTCCCTGCAGGGACAGGTAATCTGTGAGTGGCTCATCCGGGAGATAGCCAGCCCTGAACGGGGCTGGTTCTCCCTGAGACTGGGAAGCCAGCAGCAGCTGTTCCAGGGAGAACCAGCCCCGGCTGGGTCTCCCCAAGACAGCAAGCCATCAGCCTCGAGCAGTCCCAGGAAGAAGGGAGCATGGAGCTCCCTCCTGGCCAGGACCGCAGGGCTCCTTTCGGGCTGGGTCCTCTGGGGTCCCAGGGAGAAGGGAGCACAGGGATCCTTATGGCTGGGACCGCTCGGGTGTGGGGAGAAGGGAGCACCATGGTCCCTTCTCCAGGACCACCTAGGTCCCAGACAGAAGGGAGCCACAGTCTGAACTCCCTTCTCTGGGACCAAGCGGTCCCGGCCAGAAGGGAGCCCTGCTCTCTTTTCCCCGACTCGCAGGGTCTGGTCAAGAAGGGAGTGTGCTGCAGCCAACAGGGAATCCCCACAGAAGGGAGCCCCACGCTCCCTTCTCCTCAAACCTGAGTAGTTCCAGACAGAAGGAAGCCCCACGCTCCTTTCTCCCTGGCTCAGCTAGGGGCTGGCAGATTGCTGTCTTGGGGAGATCCAGCCCCTCATGGGGCTGGCTCTCCCAGGGATGAGCCCCTCGCAGCTTGCCTGTCCCTGCAGGGGAGAACCAGCCATGTGTGGGCTGGCTGTCCCTGGAACAAGCCGCGAGCAGCTTTTCAGGGAGAAGAAAGACCCCGGGATTCTCCAGCCAGGGTTCCACTGGAGTATTTCCTCCAGCTGGAGCCCTGGCGGGGGAGCCCTTCTCCCCAGGACCACGGCTCCTCTTGCAGGGAAGCCAAAGGTCTGGGGAGAAGGGAGCAAGGGTTCCTCCAGGGTCAAGGGAGCCACAGCAATTCCCTTCTGCCAGGGAGCCATGTGGGGCCCCCTTGTCCCACCGCCCTAGGTCAGCTGATGGAAGAAGTTGATTTAGGGCATCCACACTGGCTTAAATCGACTTAAGAAGTCGACTTAAGCCTTATTCGACCTAAAACAAAGTGTTATTAGGTCAAATTAAGCTTTCTTTAAGTTGATTTAAGGACAACTTAAGTCGATTTAAGGAAAGCCCAGTGTGGATGTGGAGTAAATTAGATCGACTTAAGCCTCCTTAAGTCGACCTAACTTCTAAGTGTAGACACACCCATTGTTATTTGAATATAAACAATTTTGTTCTCTAAGGTTGTCAGTAGGACATCTCTTCCAAGCAAAAACCATATACCTTCTATGGAAAATATTTTAAAAGAAAATTGTAAAAATAATAGTTAACACCATTAGAATGGATTTAAAAACACTTTTATTCCTGTGATTAGCTGAATCCAATGTGATAGTCTGAACCAAACAAGAAGGTTCCCATGGAAGGTTATGAGAAAATTTTCACAATCCAACTTTAACTATGTATTTTGTACTAGCAGACTAGCAATTCCCTTGTAAATTATTTCAGATTTATAAAAAGGGGGCATGTGCATCATGGGTGCCTCAAGCTTTTTAGGGTAGTAATCCCCAGGAAAAAATTAACATATAATAAAAGTGAAGAATGAGCCACAGGAGAATTGAAATAAAGAAATGGAAACAGCCAAAGTGGATAAATAGCATTAGCACGGGAAAACACTGGAGCACCTCAAAATGCAGAAGACAACCCTCAAACAGCAGTAAACTAACTACACCATCTGTTCATAAATATGGAGCCTTATGAAAGGGCTCTGTATATAAACAGTGGCTCAAGTGTCTTATATAGGGTGTGTATAGTTGACCAAAGAAACATTAAAAGAGCCGCCCATCATTAATAAGAGTTTTACCCTTAACTTCAATGGTAGCAGGGCTAGCACTGTCACAGAATCAAAGAATCTTAGGCTATGTCTACACTTGCACTTTTAAGTCGACTTAGTGTGTCTACACCTAAAATTAAAGTCGACTTAAAGGGGAACTTACAAAGTCGACCTAGAACGTCCACACTAGATGCTCTAGGTCGACTTTGTAGGGCTAGGGGGACCTTGGGCAGGTCCACGGTGGCAGGGGGGCACCCCCTGTGTGCAGTGGGGCAAAGGGGTATAGGGACCCTAGCAAGGCAGAGCCTTGTGTGTGATGCTGTCTGGATTGAGGGAAGCATTTATGATATTATTTTCTATGGATATCTCATAAATGCTATAATCCATAGGAAATATGTCATGGTTGGTATCAATAGAAAGGTAGTAATTTGCTGGGAATGATGATATAGTTTATGTCTAGGAATTCTATTTCGATTAGAAGTTAAGAATTTGATGTTATATCCATACTTTAACTTGTGTCATTCTAGACAAATGCCTTAGATGGGAGGGTGTGAACAATCATTGTCTCCTTAATGTTAAGGAATCTGCCAGGTGATATGGTCCCAGGGAGTAAACTGATGAGCCATCAAGGACACAATGCTTGTATTCTTTATGTCCTTAATGGCTCATCAGGATACTCCCTGGGAACATTCTACCTGGAAAATTCCTAAACATTAAGGAGACTATGGTTGTTCACACCCTCCCGTCTAAGACATTTCTCCATAATGACACAAGTTAAAGTATGGATATAACATCAAATTCTTAACTTCTAATCAAAATAGAATTCTAGACACAAACTATATAATCATTCCCAGCAAATTACTACCTTTCTATTGATACCAAACATGACACAGTTCCTATGGATTATAGCATTTATAAGATATCCATAGAAAATAATATCATAAATGCTTCCCTAAATCCAGACAGTGTCACACCCTGCCCACATGCCCTGCCCTTTGGCGGGCATTCCAGGATCCCCCTGTGCCCCCCCCAACAGGGAGGGCATTGGCGTAGTCCTGGGGTAGCCCTAAGTCGACTTAGGGCTACCCCAGGGCTACACTGGCTTAATTCGACTTTAAAAAGTCGAATTAAGCCTTAGGTCAAGTAGAAAGGTGGTTTAATAAAGTCGACTTAATTTTCATTAAGTCGACTTTATTTTGCTTAAGTCGACTTAAGCAAGCTGCTTAAGTCGACTTAAGCAAAGTGTAGTGTAGACGCAGGGCACATTAAGTCAACTTAAGCCAAGCTTAAGTCGACTTAATTTACCAGTGTAGACGCAGCCTTAGGCTATGTCTACACTGGCAAATTAGTTCGAATTAAGGAGGCTTAATTAGAACTAACTAAAGCCATGGCTACACTAGGCTTTAGTTAGTTCGAATTAAGAGCTTCCTTAATTCGAACTAAGAAGTTCGAATAGGGCTTCAGAAGTCAGGCTTTAATTCAAACTAACTAGTTCAAATTAGCCAATATGGCCATGTTAATTCGAACTAATTTCTTAGTTCGAACTAACCGGCCATTGAAATGAATGGGGATCGCTAATTCGAACTAACTTTTTCTAGTTCGAATTAAGCTAATTCGAGCTAACTATAATTAGTTTGAATTATTGAGTTCGAACTAACTAATTCAAACTAATTTTAGCAAGTGTAGACAGAGCTATAGAAACTGGAAAGGACAATGAGAGGTCATTAAGTTCAGTTCCCTGCACTCATGGAAGGACCAAGTACCATTTTTTTCCTAATGTCCAACCTAAACCTCCCTTTCTGTAATTCAAGCCAATTGTTTCTTGTCCTATCATCAGCTGTTAAGGAGAATAATTTTTCTCCCTCCTCATAACAACCTTTTAAGCTATGTCTCCTCTTGCAAGTTAGTTCGAATTAAGGAAGTTTAATTCGAACTAATTTAAGCGTTGGACATGCTAGGCTTTCATTAGTTCGAATTAAGGGCTTCCTTACTTCGAACTAATAAATTCGATTGCTTAGTTCGAACTGACACTTAATTCAAAATAGTTAGTTCAAATTAAGTCATTGTGGCCATATTAGTTCAAACTAAATGCTTATTTCAAACTAATCAGCAGATTGACCTTCATGCAATTGACTAATTCGAACTAAGCAAGTGCCCGGCCTGGGGATGGGTAGTTCAAACTAGCATTCTAGTGGGGCCATGCTAGTTCAAATTAAGTTATAGTTAGTTTGCATTAACTAATTCGAACTACCTTTTGTAAGTGGTAGACATAGCCTTAGGTATTTGAAAACTGTTATCCTGTCCCCGCTCAGTCTCCTCTTTTCCAGTCTAAACAAACCTAGTTCTTTCAATCTTCTCTTATAAGTCAAGTGTTCCAGCCTTTTAATCATTCTTGTTACTCTTCTTTGGACTTTCTCCAATTTCTCCACATCTTTCCTGAAATGAGGAACCCAGAACTGGACACAATACTCTAGTTGAAGCCTTATCAGCGCTAAGTGCAGTGGAAGAATAACTATTCCTTTCTTATTTACCTGTTAGTACATCCCAGTGTGGTGCTTGCTTTTTTTTGCAACAGTGTTAAACTGTTGATTCATATTTAGCTTGTGGTCTACTATGACACCCAGATCACTTTCCCCAGTACTCCTTCTTAGGCAGTCATTGCCCATTTTGTATGTGTGCAGTTGATTGTTCTTTCCTATGTGGGGTACTTTTCATTTGTCTTTATTGAGTTTCATCCTATTTACCTCAGACTATTTTACCAGTTTGTCCAGATCATTTTGAATTGTGATCCTCTCCTCCAAAGCACGTGCAACCCCTCCCAGCTTCGTATCATCCAGAAACTTCATAAGAGCCCTCTCTATACCATTATCTATCACTGAAGAAAATATTGAATTGAACTGGACCCAGAACTGATCCCTGTGGTATCCCACTTATTATTCCCTTCCAGCATGACAGTGAACCATTGAAAACTACTCTCAGGGAATGGTTATCCAACCAGTTATGCATCCATCTTATAGTAGCTCCATCTAGATTGCATTTCCCTAGTTTGCTAATGAGAAGGTGATGTGAGATCATATCAAAAGCCTTACTAAATCTAAATATACCACATCTACTGATTCCACTCTATCCACAAGGCTTGTTATCCTGTCATAGAAAGCTATTAAGTTGATTTGACATGATTTGTTCTCTACAAATCCATTCTGACTATCATGTAACACCTTATTCTCTTCTAGATGTTTGCTAATTGATTTCTTAATTATTTGCTCTTAATTATTTTTCTGGGTGCAGAAGTTAAGCTGACTGGTCTGTAATTCCCTCAGTTGTCCTTATTTTCCTTTTTATAGATAGGCACTGTATTTGTTCTTTTGCAGTCCTCTGGGATCTCTCCAGTCTTCCATGATTTTTCAAAGATAATAGGCAATGCCTCAGATATCTCCTGAGTCACCTCCTTGAGTATTATAGGGTACATATCATCAGGTCCTGGTGACTTAAAATCATCAAACTTGTCTAAGTAATTTTTAACTTGTTCTTTCCCTATTTTAGCTTCTGTAATGCATAGCTTCCTCTTACTGCTGTTAGAGCTGCAGCACTAACAGACATATAAAGCTGTAAACATGTATTTGTCTCTCTTAAGAGAGTATACACCGAATGAGATGATACACAATGAGCTGATCTGTTGAGCAAGATGGTTCCAATTTTACGGAGTCACTTTCAGAGTAAAACTGCATTTTAAAGTGAAATGACTCCTGATATATTAATAACTTTTTTTGGATGAACTTCAAACTTGGATAATGAATTTTTAAATTAGTATCCAAAGAGATATTAATTTTTTTAACAACAAAGTGTTACTAGATAGATGGTTTCCTTGAACTGAGGCCATATATATCTTTGAAAAGACTATCTAAATGCAATTATATCACTGCCAAGTAACAACTGGCAATGATGGTGCCATAAAAGCTAAGTTTTGAGATTTCTTTAGAGTTTTGCTTCTGAGCGATTTTTCTCTCTTTCTCAACTGAAATATCATGACCATTTAAAAAATATAATTGAAAATTTATTTGCACAAAGGGCGGAATTTCATTTATAAAATGCCAATTTTAAGTCCAACAGTAAATTTTGCAATATTAAAAATTCTAATGGACTTGAAAAATGTATCACATGCGCTGAATTGGATTTGAAAAATAAAATCCCTCAAAACAAATCTATCTTTTATTTACTGTATATTGATAAATTTCTGCTCAATCAATTACTGTTGGAGGGTATTGTACGGAATTAGTATTCCTAGCTTTCAAATATAACATTTTGTTTTATTCCCTTAGGAATTGGCAATCTCATGCTATTTGCCTTGTCACGATTGAGGTTTTCACAGACTTTTACTAATTTGCAGTAAGGAATCTTAGTTTTTTCAGACTGTTTTCAAATGTTTATCTGGCTCATTTTCCCTAATCTTTGTTATATATTTGTAGGAGTATGATAACTGTGTTCAATTTCTGAAACTTTTTGGACAGTGTTTGTTATCTCTGCTCAGTGATAACACCTGGTTTCAGTCAGGTCCTGCTTTTATCCAGTTTTCCACCTGACTTGATTAATGCACCACATTGACTCGGTGGTCCATCTGTACCCATACTGTCCCAGTGGCCAGCCTGTCACCATCTCCAGAAAATTGCCTTGTGTACTGACTACAAAAAGGGAGAGCCATGAATGTAGGTGCTTCTTCCTAATAAAATGCAGATTGGCTTCTGTGTTTCAATAAAAAGTGAAATGTGCTGATAGTTTAAAAAAATATGTATTTCTCCAGGAAATGTAATGTATTCTCCTGATTAGAACATATAACTCTCAAAAATGTATAGGCTTACATGGAAAACTAACTCCAACATGCTGCAGTTTTCTTGCACATGAGCAGACTGCTGACAGCTAATCTCCCTGATTATGCAAAGATGGAATTGTAGCATGAATTACTGACAGGCTGGTGGATTTGGATTCTTCACTTCAAAAGTATTGAATTCTTTCCTTTATGTTCTGTGATAAATGACCTACCTAGCTGTTCGGCCATGCAGTGAAACAAGCGTAGAAGCTGACGAGACAGCTGATGCTGGCAAAGTCTCACTGCAGACAACACGCACCCCTCCAGTGAAAGCAGATAATCTGAGTATAATTAACGTTATTTCCTTTGTCTCAGTTTTATACCTCATGACTGGTTGTGTTTGTCACTGCTGTGCATGAAAGATCGCTATCCATTAAAAGTTATGTATGCATGAAGTAAGAAAGAAATAGGCAGGCTAATGTCTCATCAGGGAGCTGGCAAAATTTACATTACATTCACAAAAGAAACGTGCTTCCCATCCTTAGAAACATCTTTAGTGCAATTATGAGATCATGTGTTTCCTTTCCCGTCCCTACCCACCCACACGCTTTAACTTTATATAAGGCCTTTGCTATACACAAAATGTGCACTGGGATTTTTAAAGAAAAGAACTGTGGGCCAGATTTTCAGAAGAGCTCAGGTGCCTAAAAATGCTTTGCTGGGTGCTAAATAAGTGGCTGGATTTCAAAAGAATTCAAACATCTGCTTTGATGTATAAAAGAAGTGACCACTTTTTCAAAAGTGCTCAGCACTCAACAACTTTTATCGTTGTTAATGACATAACCCTGTTATGGAATTGGAGAGGACTAGTACTTCCTTGAACTGAGTGGGTGGATAGCTCAGTGACCTACTCATCATTGTTAAAACTCTTACCCTAACTACAATTGCAGGTTCAAATGCTGCAGAATCAACTGAAACTCTTCTTCCTTATATAATGCCTGTAAGGTGACCAGATGTCCCAATTTAGAGGGACAGTCATGATATTCAGAGCTTCATCTTATATAAGCATCTATTAACCCCACCCCATCCTGACTTTTCACATTTGCTATCTGGTACCCCTACCCCCAAGGGCTATGTCTACACTGGCACGTTAGTTCGAATTAAGGAGGCTTAATTAGAATTAACTAAAGCCATGGCTACACTAGGCTTTAGTTAGTTTGTATTAAGGGCTTCCTTAATTCGAACTAATAAGTTCGAATAGCGCTTCAGAAGTAAGGCTTTAATTCAAACTAACTAGTTTGAATTAGCCAATGTGGCCATGTTAATTCGAACTAATTTCTTAGTTTGAACTAACCGGCCATTGAAATGAATGGCGATCGCTAATTCGAACTAAGCAAGTGCCATGAATGGCACTTGCTTAGTTTGAACTTTTTCTAGTTCGAATTAAGCTAATTCGAACTAACTAAAATTATTTTGCATTAGTTAGTTTGAACTAATTTTAGCAAGTGTAGACAAAGCCAAGTATCTTATGTGTATTCCTTTGTCTTGTTTTGCTTCTGACTCAGGGACATGTGCTGCCCTTGGGAGGAAGGAAAACCAAGGGCAGATTCAGTTGTCTGTTTGACAACCAAGAGGGTGAGAGGAGACACTATTTCAAGAGAGTTGGCTTGCACAAGGATAGCAAGTGTTCTTATATGGACATCATCAGGTCTGCTCAGAGTAAGAGCAGTACCTGAGACAAAGGAAGGGGAGAGAGTCCAATGACTGATCAGTGAAAGCCCAGGAAGAAGAGCTAGTCTGACCAACAGGAAGCGAGATGCCCAACCCTGGGAGCACTGTGAAGGGGATTAGACATTTTGGGGCATGCTGAAGCCAATCACTGACAGGACAGGACTTGATGTGTGGTGGGCTCCAAAATCTCAGGGCGCATGCAGGGTTCTCCCTGAGAGCTAACCTATGGATACCTGTAAGCAAAATCCCTTAGTCAGGTCCTTTCCCTCTTCAAGGCCACTTTTAGTTTAAGAGTTTTGTTGGACTAACTCCCTACCCAGCCAGGCTGAGTTAGTGCTTCAATTCCCCAGGTAAAATTCGCCACCACATAGCCCCACTGCTCTAGCTTCTAGTCAAGGCTGCCTGTCTACTGTCAGTGTGTCTATGCATTGGGGTGGGAGATTAGAGGTAGGTAGAAGCACAGGGAGATTAAATGACGTATGCAAAGTCACACAACAATTAGTAAAAACGACCAAAGTCCTGTGGCACCTTAAAGACTAACAAATTTCTTTGGGCATAAGCTTTCGTGGGCTGCAACCCACTGCACCTGACAAAGTGAATTGCAGACCCTGAAAGCTTATGCCTGAAGAAATGTATTAGTCTTTAAGGTGCCACAGAACTTTTGTTGTTTTTTGCTATATACAGATTAACACGGCTACCCCCCGGAACAACAAATAGTGAGCATTCAGGAATCCTGGTGGTCATTCTTTTACTCTAACCAAAGAAGATATATAGAGTAATCAATTGGTTTCCAATAATCTTTGATGAAAATTGCTAATATTCTTAACATATTGTACATTCTTAAAATGTAGGCCCTTGTGTATGTTACTCATTAATTTATTACAATTTGACATATCAAAATTGACAGAAAGATAGAATATAATTAGAGGAAACATTACCAGCATTGCAATCCACTTTTGGAGCATATGTGAACCCTAGAGATGAATGACAAGTTGAGAAGTAACATGCATTTGAAGTGATACTTTACTATTAAGGATACCATATTACTGATCAAGGCCATTCACTTAAATTGTTTACATGTGCTGAAATTGAAACCGAATGTTAAGCTAACTATGTATTTGACATCTTGTTTTGCAAATGAAGGTTATAGTCTAAATGTAGACAGAAAGAATTCAAACTGGCAAGAATGATACTGTAATGCAAATACAACCTCTGACATCAACAGTAATATTTTAGTAGAATATTTTCCTCTCTCAATAATTTATTATTTGGATACAGACGTATAGCTGGCTAAGGACCTTTCAAGTTAGAGCAGAAATCATGATGATCAACAGTGTGAAGCAATTTGAGGGTCGAGCAGTGACAGTTACCTCATCATCAATTAATTTAACCAATTCAGTTGTGACAGTGCACAACTGCAGGTTTCGGCCAGAATCATCTCTGCTCCTGGATTCACAGATAGAAATGAGAAATGCCTTTATCATTTGCAGCTGCCAAAAACACTATGCCCTTTCCACAAAGGCATACAACTAGCCACTCTGGTCTATGCCTTTCTCACCTGCAGGATGGACTCTTGTAATACATTCTGGCCCAAACTGACTTTAAAGCTATCTGGAAGTTGCAGCTTGAAAGTCTTATGCAACCTTAACTACAGCAGTCACAGCCAGTCCAGCTATGTAAAACTTGTGGAAGAGATGAGTCCCTGTGCTCTGGAACATGGCCAGTCCTTTGTTTTGTCTCTTTCAGTCCTCATCTAAAGCCTACTCAATTCCTTCTGCATGGAACTCCAGTGGGTTCCCCAGGAGAAGACATGACACTATGTAGATTTCCCCTCCATGCAAGCAGGGCTGGTCCACCTGCATACAAAGAGGGGTCACACCCCAGGCCATTAAGAACCTCCCCTAGTTTCTCATGAGGAATTTTTTGGTGTTTATTCTTTCAAGAATTTGTACATGGTTATCAATTTGCATATGTGCCCTGGAATATTAGGTGGCAGTACAGAAGAATGAAGAGCTGCCCACAGCAGATGTTATTATTTTGTCCTCTAATTCCATTGCAAGCTGTGAAAAAAGAATGTTTAAGAATGTCATAGCTGGAGAGTTATAATATGGCTTCATATAAAAGCTTGTGTAATTCATCATCTTTGACTTCTGAATGTCTCCACATTGAGAATTTCTTACTACACACCTTACTCAAGCAACACTAATAGTGGAATCAATACACCCTTTGTCGCCATAAGGAGAACAGGTCTGTCCCCAGAAACAGGACTCATGAGCAGTCAATGTGCATCTTTATAAGGATGTGTGACTCAAATAACAGATTTGCTGAATGGACGCATACTGGCCATAACTGGAGAGCTGATTATTTCTGAGCATAAATAGATAATATTCAACTGTAGATGATTTGGGATTGTATGGATCAGAAAGGAATTAGGAGTTTAAAGAGGTTAAAGCATGCTAAATCAAATGTTTAAGCTAGCCGGTGGCTGGAGTTGAACTTTCAATCATGTGACCTCTGTGATGGCCCTTTATCTCCAGTCTTTAGATGTTCAGCGTGCAGTCTGCAGGCACTTTATTGCTTTTCTTTCAGTGATCCCTGAAAGTGACCATAAGAAAAGAAAAAAAAATATTCTTTGTGTCTCAAACTACTTATATCTGAAGTTGTGTTAGTTGATAGTCAATTGTTTTGCAAATCAAGGAATTCCTCACTGAATAAAACAACCGCACTTCACATGAGTAAAAGTGGCTGAATCCAAACTTAATATATTTATATTATAAAATATTTCACACCCAACAGAGCACAGCAGCATGCTGATATACAACAGATATCCCAGGATATCTGACCCTGTGGATTCTAAAAGCTGGTTGCCCATTTGTAAAAACACTACTGCCTATCTTCTAAGTAGTCTCATTTGCTGTTCCCTTTTGCTTTTCAGTGCTGAATCCTGCCCTGCCAAGATTGCGTGCATGTCACAGTCCATATTGCCCACAATATTCCTGAAGGGTTCAAACACGTATAAGAGAAAAAAAGGAAAGGGGGGCGGGAATCATCTGTCTGCCCTTGATATGCTGCTGTTCTCATTCCTCTGCTCATCATTGTTCATTTTTTATCATTTTCCAAAGCTACATCAGGATATTTCTGAATAAAAAGATCCTTCGATATGAATATTACTTGAATCCAAATATCAGCCTTTTCACCCATCCAGGCTATTTTCTTGCCTAATTTCTGTTACATCTATCCTATAGCATATTGATAGACATCTTAGATTTCCTTCCAGCAGGCAGATCCTTAAGTTATGCCATCTGCAAACTCAAATTTAAGTCAATGAGCAGCCATAAGCGCCCACTTGTGTGGATCCCTTTGCAGGAGCAGGTCTAAGGACAGTGAGATACTGAGGACCTGTATTTCCCATTGAATCTAATCCCTGACTTAGTACTATGTGTTTCTTCTTCATGCTACTGTACCTTTCTTACCATAATCTCACTCATGCCCCCCATTTGAGAAGTTACATTGATGCCAGTAAGATTATTTATATGTAAAAAATGAACAGAGTAAGGCCCTTTATAAATCGCATTATCATAACTATTAACTCTATAAAACAAACAAGGAGTCCTGTGGCACTTGTTTGTTTTGCTGAATGAGACTAACACAGCCACCCCTTTGGAACTTATTTACTGTCTGTCATTCCAGTACAAAAATAACTGTCTTTTTTCTGAACTTGATTAAAATGACAGAAAATCACAGGATCCATGGTTGTCGCTGAAGCAATAAACTACTAATAGCAGATTATTGTTATTATCAGTGCAAACTTTCTCTTTTTCTAAAAGAAATGTAGGTTATCCATAAAAATCTGCTTGTGTTGCTAGTAAATATGCGCTTACACTACTATAAACCAGATACGCAGAACTGATCCATCTGCATCACATGCCATATGCCAGTTTGTTTACTTAGTGTGTGGGGAAGGGGATCAATTAGAGATTAAGTCCTCAGGACACTTCAGAAACATTTTTATCAGATAATAATGTGAGCATAATGCAATATGTGCAAAAAGATAGCACCACTTTGATACTGGTTAAACTTGCTCTGTGTCCAACTGCATGAAGATAATCAACCCCCTGAAAATTTATTAGGCTCTGCAGCTCCCAGATACAAGCTTAGATCAGTGGAAGTATGTTCACCCTAAATACGGAGCTGCACGCCATGGCTTCACTTCAGCAGCATATTTTTATGTTTCCATCTCTACTTTTTCTCCATAGATAAGTCCAATGAAGGGGGCTTTGTAAATTTAAATCTTTCATAACTAGAAAAAAAATTCCAAAACTAGAAGATATTCCACAACTAGAAAAAAAAAAAGAAAAGAAATTATTTTCAAACAAACATTCCCTGCAGTGTTTGAAGCCAAGACACTGAGGTATTTAAGTCAACATTTAGCAAGCATTTAAGCATGTGCTGATCTTTAAAGATATAAATAGTGTAACCTTTCGATAGGAGTCGTTGGCAGCAAAGAGGGCTGAGCTCAGTTTTATAGGGGTTTCTTTTAAAGACTTAAATCATGCCAGTTAGAGCTCCCAGTCTGAAATCTGAAGAACTATATACCCCATCCTGGGCACCTCTGTTGAGTAATATATCCTACCCACAAACACTGACTCCAGGCATTTAAAACAAAGAGAACTGTATTAAAGGGGGAGTAAGGGAAAGAAGGGTCAACAGAAAGAAACTGGGAAAGCCAATAGTTAATATATTAACAATATTAGTCACAATTTCAGCCCTCCTCTGTCAGTTGAGAGTGGCTCATGTTTTCTAGCCGTTTCCCTCTACCTCAGTACCACACTCAGTTTGTTGTCCAGGATTGGTGAAATCCAATGATTCTGGTTGCCTGCACTTCTTTGGCACTTCTATTACCTGACCCAGATGAGTTTATTTCAGCTTTGATTGCTGGATAAGGAGGACAGCACTGGAGTTCTTTAGATGGGCTGCTGGCTCTGGGTATGTCTACACCTAAAAACCCTAAGTCGACTTTATTAAGTCAACTTAACAAGATTGACTTAAGTAGACTTAAGTTGACCTTGTTAAGTTGACTTAGAGCATCTATACTAGATGCCCTAAGTCAACTGCTTGTGTCCACACAGACAGTCATTAGTTAGTCCCAGAACCGCAGCTCAGGGGAGCCGCGGCTCTGTGGAAGAGAGCCTTCGAGGCTTCCTGGACAGGGGAGCCCCAGAGAAGCCAGCCACTGGCACTCCCCACACGGGGGAATCTCTGGGGCTCTCCTGTCCAGGGAGCGCCGGCAGCTTTCTTCTCCAGAGTTCCTGGGACATGGGAACCTCCGGGGCTCCTCTGTTCAGGGAGCGATGGCTGTCTTCTCCAGCACTCCCCTGTCCATGGAGCCCCAGGGGCTCCCTTGTCCCCAAGCCACAGCTCTCTCCCCCCCAGCCCTAGGTCAACTTAAGGAAGTAAGTTGACATAGGGCATCCACACTGGTTTTAGGTCGTCTTAATAAGGTCAACTTAGACCTTAAGTCAATCTAATGACCGGTAGTTATTAAGTCAACTTAAGGACACCCTTAAGTCAACTTAATGAAAGCCCGATGTGGACGTGGAGTAATTTAGGTCGACTTAAGCATCCTTAAGTCGACCTAAATTGCTAGTGTAGACATACCCTCTGTGACTTCAATCCACTTCAGCTCTTTGCTGTCCATCATCTCGAAGTCGCCTCACCTGTTTATCATCTGCCAACTGGAAGCTACCTCAACACATCTTTTTTACAGAAGAATCAGTTGTATATAGGGCATAGAATCTTTACCACCAGACAGGAACTTCTAGAAGACAGATACCTTTTCTAGTCACATGTACGCCCCCTTCCCAACTGTGCTTGACTGCAATCTTTGTCAGAGTGACTCCAGGTATATATGATGTCAGTCTCTTGTCCCTCCATTTCCTCAGCAGGGTCAATAGAATTTTATTGCCCTCAAACTCAAAAATTAACTGACTTTTAACCCAAATACCTCAAACTGTCACATGACTAGAATACAAATGAGGCAGTCAATTCCCACTGCTCATCAAGAGATGACATCAGAGAGTACTTTCCTTTATGCAGCCCCAGATCAACTGGAATCCTCAAATAGCTCTGATTTGTTCTTTTCTCTATTCCCCAACAGGTGTCAATAGTGAGCTCCCTACTTTCTGGGAGCCACTGAATTTACAGCAGTCTGATTATTCATATTTTTTAAGTCAATGGGACTACCCCTTGCTCAAAGTTTTTCAAGTACTTACAGGTCTTACTGGACCAGAGCAATAGAATCTTAAAGTGAAAAAGACTATAGCTAACTGAACTGATTAGAGTTGTCCAAGCCAAGAAAAATGCAAAAAGAAGTCTACAAATAACAAATATAGCATCAAGTAAATTGATTTTCCAGTTTTTCTAATTTAATAAGCAATGGTGAAATAAATTATCTAAGTAAGAAATCTGTTTACAACATACAATTTTCAAGCTTTAAGAAATCTCTGTCATCCCACTGCTACTGCAGGATGGCTCCATGTAGAAGATTTAAAGCTGAACTAAACAGAGATAATTTAAGTGATGGGTCTTCTGCCTCTCACCTTGTAAGGCTAATTTCTTAATATATGGATTTTTTTTCTGTATACGTTTGGTTTCTCTTCTGTGTTCTCATAGAGATTCTGAATGTTGATAAGCTACTGTACCCACTTAGATACAATAGTAATGGACACAATATAAAATCTTGAATAGAATCAAACACTTAGTGAACAGACTCAGACATTCATTTTTCAGATAATTTCATTTATCTAGGGTTGCAGGTAATTCTAATGCATAATCTACATAGTTTTGTTTTGTTTTGCTTTTACTCAGGGGTGTTTCGGTAGTATGCATATATAAATGGCTACAGGGTCAAGTATTTCAGCCTCGATTTATCTCCGTGGTAGGTAAAATTGAAACAGATAACCCCTGATTTCATGAAAGTAAAAAACACATCTAAGAATGTGAGTTAATATATCCAAAAGTTTTATCAGCATGTGACTAGAGTTATAGGTATCCAATGGTTTTTTAAGCATGTAGAAGCAGCTGTTCCTGTACTTAGTCAAACCATTTTAACTGGGTTTTCTAATCAGTTCTGTCTTTATTAGTGTGATCCAACAGTGACAGAAAACAATGGGTACTATTTGCCTTGGCTGACAAAAAAACCTGGGATTTAGATTGCTTTTTTATGCCAAAATTAAATGTATATCCCCATCTCAAGAGAAGTTTATAGATTACATTTCAAAACAAAGGTACCTACATGTTCTTACCCAAAATAAGGCATCTATTCAACAATAAATAGGATTTCCTTTGGGGAACAACAATAAAGCTTTATAGGTTGCATAGAATTAATATTGGCCTAACCCTGATTAAAAGATCACTTTTTGTATAGACTGGCCTCATGGAATTTAGATGATGAACTTCAAAACAACTGTTTCTTTCAGTTTCAATATTATGAGCCAAAAAATGTAAAAAAGGAGGTAAGCTTTAGTGGCCCAGTCCTACTTCTATTAAAGTCAATAAATGGAAGCATCCTGGATCTGAATGAGGCTGATGAGGTACCTACTGAGGGAACCTGGTTTAACCAAACACTTTCTTTAAAAGAGAATGGAAGGGCAGATGATTTTAGGATAGTCTTGCAATGGAAAGCCAGGGAGGAAGTAGTTAGCACTCATATTTACCTTCTTTCATCAACAATTATTGGCTTTCATGACAAAAAAATACATATGGCTGGGAAAATGGAAGAGTTAGAAATGATGATATGAAAGAGGATCAAAGAATTGTAAAATCAGACTCTAGGGAAGATAATTCAGTGACGTAAATTGCCTTCAATAGAGTTATGGAAATTTATACCAGCTGAGGATCTGCTCTCTCCAACCCCATTAAGAACATAAAAGCAGCTATCCTTTATACTATCCTGTGTACTTACAGTGGCCAATGTCGGATGTTTCAGAGGGAATGAACAAAGCAGGCAACCATCAGGTGATCCATCCCACGTTGTCCACTCCCAGCTTCTGTCATTCAGAGGCTAGGGACAAGCAGAGCACAGAGTTGCACTCTTGACTTTGAAAGAAACTAGACTCAAAAGGACAGTTTAAATCACTTTAATAATGTCTACCTGTTTCTTAGGACTGTTGTGAAAATTAGTTATTTAATAATTGTAAAGCACTTAGTAATTGAAAGCCTGTATGCAAACACTAGCATTATTATAGCATCATAACAATTTTCATTATTAACCCTTGTTAAAGCTTGTTGGAACTCAAATCTTTTGGGAAGATGGTCTTTTCAAACTTTGAATAAAAACAGTTCTGTTACTTTTAAACATATGTGTGGATTTTTTTCACCAGAAAGGATGATTGTATAAATTTAGTCTGACTCTTGTTTAACATAGGCAGTAGATTTTCACCCTTCTTTTAGCCCAACAGCCCATGGATGAGCTAGATCTTGTCTTTTAGAATGTCATCTAATCTTGGTTTAAATTTTTCAAGTGGTGGCTTTTAATATAAGAAATGTAACAAAATACACTTTTCCTAATACAAAATCATTCTTGTAACAATTTTAATTTAACAGTTCTACCATCACTACAGCTACAAATGGGAAGCTGAAATTTGGCAGTGAAATATCTTGCACCAAGTGCCTTGAGTATTCCAGGGTTGCTTTTAATTTTTTTTTTAATTGAGGTATGAAATTTTAAAATTGCATATTTATGAATAGTAGATCTTGTCTGGTTTAGATCTTGTCTGTTTTTCCCTATGCTCTTAAAGTGAATTAAAGTTTATACATGGAATTCAACTGCAAAGTAAACGCATACTTCAAGTGCATATATTACAGGGCTGAGCTAGGTGCTCTGTAGAAGTCCTTTTCTCAGTTTTTACAGACAGTCGGGTATGAAGGAATTGTAGGTATGGTGGTATAAAAGGTAAGAAGGCTACTGAGGGTAGGAAAGGCTATTGCCCACTTTGTATGGTTCACACAATTCAGATGCAATGTGTAGCTGGACAAAGAGTTTGGGCTACCACCTGCACATTTACTTAGGAACATATGAGTAGAGACTGCTTATGTTTCCCCAGCTATGGTTAACTCCTGAATGTGGGGCTCTCCCAGATGCATAAAGACACTGTAAAGAGCTTCTATGGCAGCCCCAACTCATATGTACTATTAGGAACATATTGAGATATGATGGAGGCATGACAGGAAATTAAATGATACAGATATTCAGTAACCAGCAATTGAGAAATAGTCTTCTTTGATCCCCACAAGGGCACCCTACGTGTCCCTTACATAGCCCTTAGAACGTCATCCCTCATTCTCCCCCTTCTCAATGTCCCACATCTGTCCCTTACATAGCCCTCAGTATTTCATCCCCCATCTTCTGCCTTAGTGACCTCTATGTTATAAGCCTTTCCTTAAGTCGACTTAATAAGACCTTAAGTTCACTTAATAACACCTCCTCTGAGGTCGACTTAAGCCTTAAGTCAACTTCTTAAGTCGACTTCAAGCCAGTGTGAATGGGGATTAGTGCTAAATCGACCTCAAGTTGACTTAAAGTATTGCCACTCCGTTAGGTCGACTTAAAGTCGACTTAACTTTGCCAGTGTAGACATAGTGTCAGTTCCCACTCTGAGCTCATAGCCAAAAGGCAGTCATTTACTAGGACAGAACAGAAGTGCCTTTTGATGAATCCAGAGGGATTTTGTGAGAAGTTATGTAAAGTGAATAAAGCTGGGTGTTGCAATCTGAGTGAGGATCTGATTCTCCACCTATCTGACAACTGGTCTGATCAACATTTGGTGAATTATTAGAGATTAAGTTTCTGTAGACGTTAAGAATAAGGATTTTACTGTTTAGTTGTTTAAAGTATTTAAAATTGCCTTACCTTATCATAGGGATAGTGCCATATATACTGTGGCAGAGTTGCATTTTTGTAACTGTCACTCTCTGTGCCATATATACTGTAATAACTATATCAATAGAAATGATTTTTGATTTAATTGATTTTCAGTTCTTAAGTTTCATTTTATTGGCACTTGATTTCAATAAACAATATAGTTGTTTTTGAAGAGGATACTGCATACATTTGAAGAGGAGACTGTATACATATTTCATTTAAGTTTATTAAAAACCATTAAGTAGGCAGACCACATAGATTTTATCCCATAGATTTCTTGGAAGGGTGGTGTTAGTGAGAGATTTTGATTTTCTTGGGTAACATCAGAATGGCTTAATGTATTGCTTAATACAGTGTTGAGCGGGCTTCAGCTGTGGTGGCAAATCTTCCCCACTATAATCAGCTACTATTACACCACTGATAAAATAGTATACATGTTTTACTACAAGTTTATATTCATATATGTGGTATCTTTACTACTGTGCTTAGTCTATAAGTACTGGAATCAGTCCAGGGAAGTCTTTAAATGAAAAGTACATGGTAAATTGTGCTTAAAGAGCATATTATTATTAAATTCCAGAGGGACAGCTGTGTTAGTCTAGTTCAGCAAAACAAACAAGGAATTCTATGGCACTTTTAAAGACTAGCAAGTGTATTTATTGCATGAGCTTTCACAGGTAAAATCCTACTTCCTCAGATGGTTTTACCTATGAAAGCTCATGCGAAAAATAAATTTGTTAGTCTTTAAAAGTGCCACAGGACTCCTTGTTTGTAATACTACTATTAAGTATACCACATAGAAAAATATTAAACATCTGCTGGCATATACAAGCTAAAAAAGTTCCCAGCTAAATTAAGATCCTATCCTGCAAACACGCTGGGCACAGTGCCTACTAGAATGAGCAGTGTTAGCCATTACATATATGCTAGGCATAGTATTAATATAAGTGTTGGGACATTACATTAACTGAATATATTATACTTTCCCAAAAACTCTGTCCACCGAAGTATCCCATAATACCTTGCATTAGCTGAAGTGAGCTTCGTCTTAAGTAGACAGAATACCTCTCAGGATCAGA
This sequence comes from Pelusios castaneus, assembly GCA_007922175.1. NCBI lineage: Eukaryota > Metazoa > Chordata > Testudines > Pelomedusidae > Pelusios > Pelusios castaneus. The sequence goes on from ML685832.1 coordinate 10,333,267, forward strand.
ACATATGAGTATTTTACTATAGCAACAGGTAGAGAGTTTCTCACAGGCCAGTACTAGAAAATCCTGAAGGAAGAAGATAATGCATACGATTGTTCTACCCTAGTACAAACCTAGGATATATCTTTACTCCCTTTGGTACCTGGAATGCTTGGCTATGTCTACACTTGCTAAAATTAGTTAGTTCGAACTAACTAATTCGAACTAATTTTAGTTAGTTCGAATTAGCTTAATTCGAACTAGAAAAAGTTAGTTCGAACTAAGCAAATGCCATTCATGGCACTTGCTTAGTTCAAATTAGCGATCCCCATTCATTTCAATGGCCAGTTAGTTCGAACTAAGAAATTAGTTTGAAATAACATGGCCACACAGGCTAATTCAAATGAATTAGTTTGAATTATAGCCTTACTTCTGAAGCCCTATTCAAACTTCTTAGTTCGAATTAAGGATGCCCTTAATTCGAACTAACTAAAGCCTAGTGTAGCCATGGCTTTAGTTAGTTCGAATTAAGCCTCCTAACTTGCCAGTGTAGACATAGCCCTTGTGTTTAAAACAAAGAGATAAGGGATACAGTGTGGTACCAGAAAGGCAAGGGGGAAAGTTAAAAGGTTAAATTTAGTTTTCAATGACATACACAGTACCTTTACTCATAAACAGGTAGCATATAAAAATATGGTATTAGCGGTGTAACTTTGGAGCACACCTTCTGAGTAAAGAGAATGGAACATGCTACATGAGATGTCTTCCTAGAGATCAGTATCACAATGAACCTTTTTTCCTGTACTATGTTCTTATTGGCTTTTAGCAATAAACATGATTGGTAATTTGGTCTCTTGAACAGATTTCATAAGGAACCAAAGAGTGGTCAAACAATTGGACTATGCAATTTATCAACAGTAGTACATGACTCATAGCATGAGAATAAGCACTATTTCCAGTAGTAAATTTATGTAAGATGAGGTCAATAATTTTGTAGCTAATTGCCTTAGCTCCTAAATTCCACCTAAGAAAATGGGCACTGCACAAGCATGCACTAGTACATTAACTTAATAATGGAACCGATGTATCTGCTTGAAAAGAAAATGTACAGTCCCACTGTTGACTAAAACCCCAGTCCAGCAGAGCACGATCAATTTTCATTGAAGTCAAAGTGACTTAGACACATACTTGAGTATTTTGCTGAACAAAATAGAAAGAGAAGGACATATTATATAAAACGTCTAAGTTATAAGAGATATACTGGACCATTCCTATAATAAAACTAAATGTAAATATAAGAGAATGAAGAAAAATACAAGAGGAAACACATACATAACAAAGATGTGGGGATGTATAATATATTGTAGGAAATAATTGATATTTAAAATTGCAACAACTTATTATGCAGAAGAGTTATATATGAGCAAACCTAACTTCATCACTGACAGTTTTGTGAGATCTCAGCTGTATAGTTTTAACATTCTCAATGTTTTAGTATTATTTATGTCTTACAGGAATTATTTATGCAGCTGAGAAAAGAATGTATAGTTTTAAAAATTGGGTGAGCTATTGCAGAAGGTCTATACCAAATAGATAATTTCTAAGAAAGACCATAAGGTTATACTGTCATAATATTACAAAGCATGACTCCAGATATTTTAGGTGCGTTGATAGCTTAGAACACATAAGAGAAAGGTATTTATTTTCCTTCTGCTCCATGTGCATATCTTTTACATTAAATAAATATGAAGTGGAATCATATGATGGAACCAGAGAGAGTGAGTGATTCCTAAAACTGAAAATATTTTTTCCCCCATAAACTGGCAAGCATAGTGTTCTCATTCTTTTCCTCAGTTTGCTTTGCAGCATAAGCACTGAATACGAATGGGGATAGTAGCCTATATACATCTGTCCATGCCAGGGGAAATTATTTAGAAATCTTAACAGGAGTTATTATCAATAAAAGCAGAGGAGAATCACATCTCTTAATGTGCAGAGCATAAAGTCATTTAACATGAAACAGATGAGACAGAAGGTTTTTTTAAGCTATTTTAGCCTCGAGCATCTCAGTGGAGAGAGAATATAGAGTTTAAGAGAGCAGTGGTTTTATTTATAACCCTATTTACAGTGTGAAAATAACTCTCCAATTTTTTTCGTAAGCTAGTTCCTAAAACTACTACTCTGGAAAATTATGTTTAGTTTGCTTTAGATTAAGAGATTTTTATCTTATTGAGATTTGTGTAATAAGAGACTCCAAAAATTTAAATCTTGGTCAATATTTGGAATCCATTACTCTTTTGGATGTATAGGATACAATGCATACTTATGAAATTAAACAATCCTAAAAAGAAAAATTACTTTAAATCTGGGTCAAAATGTAAAAGCCAGGTCCTCAACACTTGTGAATTTAAAATATTTTTCCAGAAAGTTCACATGAGGAAATGGGTTTCAGAGAATCATTGAGGGATGGGAGAAGAATAGTAAAGACTTGGACAATTGAGGGATAGTCACCACAGAAACTAAATACTTGGAGGGATGTGAGATTTCAGTGCATGTAATGGAGGAAAATACTATAGAGGTTAAATTAGATGAGACAAAAGGTGGTAGGGGTCTAGTTATTTTAAGAATAGTTTATAATAAAGTTTTGTATTATTTGGTTTCTTGAGCCTTCCTTTGAAAAATCTGTGTCAGCCACTGTTAGGTACTGGACACAGGAATGGATCATGTGGCTGATCCAGTATGGTAATTTCTGCATTTCTAAGGAAAGACTAAGGGAAAAGATGCAGTGTTAAGGAACTGGCAGAAAGAAGGAGAGAGATATAGATAAGTAGAAAGGTGCAGAAACTAGAACAAACTCTTTGTGAATTTGGCCCATAAATTAATTCTCACAACACATTTGAAAACAGGGAAATATCATTGTCCTTTTCTCAGAAAATCAGGAGATAATCAGCTAAATTTCCAATACAAGCCTTAACTCTTCCCCTTTCTTAAATTCCTTATCTAATTTTCAATTACAACAACCCTCCCACTTTTACACAGAAAACACTTCCCCAAATAATTAAAAAATGGTGCTTTAAAAAACAATGAAATTGAGCATGGCAATTACTTCCCAAGGAAGACTAATTGCTTCAATTTTTCTTGTTACGAATTAATATTTTAATTGGTGGAAACATCAGTCACTGAAAAGACACTATCAGCATGTGCAGTTCATCATCCTCATGATGCTGATAATGTTTTAATCTAGCCAGCAACAAAGAAAGTGAATCTGAAAATGGCAGACAAGTATCCCATCATAGCAGTCCTTTATGAGTGTCACATTGCTGACTTCAAGTCACTTTAAATGTATGTAAACAGCAAAGAACATGTTTCTTTATCAAATTACCTGACTAACTGTGAACATCATATCTGTACTTTTCATAGATCACATGAATGATGACAAACCTATATTTTGTTGAACTATATTTCTTTGACTGCTTGGAGAATGGAGAGAGAGAGGAGAACTTAGGTGTCCAGCAGGTAGTGGATCTTGGGGGGCAATTACCGCACCAGTGGGGTACAAATCAATCTTTATTGAAAAATGTAAAACAGTAAAATTTAACAATGGGGTCTATGGGGTTTGTCACAGTAGGCTATTGGGGAGGGGGTTTCTCTTATTAAGCAGTGTGAAAATGAAGAGGTGTCACAGCGAGTCACAATTGGTAGCTAGCGATTCTACAAAAAAAAGCAATATGTCACAGTGGTATAGGTGTAGAAATACAGTAAAGGCAATGGTAACCAATGGGGTTTTATGAATATGAATGAGATACAAATGGCAGTAAAATTGCACAATAAGAGTGATTAGTGAATTTACACAAGTGTAATAGTACAGATGAGAATCAATAACTTGGTTTGTAGGACTTCAGTGGCAGGCAGTCTGTAAGAGTGTACCTAGAGGCTGGGTTAAGGAACAGAGGTGGGGGTGGGGTGAGTAATCAGTGGCAGAGGAAGAGGGAAGGGTACAGCTGCAAGGGATGCAGCAAGAGGCACTGAAGCCCTGCAGGGCGAGGCTCAGAGCAGTCTTCAGGAGCCTGCAGGCTAAACGCGGAGGAATCAAAGAAGAAAGGCAGCAAGGGGCTTGAGAAGTTCGGGGATAGGGGGAAACAGCAGCGGAGGACTTGGGGTGTTCGGGAGAGATGAAGACACAGAGGCACTTCTTTAACAACTTAACAGCAACTATACAACTTATGCTAATAATGAACAACAGAAAGAAGGAAAAACAAAAAGAGAGAAGCAACACAGTAAAACAGTTATCTTTAATCTAACTTGACTATGGCCACACAATATAACAGGTAATGGCAAACAAGTATCCCACTTAACTACCACTAAACACAGACACAAAATTTAATTCTAACAGACTACAACTTATACAAGCTAATAAAATACAATTTAACAAAACTAAGCCTAAACAAACTAATGAAACTAAACCTAATGGCACGCCTTATACTATACCGGTCCTATTGACCAGGGGGAGCAGTCCCAGAGGCAGAGTGGTGTGAGCCCAGGGTACAGCTCCTGGGGGGGGTCAGGGGATGGTGGCTGCAGCAGTGGAAACAGCTGAAAGCAGGGAGCCCCAGGACAGAGCATACAGAGGCAGAGCTCAGCAGCAGCACAGGCTTTTCTTTAAGCAGCAAGGGAACTGCGGAGTTAGAAACAGTTTCAGGCATAGACCAAGGAATTAACTTGAGTCTGTCTGCTGGGGAAGCAAGGCCAGCAGCTAGGACAGGGAGAGTTTGCAAGAGGGGAGCCTTACCAATTCCCAGGACAGCAGCAGGAATAGAGCCAGGAACAGCAGCAGCATCAGAGGATGCAGAGGAGGCTCGGTTCGTTTTCAATAGTCAGGAGATCTCACAGGAAAAATTCAGTGTTCGTGGGAGGGGAGTTTAAAAACGGGGAGTACGCTCAAAAATTAAATGAGAGTGGAGAAAGGGCCCCCCAAAGACCCCTAGCTGATCAGACCAGGTGGCAAAGCAGGAACCTTTCTGATGTCTGACTCAAAAATGTCTGGTTTTAAAGGCAAACTTAGGCAGCTTCCCGCCAGTAACTCTGATTGGCTCCCTCTGCTACAGGGGAGGAGAGAGGGCAGGGAAAACTGCAGGTAAGCACAGGACATGTCTGGGAAAATTTCTGAGCCACAGGTATGACTCATGCCCTAAGCTCAACAGGCCATTTAAGTCTTGCAGTCCTGGGCATTGTCCACCCTACATCGAGCCAGGGTCTAAGCCAAGGAGCTAAAGGCCGCCTCCCTGGGCTGGGCAATGGCCCTTAGTAGCCCGGGAGGGGTGGCCACACAACACAACAAAACAGAGGGAAAATAAATGCAGCAAGGGGACAGCTGCAACAGACATTAGGAATGTCTAAGGGCTCTACCAAAGTTCAGAACACCTGAGCTGGGTCCTATATAGCTCTCTGAAAGCATCATGTCTGTAGATATGAAAAGCAGTCACAAAACATCAAGTTCTGTGGGGAGAGTACACTTGCCCGAAAAACTTGCTAGACTTATCTTGCATGAACTCCCTCTCGCATGCATTAGAGCATGCACTCTCCTAAGTTCCTGGCACACTTCCTGTGAGGACTGGCGAGCTACAAGCAGCATTAGATGGCCTCCCAACTGCCTTTCTCAGAACTTAAATGATATAGTATGGTTGCTTCCTGCATGGCTGGATTAGGAGGGAAAAGACTCCCCATTTACCCCTTTCCCAACTCTAGCATGCAGAACAGCAATAATTTGAAGTAATGTTGTTACTATATATTTATATCCCTTCTTCCAAGCTTAGGAATTTCTTCATGTACCTGGTGACTGAGCATAGCTCAACAATCATTTCCAGAAACAAAACCCTGTTTAACCTCACAGCCTTCTTGTTATCACCACTGCTGTTTATAAAATGCAAAACAATATAAAATTGCAGTACGTGTGTAAAAGTTTAGTTCAGACTAAATTAATTTTGCAACGCACATTGACTTGCATCCACAAATGCTAGTGTTGTTCAGGTCTGAGGCAATTGCACGATGAGCAATTTAAGAGAATGTCTCTTATCATGCCTGTAGACTTGGAAGAACGTCAAACAAACATGGGCTATGTCTACACTAGAAAAGTTAAGTTGACTTTGTTAAGTTGACTTAACCTTTCTAGTGTAGACATAGCCCCTTGTCGACCTTATTAAGTCGATGTAACACTTTAAGTTGACTTAATAAGGTCGACTTAAGCACTAATCCCTATCCATACTGGCTTAAGTTGACCTAATAAGGTTGACTTAAGTGTTAAGTCAACCTAAAACGAGGTGTTAAGTAGACTTAACCTTTCCTTAAGTCAACTTAAGGAAAGTCCAGTGTGGACGTGACTTTGTTTAGGTCGACTTAAGCCTCCTTAAGTCGACCTAATTTGTAAGTGTAGATGCACCACAAGGAGTCCTGTGGCACTTTTAAAGACTAACAAATTTATTTATCACATGAGCTTTCATGGGAGAAAATTCCACTTTGTCAGACACTCATGTAATAAATAAATTTTTTAGTCTTTAAAAGTGCCACAGGGCTCTGTTTGTTTGGCTGACCTAGACTAAGACGGCTACCCCTTTGGAACTTGGAAGAATGTGTATATAGTCAGAGTCTTTCCCCATACAAATTACTACGTTGCTGTTCTTCTGTTTAGCTAAGACGAAGCACATCAGACAACTGTACTCAATACAATCATCTGGCTTCTTAATATATAGTTTTCATCACAATAATATATGAGCACCTCACAGACATTAATTAAGCCTTCCAAAAACCCGCATAGGCAAAGAAGTATTATTAACCCCATTTTAACAATGGAGAACTATGGCATGGAGCAAGAGAACATTTACACTCTGACTGATTTTAGTAGGGGTCCAGACTGCTTTAGGCTAAGACAATAAACAAAAATGTTCAAAATACACAGGTGAGAAAGAAACAACACCAAATATATTGTAAGGCTGGAATACTTCTCCAGGAACTCTTTTACTTGGATTTTAATAAACCTCTGGTCAAGTTCTTTTACTCAGACAATGCTCCCACTGAGTTCAAATTCAAGGAATTACTTCTCCCTCTTCCCTTTAACTTTTCACTCTTTGCCTGTTCACAATGTTAGCAACTGTCTATATTAAAGGTTTATATATAATTATTTCCCCACTGAATATATCCTCCAGATAGAACATCTTGCAGAAATGCATGTATATCTTTCATCAATAAATGGAGTTCCAAAGGTGCTTCTGAATGGGTTATAAATAAAGCACTTTATGATCATTAGAACTATAAGTAGGAATTATGTTTCACCACTTACCCTTGCCTTTTGTAATGAGCATGCTCACTAGTCTTCTTCCCAAACCATCACATCTTATGATATGGATTTCCTTCTGGCTAGGAATTTACAGAAAATTCCACAGACATAATTATTGTCTATAATAAATGTACTTTATTATCTCAGGCTCTTGAAGCTGTGAACTGGATGTCTATATCACTTGTACTCAGAATAGCTATTAATGAATTAGACATCCTGTGTCCCAAAGGTGACTGAGTCCAAATTCATTGATCACACTAATAATTGTCATTTGGGAAGAATCTTTCTGGGTTCCAAGATGAATAACACATATTGTAAAAAAGGAGCATTTTGGTAAAATGTAAATCTCTATGTAAAAATGTTCTGGGAATTAGAGAAATAATAATCGATAGTAATTTCTATATTCTCATTCCAACTCTGAAATATATATGATTTTAGAAGGCCTCGTATCATCTTCCTTGATCTGATCCTCAACAAAACCTAGCATAAGGCTAAAGGTACAAGGCAATTAAATTATGAAAATAAATTAATCTGGTATGTCATTTGTTCTCAGTTATTTAATCAAAATATATTCTAAGCAGTTTAATATATCAGGAAATAGAATTATTAAACATAAAGTAAAAGAATGATAGGATTTGCAGACTTCGAAAATTAAATTGTGATTCATGCCTTTTTAAAGATCTGAATGACTTTCATATGATACAGCCACTTTATGCTCTCTAATCCTTCTTAAGAAATAAAAGGAAAAAAATGCTGATGCTATTCTAGTTGTATAAATACTTCCACACGAGCATCTTTAAAATATATGTACCAATCACTTTATTTCTTTAATTGGATTGCATTTCTTTACATTACATTTTTTCCTTTAGCAGAGTTTTGAACAACTATTTTAAATGCTTTTTCTTCTTTCATGTATCGCTAAAGTTCTAAGACTTGGCACAATCCCAAGCTATTTGCACTAAAAGGTTTTCTGACATAGAAATAAATTTTGTTAATAGGGTATTTATTTGATAAGGATGCTCTTACAGGAAGTGTAAATAAGCACTGAAGTTAATACATGTGTAATTTTATTAATTGAAACATAATTTTGGTTAGAACAAATGAATCTATTTGCATTTGTCATATTTTGCTTGGGTATTTTTAAAATGAAGCTCAGCTGTAAAGGGGAGTGCAAATGGGTGTGTATTCCTTCTCAGACTTTTAAGGCTAAGATCAAGTGTAGTGCTACAAGATATAGATCCATGCCCTGATTGTCAGCACCCTAGGCACCTGGGACCTCGCCAACAAATGCATGCTGCAGGCCTGTGGTGTTGGACGGTGCTATGCTCGGTTGATGTTCTGCCTCATGGTGTCTGACTCCACCAAATGATCCAGGAATATCTACATTGAATATATCAGTGGGCACAGATAGTACCAGGAGACATAAGCAGGACTACCAAGAGGATTCACAGACCTCCCTCCTTACAAATAGGAGTGTATTTTCTGATGGACTCTTGACACCATAATACTAACACAATCTGGGATAACCAACTTTTATTAACATATGTACTTCTATTCCACCACACCTTGTATACCCTCCACAATGTTTAAATAGGGGAAGTTCCCAAATTTCTTAACTCTTGTATTTCAAACCCCATAGTCTTTTGACGTTCTCCATCCAGAATGCTATAGCTCATGTACCAGTTGTACTTGCCATCTTTACTACAACATGTTCCTTCTCAGTTACTGTACTGTGAATCTGGATGCCCACTCACTCCCTATGTTTAACACTACGGTTGTCTATTCCTTTATAACATTTTCTTAATATATTTTTTAAATCTGTAAATCCTCCATCTCCATGCATGGAAATATGGGGATTAATCTATGTGCTGCACAAGCCATAGCTACACTTGGTCTGTCCTTCAAATATTATCTAACATTAAATCTGTTCTTATCAGTTTAAATCCTCCAACTACATGTGTGGACATACGAGGATCAATCTGTATGCTGCACTGGTCAATGCTACACTTGGTCTGGCCTAACCATTATCTAACATTTAAATCTGTTCTTCCCAGCTTAATAGGATTTCAGTATTCATAGACCTCTCTCTAAAATAAAGGAGGGGGCATGGAGGAGAGACTGTCTGGCCTTGTAGGTAAAATATTGATCATTTAACTGCAGTCTGTGACATGAGACTAGCAGTCAGCCTCTAACAGACCAATGTTCAAATCACATAACATAATTTAGATCAGCTCATAACCTGTGCTGAAAAGAAGTTACACAACCGCAAGCTACACACTAGCAAGAAGACTGTGCTACCAGTTCATCAATACTCAAAGCACCCTCCCAAGTGATGGAAGAAACTAGTGCAGAATGATTGGGGTGAGGCAGAGTGGAAGTAGACCTGTGGGTTCTGGGACTCTGTGAACAGCAACTGGTTGACAGCTATTGGCATGGAGTATTTTATTTTTAAGAAACAGCTATTTCTTCTCGCACAAATATTCACCACGGGGGAAAAAGGAAATTAAAACCCAACATGGCAATAATTAAAAATAAAAGGTAGCAATATTAGAAATATGTTCATATTACATTGAGGGTGGAAGGCATAAAATGTTCATACAAATTTTCTCCTTTCTTGTTCCTTTCCCTCCTAGTCTCCCAGCCCAACTCCCACTGTAAACTGGGGGTGAAATCCTGGTCTCGTTTAATGTCCAATTTCATTGAATTCACTGGTGCCAGGATTTCACCAAGGATTTTTATGGACCCCAGTGGTAATCAGATTAAAATAATTTATTTCCCTTGGTTTTACTAAGAACCATATCTTTTTATTTCCAATCCACAGTGAGTTTCTGCCTATAGAATGCAAAGAAATCTGCTATTCAATAATGGGAGCCCAAAACATTTTTTACTACAATTTTATTGGCTAAAGTCATCAGAAATGTGATTCTTGAATTTACAAATTTAAATATCAATCAATAAACAAGCACTTATGGAAAATTAAATGACAAATATATTTTAATTGCCTTCCAAAAGTAAAACCTATGGTGCATGATAATAAAATGATGGTAATCTTTTTAATGGAAATAGAAGCCTGGGGTGTATTTTAGGGTATGAGCTTCTGTAGGTGCCCAGATTTCCCACAGAAGACATTTGCAAAGCTTGTAAGTCCTGATGTCACTCCTCAGCTAACAAGCTGCTTCAAACCCTAGCTCAAATTGAGGCCCACCACAATTTTCAGACTATGTTTTCCTGCCTGTCTTGCCACAGGGACCAGCATTTGTTCTCAGTGCAATTCTACCATCAGGATTCACGGGTCAGGAATTTAGTGCATTATACCCATCCAGAAAGCCTAATGGTTAGAAACTGACTTGGAATCTGGGAAAACCTCACCAAATCCCTATACAGCCTGAATTGGGACATAGAAGGTGGGAGACCTGGCTTGCAGTCTAACTGAGTACCCTGACCACCTCCAGACAATTGGGTATAGAAATCTGAAAACTGATTTTTTTTTTCTTTTTTGGTTTACTGGTAGTTTTGAAGTATATATTTAAAAAAATTATTTCAATTTTATCTAAAACAGACAAATGTTTAAAAATCTAAAATTTTGGAGAACTGAAAATTAAAAGGAACATTTTGGATTAAGCAACACGTTCAGCATGAAACAAATGTTTCATTTCAATTTTGAGTGTTTTTACAAAAATTTATAATTTTTTTTAATGAATTAGAAATGAACGTAGAAACAAAAATCATTGCATCTCAGGAAAAAATAGCTTAAAATGTCAGAATTAAATGTTTTAATTTGGGGGGAAATTTTGTTCATTTGTTGACCAAATCAAATTGGCAAATTCCAACATGATTTTGCAACTTTTGTCCATCTCCATCACAAAAGATATTCTACTCTAACTTTAAGTGGGTATTGTGGGATACATATCTGTTACTTTATCCTGTTGAATAACTGTTCCAGTTGTATACATAATTAACTGGACCAGTGCAAGAAAAAGGAAGAGAACAGCTCTACAGTGCAGTGGCTGAGGCACTGAGCTGGAATGTGAAAAAGTAAGCTTCAGCTTTCTGCTCAATGACTATTTAATTATTTATATAAAGTGGAACACCATAACAGTTTTAAAAATGCTTAAATCACTGAGGATCTTAAGTCAATAAAAACAGATTTTTAAAGTATTTAAGTACCTAAAGATACAGATATTTCATAATTGCACCTAAAGATGCAACTAAAATTGTACCTAAAAAGGCAAATAGTTGATAGCTGTTTCATTCCCAGTCATAAGTAAGAACGTGGAAGAATGCGGCACTTACTTGCACTATCATTCCTGAACGAACAAACAAAAATGTTGTGACTTATTTGCCTGGATGCACTTTACTCACCTGTATATGGATAATTATTTTACCAACGGCCATGAAGGCTATGTCTACACTTGGCCAAATAAGTCGACTTTGCTAAGTCGACTTAAAGTTGATTTTAAGTCAACTTTGTTAAGTCAACTTAGCATCTCCACACTATAAAATTAGGTCGACTTAAAGTAGACCTTGCCAAATCAACTTAGAGCATCCACACTGGATGCCTAAGTCGACTTCTAGGGGCTAGGTGGACCTGGGAGTGATACATGGTGGGACGGGGGGGCACCCTTTTCAAAGAGCCACGGGGCTCACCATTTGTCTCATTGTACCAGGGTACAATGGGGGCTGAGCAGGACAGGGACAGGGCAGGGTATAGGAGTGGGGTGAGCAGGGCTGTGTCCTACCCTGTGGGTGGGCACGCCAGGCTCTGGCTGCGCCAGCCACCCTGGCAGGGAGGTCAGTGTGGGAGCCCTGGGGGCCCTTTAAGTCAATTTAAAGTCAATTTACGGCTAATCCGCTTCTACACTGGCTAAGTCAACTTAATAAAGTTGATTTAGCCAGTAAAGTCAACTTTAAAGTAGGTTTAATAAAAAAAATTTCCTTAAGTCAACTTAAGCAGCAGCTTAAGCAGGTTTAAGTTGATTTAATTTACAAATATAGATGCACCTGAAGAAACTACCGCAGAAAAAGATTCTTCTCCCATTTAATATGTGGTGTCACCTACCAAGATCCTGTATTTGATAGAGTCCCACTGCCACAGAGACTAGGGTTCATTTGACTTGAGAGGCTCAAAGTGCATTACCAAAGTGTGTTAGAGACAATGTAGCAGTCACCTGTGACATGCAGTTGAGAAACTGTTAAAAAAAGAAAGAACAGTTCCTAAAAGATAATCATCAAACCAGAGAGAAATTTTGAAGTCTAAAACAATGCTGAGGATTATCAAAAAATAAAATTCTGCTGCAATTGTATTATCAAGCACCTAGGCTTAGTTCGATGAGATGACACTGTCTAAAAATGAGATCAGCCCTCCATCCGTCTCAGATGAGAAATAGTGAAAATATGTTTAATCAGAGTAATTGATTATAAATTACTGGAAAGGCAGCCACAGTGGAACAACCAGCTGCAGTGAATGTGTGAGATGGAAATTAAATAATGCTTACAGGTCACAGCATACTTAAAAATTATTTATAACGGGTGTGGGGGGATGTAATGGTATTCAGGAGTACTGAGTACCAGCACCTTTTTTTCACAGCAATGAGGCCCCCGGCTCCTGTCATTACTGCCACTGGCCCCAGGTCCCTGGCCTAGTACCGGCACATATTTTTTTTAAAATAAAAAAGCACTGTTTATAAATTTTGTATTAAATCAAAATATAATTTAGCCCAATCTACCTGTGTAAGAAATTGATAGTGCCATGAGAACAGGTTCAATGGATAGGTTTGTTGTATTTTGGAGGGTGTGAAGATGTGAAATTTTTAATTACTACATTGTATGCCATGAGAACATTAGGAAATAAACCACATACTTTTGTTCAATTGTTCTGCTGAGGTGGTGGAGTAGCATTTTATATTAATGACAAGGAAGACTAAAGAAATTACTAGTGGTGAAATGATAAAAATAGAACCTGTTCTGGTCAAAATTACCTTGGGAAAGAAAGATAGTCTCAATGGAATAGTGTGTCAAGTCTGGTACAGATCCTCAAAATCTGACATAAAGAAACCTCTTTATATTTTTTTAATTAAACACCACTGGGAATTGTGTAAATATGTGACACTTAGGTATAGATTGGAAGCCAAGTACTACTAATAATGGGAAGGTTCAGATATTCATGAATGTGATAGCTGACAGATTTCATCACCAAATAGTTACCAAAACAAGAGGTGATGCCAGATTAGATCTAGTATTGCTAAGTAGGCTCATTATCTTGATTTCAGATATATACAAGATTTTAAATCAATTGCTGAAAAGGGAATAGTTAAGCACATACAAGTAAACAGTAATTGTGATAAAGTACAAATTGTTTTTCCAAACAGTGCTTTCCAAAAGCTAAATTGTGCCAGACTAACCTGATCTCTTTCTTTATATAGATTTTTTTGTTATCGTCTCAAAGAAAATGCAGGAGATCTAATCTTCCTGGATTTCAGTAATGCATTTGACACAATTCCACATGGAAAGTTAATAAACTGGAAAGATGGGGATTAATCAAAGAATCAAAAGATGGACCAGGAACTGATTAAAGAGAAGATTATAATGGTCATGCTGAAATGTGAACTTTCAGGCTGGAGGGAGATTACTAGTGGAGTTCAATCTTATTTAATATAGTCATTAATGGCATTCACACAAAAAGTAGGAGTGAACTATTAAAAGTCATGGATAACCCAAAGTTGTGAAGTATTGCCAATAAAGCGCAGTACCAGAATATCATATAAGAATATTCGGACAACCTTGAAAACTGGAATAATAGACTAGGATTTAATTTAATAGTCCAACGACATGCTCTTAGGGTACGTCTACACTGGAGGCTCTGTTAAATCGATTTAACCAAGGTCGACTTCAAGACGACTTAAAGTCAACCTTGTTAAGTCGACTTAGAGAGTCCATAGTTCTGCATCCACACTGGCAGATGCTAGGTCAATGCAGGAGTGCCCAGGAACTCTGCAAGAGGGCCTGGAGGCCAATTAGGTTGACTTAAGGGCTATTCCCCGTCTACGCTAGCCTAAGTCGACTTAATAATGTCGATTTAAGCCTTAGGACAACCTTAAGAGGTGGTGTTATTAAGTATACTTAAGGAAGCGCTTAAGTCGACTTAATAAGCACCCAGTGTGGATGCAGCGGTCTGTAGGTCTACTTAACTGTCCTTAAGTCGACCAAAGGCTCCAGTGTGGATGTACCCTTAGAGACTAACAACATGCATTTTTGTTTTTCGCTAAGAATGCAACAGTTGAAAGTGAAAGAAGAAGAAAATGACCTGGACATTGTAGAAGGTGGATTTAGGAATGGGATTTTATATTATTGAGTTTATGTAGTTATAGAAATAGAAGTTTGTTAGGGTAGGCCCAAGCCTGAACCAGTTTTCAAAGGCCTTAGCATACAACTCACATGAACCAATGCCAGAACTCAGACGCCATATAGTCTGCCTCAGCAACCTTGGAAACTTACAATGTTACAAGGAATACCTTGCACATAGCGTGTGAGAACTGAGGGCTATGTTGCAAAGCCTTGTAATGGCTATGTTGCAAAGATTTGGCCCTGCTTAGAACGTATGGGAACTGATAGCTATGTTGCAGATGTGTAAAAGCGTATGGGAGCCAAGGGGCATTGTTGCAAAGAGAGTAAAAGCGTATGGGAACCGAGGGGCCATGTTGCAAAGATGTGGGACCCTCTGAGAAAGCAGGAGGGGAATGGGAGGCACAAAACTCTATAAATATTAGTCCCAAAGATGGGGAGGGAGACAGTAGGCTGGACATGACTCAAGATGCCCCGTGGCATCTTAATATTATTAAATATTAATTTAATAATTGCTAGTCATACTTACAACTTGCAAAGCATGTTATACATGCAAAGCATTGTGCAAATACTACATCATTTTAAAGACAAAAAGTTACCATATAAAGACTAAAAAAAGAAGGCGAGATACAGTTCAAATGAAAATAAGAAGAAATTTATACCATTTAGGGTCTTGTGATTATACTGACATGAAAAATAGCTGTAAACATATTGTTCCACAGATATAAGCCAGAAGCCAGAGTCAGCTACTTCCTAGGTGGGAAGCCCCCTGAAACAATGCCCCTGGCTCACAAACCACTCAGAGACCATCCAGTTCGCAGACACCCATGCAGTTTATTTAAGTGTGCAGTTCCACCACCTTCTTGCAATACATAGCTTGGGCTAGCAGCCTCAGGTAATCCTCAGTTTCTCCAGCCAGGCACGTAGAGCCTCTGCTCACTTTCCACCCTCTGGCTTCTCTTCCTTACTTCCTTTGCCTGCAACTGTATATAGCTCCTGACAGCTAATTAGGCTGACAGCAGCTTCCCATTCACCAATGAGGTACAGATTTCTCCAACCAATTCCAATTTGCCTTGCTTAATTGGGGCTGGCATGGCACAGGGCTAGCTAAGACCCTACCTGGTGCTAAGGAGCCTTCCTACCCTCAGCCTGCTTCAGGGAGAGGTCAACACACTAGCAGCAGTAGACCAGCACAAAGGGAAGCAATAGAATGATTATTTTTTAGACCTAACACCTCACACAAATAAGACAAAGAGGCTGGGACATCTTGGACTCAAGTTGGAGAGGTAAAACTAAGGGTCCACCTACTTCCCATTTTTTCACAGTGCCTGCCTACCACCACTCAGGTGCAGTGTCTTGAGAGGCTTCACAGATGTGCATGTTGAGTGATGGGTTTATACCCATCTGTGCAGCTATACAGGCTGGGCCACATGCTGGCCCTTAAGCTTTATGGGTATGTCTACACTGGAGGCTCTGTCAAGTCAACTTAACCAAGGTCAACTTTAAGTCGACCTAAAGTCGACCTTGTTAAGTCGACTTAGAGAGTGCACAGCCCAGAATCCACACTGGAAGATGCTAGGTCGAAGGAAGAGTGGCCAGGAACCCTGCAAGGGGGCCTGGAGGCCAATTAGGGTGACTTAAGGGCTATTCCCTCTCTACACTGGCCTAAGTCAACTTAATAAAAGGTCGATTTAAGCCTTAGGTTAAGAGGTGGTGTTATTAAGTCGACTTAAGGAAGCGCTTAAGTTGACTTAATAAAAGCCCAGTGTGAACGCAGGAGTCTATAGGTTGACTTAACCTGCCTTAAGTCAACCTAAGGCTCCACTGTGGATGTACCCTATGAGACTGTAGTAAAAGGCACTTGTTTTTTCTCTGTATTATTGTGTATTCAACTTTTATAATAATAAGAATTGTGCTACCTACTGAGGGAAGCATACAATTACAGAAGCAGGTAATGGGTTCTTAGTTATCAAGCGTTTTAAAGGACTTGAACACATAATGCAATAATACAATATCATAAGGCCTACAATTGCAGTAGTTGGATCCCATGATACAAAATATTTTGCTCAAATATCAAGTCTTTCCTCCATATGAAATCATTCTCACCTCAGGCCACCTTCAATGCTGGTACATATACATATATATACAGGAGTGTCCTCCCTTCCCTCTATTTATACCTTGTTCATTATGATAGTGTCTGAGCTCCACCAAAAGCCATATCTCTACATATAGCACTACAGTGGTGCAGCTGTACCGACATAGGTGCATCGCTCCAGCACATCTGGTGAAGACACAGTATACCAGTGATTTTCAAACTTTTTGAGCTGAGCTCTCCCACCCCTAACCCTCCATTTGAGCTACAATTCAACCCAAACAAATATAGACACAGGCAAAAATATGCTTGATAGCCTACTCATAAACCTAAGATAATTTTAATTAAATTACCTTCAGGTTAAGTTTCAAATACACAGAGGCTTACCAATTAATGTGAAGCATGTGCTTGTTTCTCTGTGGACGGGTTATCCATTTGTGAGGAGATTTTTTAAATTAACA
The DNA here is from genome assembly GCA_007922175.1 of Pelusios castaneus. Taxonomy (NCBI): domain Eukaryota; kingdom Metazoa; phylum Chordata; order Testudines; family Pelomedusidae; genus Pelusios; species Pelusios castaneus. The sequence goes on from ML685832.1 coordinate 10,350,467, forward strand.
CTCTAAGGTTGTCCTGCACTTCCAGTGAATGGTAGGTACTTTGTCATTAACACACAAATAAGATGAACCAAATGGTAAAAGGGCTTTGATCACACATTTTGACAAAGCTGGATATTCTGAGCCAAATTTCAATCAAAATTCCCCAAAGACTGTTTTCTAAATGGAATGCTTAGTGTCCTATTACTCTGAAGTTTGTTCAGCGTCTGCTGACTGACATTTGAGAGATGGGACAAGGTCACTGTCTTAGTACAAAAAGTTGAATAACCCAGTCGATCAGGAGTGCATTTCCTTCAGAAAAAAATTACCCAAATTGGCTCCGAGAGAAACCAAGTGATTCTTGATTGGCTCCACAGCTCTCTGTAGTTCAGATTCCTTTTTGTCAATAATATCAAATAACAATGGGAATGAAACATCTAAAACAGTTTCGATCTTTGTTTCCCAAAGGTCAAGCTTCCTCTGGAATACCACTATCTTGTTGTGCAGATCAAAACTAGTACTTTCTGCTTCTTTCAAGGAGACATTTAGAGTATTCAGTTTGTCAAGAAATATCAGCAAGGTAATTGAAAAGCACAAGCTAGCAGGTATCACAGAGTCTCTGCGTTGCTGAAATTCAAATCCACTACAAAAAATCAAACTTCAGTTCTTAGTTCATAAATATGTTGCAACACTTTTCCCCAGACAGCCATCTGACTTCCATGTGAAACAACAGAGCATGGTATTCTACTGTCAGTTTTGCATAAAGTGTTAAAAGAGATGTGCCTTTGTGGGCTGCATCTTGATAAAGTTCACAATTTTAATAGAAGAACTCGCGACATCAGTAAATTGCCTATCCATGTTTCAAGTTGCAAGGGTTTTGCAATGTATAATACAATGAGTCTTTGATATATGTGGTGCAATTTCAAACACTTTGGCTTTCAAGCCTGCCCAGCCTCCAGACACAGAAAGGACTCCAACTGTGCAAATTAAGAAGTAGGTTTTCTACTTCAGCTCATGAGAAGTTAGCTCCTTGTTTAAAATGTTAAACAGTTCAGATCCAGTTGCACACATCTTAATTGGCTTGCAGAACAAAAAATCTTCCAATATTGATGTTTCATGAGAAGGTAAGCAACTAAATGAACTTCTTTCAATATATCTGTTGCTTCATCCAACTGGACTCCAAATAAACTGAATGGTAATTGAAAGATCAGCTGTGGCTTGGTATTTTCTGACATGTTAGCAATTTGGTGGCTGACCACATTGTCTGCCAATGGGATTGTTTTTAACATCTCTGCCACATTGTCACCAAGCATTGTCCTGCAAATGTCAATTGCTGCTAGAAGAGACAGTGTTTTCCCAATTATATACGTCTTTTTATTCTTGGCAGTGTGGTGCACACCTTTTAAAGCACTTGCACAGGTGGATACTGATTTTTCATTTTGTTTTTTTGTTCATTAATTTCTTGTAATTTTCATTTTAAAAAAACTCTCTGTTCTTTCCTGTCAAATCACAATGTTTCATTTCTAAATGGCATCTTAATTTTGTCAGTTTCAGGCTCTTGCTTGCTAAAGTTACACACATTACTCGTTGAGGGCTAATTTCTCCATTTTCTGCAACAGAAGTAATCCAAATAATCCCAAATCCAAATGTGTTTCATTACATTTTTTTTTTTTTGCTTTTGTAAACTTTTTCTCTGCATCAGCTTTAGCCATTTCAGCTTCTGCCTTTCATTCCAGAACACTACCTTCTTTTGACAATAAGTACTGTTCTATTTTTTACCAGATATCATACAATGGAAAAAATATCAAACTCACCATCAGAATAAAGCACTGTACAACTGCTTGTTGTAACAACAGTATATGAAATACTAAATAAGGAGGGGGGGAAAAGGTAGTTGTTGCTATAGAAATGAGAGTTGGCTTATAATTAAGTGCATTATAATGCATTCCTGTTTACTGCATCAGCAGCCTTGCATCAGCCAACAGGCCTATCTGATTGTCAGTTGCAAAAATGTTTACTTATACTATTTCAATACATGTAACTGTCAATGTCTTGTTCTTGTTATATATTTTTAAATAGTAAAAAAATGCCTTGGGCATTGCACTCCCCTGAACATTCATCCACACTGCATCTGCCATGGGAGGCACACTGCACATTTTTGTATGCCAACAGCTGAGAGTACTCCTCTTGATATATAAAAAAAATAATAATCCACTTCCACCATGCACACAAATGCTTCTTGGTGTGATTTATGTCACTGAGGAGTGTGGAATATTCAGACCTCAGAGTGACATAAGTTTTGCTGATATAAACAGTAGTGTAGCCATAGCCTAAGGTACTATCAGCTGACATCACTCTTCTTCTTCCCCTCTCCTATTTCCCTCAAAGCAATCACTTGTCATCAAAATTGACCCGAAGATTTGGAATCTAAGGCTGTTTGCAAACCTTCACTTTACAACAATTCTACCATGCCACAGGACCAGCTTGACTTCATCACGTGAAAAATAACAAATTTCTTTACTATTAAAAGAAAAAATTCAGATTTCCGAAGATTAGGCAGAAAAATAACACTACATCAGTGTCGCATGCATTGATTTTGCTGGGGTTTTGTTTTAGCTTAAATTTAAACTTTAAATTTGAACTTCACTGCAGCTAGTCCATAATGAATCAATGTCACTCATAATGATATATGTAGGCTGACAAACAGGAATATAGCCAAGAAAGCTTTTTTATTCTGATCCTTTCTCCCTTTCTTGTAAATGCCTTGGTGTAAATTCTTTTATAGCAGGTAATCAGGCCTAAATTGTATTTCACAGGTAACTAGTTCTTATATATACATTGTGATTGTTTTAAAAAGACTTGATCAAATGTAAGAAAATGTAGGCACCACTTTCTGGACAAATCTTATAATCCTCTTTCAGTAATGCAAAAATTAAATGTTTTTTATTAGTCATATCTGTTAAATCAAATCCCTTCTGGATGCATTTAATGCTATGGAACAACAATGTCCTTTGTAAGCTTGCTGGAATATATGTGCTTTACATTTTAATTTTAGCAAATTTCATCCAGATTTTATCAAATATACACTTCACTAAATATATTAATTTAAAAAAAAGGGGTCAGAGTAGAAAGCTAAAAGGTTGAACATCAACACTAAGACCTGCTCTGTGGCCTTTGTCCAGTAAAAACTCACATTGTCATTAAAGAAGATAGAATTTCAATTATCACCAAATTATGCTCTTATGGCAAGTGTCACATTTTACATTAAGGTTCTGTTCTATACAGATGTTTATACCACGATCATCGCTGTAGCAGTTGAGGGTGAGATTCTCAGTTGGAACTTTGTTGACTAACTGCCACTTTCAATACACAAGTATAGTATTTAGGTACCATTGGCATTCACAAAGTCCCTGTTCAACTGCTACCTAGCTGTATGTATCTAACTTTCCACTATTGAAGTCCTCAATGTACTTGCATTTTGGGGGCTGGTCAGCTGCCTAATCCCTGATGCTGCCCAAATCCTGAGGCTACCCAGCAGCTTGGTGCTGAATCTATGGTTAACCCCAGAGCAATTCACAAAGTACACGTCTCCCCATTGAGCTTGCCTTCTGCGCCCAATTTAGCAGATGTGCTCAGAGCAAGTAAAAAAAATAGTGGGGAGTTGGCAGAGGACCAGTAGAAGTCAGTTGTCCATTCAAACAAAAAAGACAGTACTGTCATTGCAAATGCTTCCAGTGTTTACATCTGCCCACCAGCATCTTGCTCAAATTCAGCTTCACCCAATTGTTCCTGATTCATGGGCTGATCTTCTCCAAGCGCTAGGCCATCTTTGTGATAGAGGTGTGATCATGTGGAGTGAAGGATATGTAAAGCTGTCTGTCAGCTGCATATTGCTGGCGTTTGAGTCATTGTCATTTGGTAACTTCACATAGTGGCTGCGTGTAAATGCTGAAGAAGACCAGAGAGAGAATTGATTCTTGCAGCATTAAGTAAGTGAGGGGTCAATTAGTGGAGATGCAATTTCCCATTGTTTTTCATAGGATGTATCCCTTCAAGAAGGACTTGGTCCTTTTTATAAATCATTTACAAATGGAATCTTAGGATAATTGTGACTAGGGTGGAATCATGTCTCTTTCAATCAGCCGATACAGATGAAACTACAAAGTGTTAATAGGGTATGAAACACTATGGATTACCGATGCGGCAATTACTTGTTCTGGCTATATTTTTTTCAGTGTCAGATATGAACCAATCCCCTCTGAAACTACTCATCCTCCTCACTTTCTTGTGTATGGGGCACATACTGCATCTACACTTGTAAATTAAGTCGACTTAAGCTTGCTTAAGTCGACTTAATTTACCCTGCATCTACAATACAGTTTCCTTAAGTCGACTTAAGCAGCTTGCTTAAGTCGACTTAAGGAAAATAAAGTTGACTTAATGAAAATTAAATCAACTTTATTAAACCACCTGCTCATTAGACTTAAGGCTTAATTCAAATTTTTAAAGTCGAATTAAGCCAGTGTAGCCCTGGGGTAGCCCTAAGTCAACTTAGGGCTACCCCAAGACTACACCAATGCCCTCCCTGCCAGGGGGGGCATAGGAGGAGCCTGGCATGCCCCCCAAAGGGCAGGGCAGAGCCCTGTGTGATGCTGTCTGGATTTAGGGAAGCATTTATGATAGTATTTTCTATTCATATATCATAAATACTATAATCCATAGGAACTATGTCATGTTTGGTATCAATAGAAAGGTAGTAATTTGCTGGGAATGATTATATAGTTTATGTCTAGGAATTGTATTTGGATTAGAAGTTAGTTTAGTTAGGAATTTGGTGTTATATCTATACTTTAACTTATGTGATTTTATTGAAATACCAGCGACAGGCGGCTGTGTAAAACCATTGTGTCCTTAATGTTAAGGAATGTGCCAGCTACAATGGGCCCAGGGAGTAACCTGATGAGCCATTAAGGACATAAGGAATACAACCATTGTGTCCTTAATGGCTCATCAGGTTACTCCCTGGTCCCATATCACTTGGCACATTCCTTAACATTAAGGAGACAATGGTTTTACACAGCCACCTGTCTCAGGCATTTCAATAAAATCACATAAGTTAAAGTATAGATAGAACACCAAATTCCTAACTAAACTAACTTCTAATCTAAATACAATTCCTAGACATAAACTATATAATCATTCCCAGCAAATTACTACCTTTCTATTGATACCAAACATGACATAATTCCTATGGATTGCAGCATTTATGATATATGAATAGAAAATAATATCATAAATGCTTCCCTAAATCCAGAAAGCATCACACCTTGCCCACATGCCCTGCCAGGGTCCCTGTCCCCCTTTGCCCCATTGCACACAAGGGGTGCCCCCTGCCACCGTGGACCTGCCCAAGGTCCCCCTAGCCCCAAGAAGTCGACCTAGGCATCCAGTGTGGATGCTCTAGGTTGACTTTGTAAGTTCCTCTTTAAGTCGACTTCAATTTTAAGTGTAGACACACGAAGTCGACTTAGTTAAAGTTGATTTAAAATGACAAGTGTAGACATAGCCATAAGGCTTGCTATCTGATATTAAGTCCATTAATACCCAATAAATTGGTTGTATTGAATAAATTTAAACTGTTTAAACTGCTTAAGAGGCCTCTACTGAATTTCTAGTTTATATAATATAGTGATAAATTATAGGCTTATTTTTTCCTCCAGTATCCATGGTAAAGTTAGTTAGATGTTTGAGTTGTGCCTCAGTTCATGTAAACACACCAAACTATTTACTTTCAAGCAGTTTACTATTTATGTAAATACGCCCCCCCCCATCTGCCCATCCCCTGTTTGTTCTTTTTTTCCATTGCATGACATTATATTACATTACATTACAGGAAAAATACCAAGATGTTATAGTTCAAAAAGAGGGTAGTTGGAGATGTTTCCACTGATTATAAGAGCAAGAGTATTCATGGATTAAACAAGTCTCATTTGTGACTGAGCCCTCATCTATACCACAATATGATTTCAGCAGCAACTGGAAGAAGATATGTAAAGTACTTAAAAAAGCATATCTCCCTCCGATTGCCTACTGCCTACTTACTGGGATGTCTTCAGTGCATTGTGTCAGAGGGAAATGGCTTCCCTCCGACTCAGCACTATTCCTTCTGTGGGAGTGGTCTTACAAGAACTGCCATGTGAGTCACAGTACATGGATTTTAAATCCAATAAGGAACATTGTGGTCATCTTATCTGACCTCCCTGTTCCACCCTTGCTCCAGAGGGAAATAATCTGCTATTGACCCTATTTGGGGTTTGCATGGAGAGGACAGAAAGGATGCTGTAAACAGAGGAGAGACTCTTATTCATGGTTTAAAACTTTAAAGTACAGAGACTCCACTAGCAAATGAGCCATGCCCTCTACTACGGAGGAAAGCAGAAAACCCAAAGAGACTTTGCCAATCTGCCCTGGGAGAAACTTCCTTTGCCATCTCAAATCTGGTGATCAGTATAACCCTGAGTGTGTGGGCAAGACTCACCAGCCAGACTTCCAAGAACAAACCTTCCTAGTATCTCAGAACCCCATCTAACATCCCATCTCAGGGCTTTGGCATATTCACCACCAATAGTCAAAAATTGGTCAATTGCCAAACTAGGCCGTGCCATCATAAAATCCCCTCCATAAATTTATCAAACTCAACTTTGAAGACAGCTAGGCTTTTTGCTCCCACAGCTCCCCTTGGAAGGCTATTTCAGAACATTATTTCTCTGATCATTAGAAACCTGCATTTATTTTTAAGGCTAAATTTCCCAATGAACAGTTTATATCCATTTCTTCTTGTGTCCGCATGGGTTCTGTACTCAAATAATTCCTCTCTCTCTCTCTCTGGTACTTATTCCTCAGATGTATTTTTAGAGAGAAATCATATCTCCCCTCAACCTTCTTTTGGTGAGGCTAAACAAGCCAAGCTCTTTAAGTATCCTCTCATAAGGCAGGTTCTCCATTCCATGGATCATTCCTGTAGCCCTTCTCTGTACCTGTTTTACTTTGAATTCATCTTTCCTAAACATGAGGACCAGAACTACACACAATATTCCAGATGAAGTCCTAGGACTGCATTAGCTTTTTTCCTTTCCACATCACATTGGTGACTCATAGTCATTCTGTGATTAACCAATACATCCAGGTCCTTCTCCTCCTCCATCACTTCCAACTGATATGTCCCCAACTTATAGCACAAATTCTTGCCGTTAGTCCCTAAATGCATGACCGTATACTTTCCACTATTAAATTTTATCCTATTCCTAATATTCCAGTTTACAAGGCCACCTAGATCTTCCTGTATAATATCCCCATCCTTTCTGTATTGGCTGCACCTCCAACTTGGTGTCATTTGCAAACTTTATTAACTCATTTCCACTTTTTATGCCAAGTTCAGTAATATTCTAGTATACTTTGTAAAACTCATGAAGTTTAAATGCTACTGCTGGCTCTGGATCAATCAATTCAGCAGGAAGTGAACAACTGCTCAATTGATCCCAGATGGGCTCTCCTGCCAATGTTGGTAATCTCTCTCCCTGAAAGGTGTAAGGCTGCATTCTCCCATAGATGCCATGTTATCTAGCTTGCATATGTAACCCATATGCCTGAAAAGGCTATCTCTGAGAGACCTGCTCAGGGTGGGTTACTGTTGCTGAGCAGATTAGCTACCCACAACTAGAAACTTCTAGTAGCAGGGAGTGGTAGCATTCTGAGCATGCTCCACAGGGTGTCCTGCTGGTGTGATGTGGTATGGTCAGTCAGATGACATGACAGCAGCAGTCTGTGCAGACGGCAGGCTGGAGCTGCCTTGAAAGGAGACCATGTGCTCAGTTTTCTGGAGAGAAGCTGAGCCAGGAGTGAACAAGATGTTTTTCTCCCTCTAATGGAGTCATCTGCAACAGACCTTGCAAACATGCATATGGGACTGAGGACTGGTTGCAAAGGAGAAGAAAAAGCCTGCATGGAATGATACAGAGGATTCCAGCAAAGGAAGAAGAGGACAGCTATTTCTTGCCACTCAAGCCTCTACACTGGAACAGAGACTGTAGCTGAGAGCTGGGTGAACTCCACCTGGACTTTGGGACTCTTGGGTATCTTTCATGTGGGGGTTTCTGTAGGGATTGTTCGTAGTTAATTATACTTTGTTTTCTTAGGATAAGGTTCATTTAGTAGTTAATAAAGTTCATTGTTATGTTTATTGGAGTAGTATTTTAATGTGGGAGTGTAGCTCTGAGCAAGCTTCGCTGTGAGTCCCATACAGACTGGATCCTGTGTCTCCAGCTGCTTTCTCCATAGGGATTGGGATTGATTTCTGTGAGGCACTGGAGAAGGGCAATTAAATGAATTTTAGCCCACCTGAAGGTTACACGTACTTCCCGTGGACCCTAGGCTGCAGTATAGACCAGACCTAAGACTTTGCTGAGTGTGTGTGTGTGTGTGTGTGTGTGTGTGTGTGTGTGTGTGTGCGTGCGTGCACACGTGTGTGTTCAAAAGAAAAGCTGTGTCCTCATTGATAAAGATTTTATAGCTATTTGTTAGATTACTTTAATGTAAAGCATATTATAAAATTCATAGTCTGAGTGATTTCTACATATGAAGATTTAAATGCAGTAGTAATTAAAGATTGTTTGGAGAGTTTTATACCTGTGTTTACCTTAATTGTGTGTGTGAGAAGAATGACTGATGAAATTCAAATATACAAAGTCCTTTCATTGTAGTGCCTTTCAGAGTAAGTTAAATCATGTTAAAGAAACCATAAGATCAAGCTGTAATTAAAAATTATACCAAATAAAAATGGCAGCATGTGAAGAAAGCATTTACAGTATATTTCACTGGTAAAGTGCAGAATCCTCTTATTTATTAAGGTAGGAAAGTGAAATTCCAACTGTTTGTTTCATTTCAAATTAGGTTTCAAATATTTGAAAGTTTATTGATGCAGGAATCACTGGATGAAATTCTATGGCCCCTGCTATGCAGAAAGTCAGGGTAGATAATCCTGATTTTCGATTTTCATTTTTGGCCTTCAAATCTATGATTATATTTGAATGTAATTTGACTTCAAATCCCATAACAGCTAATATCAAGAGATTTCCTACACTTTCTGGTTTTGTCACAGCAATTTTGTTATTGGACTGTGCAGTACTGTGCTAAAGTCTTCAATTTGCAACTTTGGTATTACAGTATTTCCATTTCCAGTGATGGCAAAAACCAGAAAAGTTTAATTCTGGATGAGATGCTTAGGGTTTGTCTTCACATACCATGCTACACCTTTAGCGAAGACATTACTAGGCTACTGGGAGAGCTTCTCCCATCTGTATAGTTAATCATCCCCCTGAGATGTGGTAGCTATGTCGATGGGAAAAGGCCTCCCATTGACATAGCACTGTCTACCCAGGGGATTAGCTCAATATAACTTAATCCTTGTCTACAGTATACACTTATTTTAACAAAAGTCAGCTCTCATTGACAATACTATGGAAGTGCACATCCTACAATACTCCTGCTGATTTAACTCTCCTGCCAACAAAATAAAATCAACCCAATGAGAGGCATAGAGCTTTTAGTGACACAGTTAGATCAAAGCAATGACAGTGTAGATACTGTGCTTGCTTATGTTGCCATATATGGCCTCCAGGAAATATCCCACAATCCCTATCCTGGCTGCTCTGGTCAGCAGTTTGAACTCTGCTGCCCTACAGCCACATACACAGACATCCACTCCTCCCCCTTTAAATGCCCAGGAATTTTTTAAATTTCACTTCCTCTTTTCATGGTGGGGTGAATTCACATTGCACCTTCCCAGATGACCATTCCAGCTCCATGCACCAAACGCTCTACTACTTGTAATACACTAGAGTTGTTGGATCTGCTAGGTCTGTGGGAAGAGGAGGTTGTGCAGTCCCAGCTCCAATACTGCTGTAGGAACTTTGATATTGGGCAGATTTCTTGTGGCATGTTGAAGAAGGTCCACAAACCAAAGTGCTGTCCAAAGATCCAGGAGCTGAAGTAGGCATACCAGAAGGCTGTGCTGTAGTCAGAACTTATGTATGCTTGCATCCCCCTGCAGCCCATACAAAATTGCATGCCATATCCTCCCCAAAATCCCCCTCTCCCCGCATTCCTTGCCTGTGCCAGACTCATTGCAATACACCTTGCACTCCACCGCTTTGGACAGGTTCTGTAATAACAGTTGGCCTTAGACACAGCTATGAGAGCCTCCATTAAGAAATTGCTCCTCGGTGTCATGTTCCTTGCAAGAAATCCAATTCAGTGTATTGATTTTTACTGTTTAATAAACATGAACTCAATGAATGAAAATGAATCTTTTTTTTTTCTTCTACACATAGTTGTTGCTGCTGGAATTCATAGACAGTGGCAATTGGCATAGTTGCAGACTACAAATCACACACAGGAAGCAATCATTACCAGTTCCAAAGGGGTAGCCGTGTTAGTCTGTAGACAGCAAAATAAGCTTATGCCCGAAGAAATTTGTTAGTCTTTAAGGTGCCACAGGAAGCATCCATTATAAGGGTCATTTCAGGTGGCAAGTAAATAAAACCTGGCTGAATAAATTATAGAAACATACTTTAGTGGAGCTTATTGTCAAAATGCAGCTTAAAACTCTTCTTAATTCAAATAGTTCTCTGTTGAGCCCTTCTAATAGCACTGGTATCTGGTTGCTCAAAATATGTTTCTAGGTGATCGGTCACAAACCCCCCTTCCTCCAGGGAAACTTTTCTCCTTTAGCTTTACAAATGTTGTGCAGAACATAGCAGGCTGCTGTGACCATTGGAATATTTTCCTTATTCAGGGCTAACCTGAAAAAAAGACAGCTCCAGTGAACTTTTAATCTGCCAAACACACATTCAGTGATCATTCCACACCTGCTGAGCCTATTGTTGAAGCAGTTCCTGCTATTGTCAAGGTTTCTGGTGTAAGGTTTCATGAACCATGGGAGTAAGGGCTAGGCTGGGTCTCTAAGAATCGCAATGGGCATTTCAATGTCTTCCAATTTTGATCTGGAAAGAAAGTCCCTGCTTGCAGGACAGTGCTCTTGAAGATGTATGTGTCATGCACATTCCCTGACCATCGCACATTGATATTAGTGAAATGACTCGGTGATCCACCAGCATGTGCAATACAACAGATTTCTCACACCTCTAAGTCACATAGTTACACAAATATAGATCTGTAGTGTAGACCTAGCATCAGTTACTGGCATAACACTATTGACTTCACTGTATGTAATATATACACTTGCAGTGCAGTGCAATGAAGTTCCATCCATTTACATCAGCTGCAGCACAGGCCTCCTTATTTTATGAAAACCTGTCTCTCCTTCCCTAATATTTATCCATGTTTTTGATATAATGTTGTGAATATGTTACAAGTGATAGGATAACATGATTGGATTACTCATTAGTAACCTTTTTGATGTGATCAATAGGATATGACGGCTGTTGTCATTGCAGAGTTTGTATAACAAAGGCACTGTGTAGCTGAACTAGAAAATTGTGAGTATTAGAGCCCTGGCTGTTCAATGAGAAGCTCTCAGAAGTTCAAATTTCATTCTCTTTTCCTCACCTTATTTATAAATTATGTATCACTATTCCAAGTCCTGTCTGGAAACTGTTAAAGGCCACCTCATAGTGTTATTATTCTGCTACTGATGTACAAGCTATGTGCTACAAGCTCTGTGCTATAAGACTTTACTGAGACTGGAACTCTACATTGATGCTCACAATGTGCTTTTTGCCACAGCTTTCTCTAAATGCCTGCATCTGATATCATACTTTCAAATAAAAATCACTACATGATGACAAAATCACTGTAAACTGAATAAATATTTGTAGGGCTGTCAAGCAATTAAAAATTAGTTGTAATTAATTGATTAATCTAAAAAAAGATAGCAATTAACCATGTGATTAATTGCGCTGTTGAACTAATAGAATGCCATTATTGAAATGTTTTCTACATATTAAAACTTTAATTCCAATCACAACACAATGCATAGTATACAGTGATCACTTTAGATTTATTTTTATTACAAATATTTGCACTGTAAAAGAGACAAAATTAGTATTTCAATTAATAGATTCATGGATTTTAAGGTGAGAAGGAACCAATATGATCATCTAGTCTGACTTCCTGCACAATGCAAGCCACAGAATCTCCTGTCCGCTCCTGAAATTGACACCTAACATATGATTGAGTCATTGAAATCTCCAAATCATGGTTTAAAGACTTGAAGGTACTGAGAATCCACCAGCAAGGTGACCCAGACCCCACGCTACAGGGGAAAGCAAAAAAACCCCAAGACTTCTGCTAATCTGCACTGGGGGAAAATCCCCTCCTGAGCCTAAACACAGTGATCAGATAATATCTGAGCATGTGAGAAGATTCACCAGCCAGACAATGAAAAAGAATTCTCTGCACTGTCCCTGACAGATGTTCCCCTGTGCCAGTTTCTGTCTCCCCTGTTTGTGTGGCCACCCCTCCCAGGCTGCTCATGGGAATGGCCCTGCCTAAGGAGGACGCCCCTTAACTATTGTTTCAGCCCTGGCTCGACGTAGGGTGGACAATGCCCAGGAGTGCAAGACCAATATGGCTTGTTTTTCACAAAGGGCATGAGCCAAACACCAATATCTGTGACTATGAGTCACATACCTGCAGCCCAGGACTCTGCCCGGACTTGTCCTACAGCTTTCCCTGCCCTCTCTCCACCCCTGTAATTCAGGGAGCCTATCAGAGTTACTGGCGGGAAGCTGCCTAAGTTTGCCTTTAAAAATCAGACATTTTGGGTCCAGCCCCAGAAAAGGTTCCTGCACTGCCTCCTGGCCTTTCTCCGCTCCCGGCTATGTAATTGAGCATACCCCCTTTTTAAACCCCCCCTCCCATGAACAACGAATCTTCTCCTGAACCATGAGCTATGAGCTACGAACTACGAGAACCGAGTCCTCTCTGCACTCATCTATGCTGCTGCTGCCTCAGTTTCTGTCTTTGCTGCTCTCCTGGGGATTGATAAGATTCCCCCCTCTCAAACTCTCTCTAAATTTACCTCAGGGTCTGTAACAGAGACCCCCTCCTACTCCGCAGTTCCCTTGCTGCTTAAAGAAAAGCCTGTGCCACTGCTAAGCTCTGCCTCTGTATGCTCTGTCCTGGGGCTCCCTGCTTTCAGCTGTTTCCACTGCTGCAGCCACCATCCCCTAACCCCCTCAGGAGCTGTATCCTGGGCTCACACCACTCTGCCCCTGGGACTGCTCCCCCTGGTTAATAGGGCCAGTATAGTATAAGGAGTGCCATTAGGTTTAGTCTTATTAGTTGGTTTAGGCTTAGTTTTGTTAAGTTGTATTTTATTAGCTTGTATAAGTTGTAGTCCTGTTAGAATTGCATTTTGTGTCTGTGTTTAGTGGTAGTTAAGTGGGATACTTGTTTGCCATTACCTGTTATATTGTGTGGCCATAGTTAAGCTAGGTTAAAGATAATTGTTTTGCTGTATTGCTCCTCTCCTTTTTGTTTTTCCTTCTTTCTGTTGTTCATTATTAGCATAAGTTGTATAGTTGCTATTAAGTTGTTAAATAAGTGCCTCTGTGTCTTCATCTCTCCCGAACACCCCAAGTCCTCTGCTGCTGTTTCCCCTTCTCCCTAAACTTCCAAAGCCCCTTGCTGCCTTTCTTCTTTGATTCCTCTGTGTTTAGCTTGCAGGCTCCTGAAGACTGCTCTGAGCCTCGCCCTGCAGGGCTTCAGTGCCTCTTGCTGAATCCCTTGCAGCTGTACTCTTCCCCCTTCCTCTGCCACTAATTACTCACCCCACCCCCACCTCTGCTCCTTAACCCAGCCTCTAGGTACACTCTTACAGACTGCCTCTTGCTGCATCCCTTGCAGCTGTACTCTTCCCTCTTCCTCTGCCACTGATTACTCACCCCACCTTATGAGTGTGCTTCCCTGGTCTATTCCCCTGCTCACCTCTGCTCCAAGCACGCTCCAGCCCGTCTTCAGTGCCTCCACACCTGACCTGCAGACTGACTACTCCAGGTCTCCCCCTGCAGGGCTTCAAGGCTTACTGCAGCCTCTGCTACTGCAGCTTCTGCTGCTGTGTTTTCTTTCCTTAACGCTCTGCTACTGCCTGCCCATACTCCCTGGCCATTTCCCTTAACCTCACTCTCTCATTGATACAGTTGCCTTGTATGTTTATGCTTGTAAAAAAACCCATTGGTTTATATTAATTTACATTGGTTTATATTAAGCTACATTGGTTTATATTAATTTACATTGGTTTATATTAATTTACACTGGTTTACATCGATTCCACCACTGTGACACTATACTGTTCAATAGAGAGGCCCATCTCCCAGTACCCCCTATACACCTCACTGCCCCATTCCATTTACCCTTGTTCACCCCCAATAAAAACACTTATTAATTCAAACCTCGCTAGCGTGTGTGTGTGTGTGGCAGCTGCTCCCCAAGATCCTCTACCTACTGGCAGGGTCATGCACCAACTCAGAACCCACTCCATCTAACATCCCATCATGGGCCATTGACATATTTATCACTAGAAGTCAAAGATCAGTTAATTGCCAAATTAGGCTATCCCATCATACCATACCTTCCATAAGTTTATCCAGCTCAGTTTTGAAACCAGCTAGGTTTTTTGCCCCTACTGCTCTTTTCAGAAAACTATTTTAGAATTTCACCCCTCTGATTACAAATGTACGTCTAATTTCAAGTATAAACTTCCTGATGGCCAGTTTATATCCATTTGTTCTTGTGTCCACATTGGCACTGAAATTAAATAATTCATCCCTCTACCTTATTTATCCCACTGATGTATTTATAGAGACCAATCATAGCTCCCTTCAGCCTTCATTTGATTAGGCTAAACAAGTCAAGTTCTTTGACTTTCTTCTCATAAAGCAGGTTTTCCATTCCACGGATCATCCTAGAAGCCCTTTCCGGCACCTGTTTCATTTTAAATTCATCTTTCTTAAACATGGGTACCAGAATTGCACACAGTATTCCAAATGAGGTCTCACCAGCACCTTGTATAACGTCAATAACACCTCCCTATCTCTACTGGAAATATCTCGCCTGAAGCATCTGATTTTTTCTCTTCCATATCACATTGACAGCTCATAGTCATCCTGTGATCAGCTAATACTCACAGGTCCTTCTCCTCCTCTATCACTGCCAATTGATGCATTCCAACTTTATAGCAAAAAATCCTGTTATTGGTACCTAAATGCATGACTGCTTTTACCACTATTAAATTTCAGCCTGATTCTATTACTCCAGTTTTCAAGGTCTTCCAGATCTTCTTATATGATATCCCAATCCTTTGCTGTATTGGCAATACCTCTCAACTTCATGTCCTCTATAAACTTTATTAATACATTCCCACTTTTTGTGCCATGGTCAGTAACAAAAAGGTTAAATAGGACTGGTCCCAAGACCAATCCCGAGGAACTCCACTAGTAATTTCCCTCCAGATGGACAGTATACCATTCAGTATGACCTGTTGTAGTCTCCCCTTTAGCCAGATTTTTATCCATCCTTCAATTTTCATATTTATCCCCATCTTTTCCAGTTTAATCAATCATTCCTCATGTTGAATTATATCAAACACCTTACTAAAATCTAGGTAAATTAGTTCCACTGCTTTCCCTTTGTCCAAAAAATATATTATCTTCTCAGAAAAGGCTATCATATTGGTCTGGCATGATCTACCTTTTATAAAACCGTGTTGTATTTTGTACAAATTTATGTTAACCTCGATGTTCTTAACTACTTTTTCTTTCAATTTTTTCCCGCCCAAGACCTTTCATACTACGGAGGTCAAACTAACAGGCCTGTAAATACTCAGATCACTTTTTTGCCTTTCTTAAAAATAGAAACTATCTTAGCAACTCTGCAATCATATGTACAATCCCTGAGCTTACAGATTCTTTAATAACCTGTGCTACTGGATTTGCAATTTCATGTGCCAGTTCCCTTAATATTCTTAAATGGAGATTATCTAGGACCCCTGATTTAGTCCCATTAAGCTGTTCAAGTTTGGCTTCTACTTCAGTGCAGACATGGCCACATTCAGGTCCCTCTGTAGATGATGCCTCTCTCCCTGGATTAACACATTAAAAAAAAGTGTTAAATGTGTTTTCAGTGAATTGCAGGCATTAACTGTGATTAATTGACAGCTTTATTTTTTTCCTTTTTTTGTTTTACAAGTGGTAATTAGCCAGAATTCCAAGATTCCAGAATGTCATCAACAGAATCTGAATAATATAGCCATTCAAAATTCATACAAATCCCTAAAATAAAATCTTACCTTCAAGGAAACAAAGGGCATGTTGAGTAGAGCCCACAGGGATCACTCCTGGGTCCATTCAATATCTTCATAAATTTGAATAATGGAAAGAGGGTACACTTATAAAGTTCATGGATGATTCCAAGCTGTGTTGCAAGCACTTTGGAAGGCAGGTTTAGAGATCAAAATGATCTTGACAAACTGAAGGATTAGTTTAAAATAAATAGGATGAAATTCAATAAGTGCAAATGCAAAATATACCTATTAGGAAGGAATAATCAACTGCATACATACAAAATTGCAAACTGTCTAAGAAGGAGAACTGCAGAAAAGGATCTTGAGGTTATAGAGGATCACAAAGTAACTATGAGTCAACAGTACATACTATTGAGTCATACTATTGCCAAAATCATTCTGAGATGGATTAGGACAGAAGTGTTGTTAGGAAAACGTAAAAAGTAATTCATTCTCTCAAGCAAGCACTGATACACCATCAACAAGAGTAATGTGTCCACTTCTAGGCATAACACCGAGAAAGATGTAGACAAGGGGAACAACTCAAAGGAGATCATCAAAAATGATTAATGGTCTTGTTTTCTAGACCAAGGAAAGATTGGGGTGGAATTTTTTTATTTTTAAAAGTCTGGAGAAGAGAAGACGGGGGGGGGGGGGGGGAAGGGGGAAGACATGATAATCTCCAAGTACAAACAGTTGTCATAAAGAGGATGATTACAAATTGTTCTCTTTACCCGTAAAGGTGTTAGTTGACCATTTCATAAAATCATAGAATAATCGGGTTGGAAGGGACCTCACGAGGTCATCTAGTCCAACCCCCTGCTAAAAAGCAGGACCACTCCCCCTAAATCATGCCAGCCAGGGTTTTGTCTAACCGAGCCTTAAAAATCTCCAAAGATGGAGATTCTACCACCTCCCTAGATAGCCCATTCCAATGCTTCACCACCCTCCTAGTGAGAAAGTTTTTCCAAATATCCAACCTCAACCTCACCAGCTGTAATTTGAAACCATTGCTCCTTGTTCTGTCCTCTGTTACCCTCAAGAACAGCCTAGCTCCCTCCTCTTTGGAGCAACCCTTCAAGTAGTTGAAGGTTGATATCAAATCTCCCCTCAGTCTTCTCTTCTGTAGACTAAATAAACCTAGTTCCTTCAGTCTCTCCTCATAAGCCATGTGCCCCAGCCCCCTAATCATTTTTGTTGCCCTCTGCTGGACTCTTTCTAATTTGTCCACATACTTTCTGTAGTGGGGAACCCAAAACTGGACACAGTATTCCAGCTGCAGCCTGACCAGTGCCGAATAGAGGGGAATTATCACATCCCTCGATCTGCTGGCAATACTTCTACTGATCCAGCCTAATATGCCATTGGCCTTTTTCGCAACAAGGGCACACTGTTGGTTCATATTCATCTTCCCATCCACCATAACCCCCAGGTCCTTCTCTACAGCGCTGCTACTTAGCTGATTGGTCCCCAGCCTGTAGCAGTGCATGGGATTTTTCCGTCCTAAGTGCAGGACTTTGCACTTGTCTTTGTTGAACCTCATGAGGTTTCTTTCGGCCCAGTGTTCCAATTTGTCCAAGTCTCCCTGGATCCTGTCCCTGCCTTCCAGAGTATCTACCATTCCCCCCAACTTGGTGTCATCCGCAAACTTACTAAGCACGCAGTCTATTCCATCATCAAGATCATTAATAAAGATGTTGAATAGAACCGGCCCCAGGACCAACCCCTGGGGCATTCCACTCGTTACCGGTTGCCAACCAGACATCGAGCCCTTGATTCCTACCCACTGAGCCCGTTGATCTAACCAGTTTTCGATCCACCTTATGGTCCACTCGTCCAACCCATACTTCCTTAACTTGCCGATGAGAATGCTGTGGGAAACCATATCAAGAGCCTTGCTAAAGTCAAGGTATACCACGTCAACGGCTCTTCCCGCATCCACAAATCCAGTCATCTCATCATAGAAGGAAATCAGGTTGGTCAGGCACAATTTGCCCTTGGTGAATCCATGTTGACTGTTCCTGATCACTCTATTTTCCTCCATGTGTTTCAGGATGGATTCCTTGAGGACCTGCTCCATGATTTTCCCAGGGATAGAGGTGAGGCTGACTGGTCTGTAGCTCCCCAAATCCTCCTTTTTCCCTTTCTTAAAGATAGGTACTATATTGGCCTTTTTCCAATCCTCTGGGACCACCCCCATTCGCTACGAGTTCTCAAAGATAATGGCCAGAGGCTCTGCAATCATTTCCCCCAACTCCCTCAGCACCTTCGGATGCAGTTCATCCGGCCCCATGGACCTGTGCAAATCCAATTTCATTAAGTGTTCCCTAACCTGACTTTCCATCACTGAGGGCCACTCTTCTCTCCATTCCGCATTACCCCGTGTAGTAGCCTGGGAGGTGGCCCGCCCTGTGAAGACTGAAGTAAAAAGAGCATTGAGTACTTCAGCCTTTTCCACATCATCCTCCACGAGGATGCCTGCCCCATTCAGTAAGGGACCTACACCACCTCTGATCCTTTTCTTGTTGCTGATATACTTATAGAACCCCTTTCTGTTATCCTTCACATCTCTTGCTAGCTGTCCAATTGTCCTTTGGCCTTTCTGATTTTATCCCTGCAGTCCTGAGCAATATCTTTATACACCTCCCTTGTCATCTGTCCAAGCTTCCACTTCTTGTAAGCTTCCCTTTTATGTTTCAGCTCCCCGCAGAGTTCCCTGCTAAGCCACGCTGGTCGCCGTCCACATTTACTGTTCTTTCTGCACATCGGAATGTTATCTTTGTGTGCCTTTAACAGGGTTTCTTTAAAATACAACCAGCTGTCTTGGACACCTTTCCCCTTCAGATCAGCCTCCCATGGGACCCTGCCCATCAGCTCCCTAAGGGAGCCAAAATCTGCTTTTCTGAAGTCCAGGGTGTGTGTTCTGCTTCTTTCCTTCCTTCCGTTGATCAGGATCCTGAACTCTACCATCTCATGGTCGCTGCTGCCCAGGTTGCCATTTAGTTCTACTTCCCCGATCAATTCTTCTCTCTCTGTTTGTGAGCAATAGGTCTAGAGGTGCAAGGCCCCTAGTTGGTTCCTCCAGCATTTGTACTAGGAAGTTGTCCTCAATATTCTCCAAAAACTTCCTGGATTGCCTGTGCACTGCTGTATTATCTTCCCAGCAGACATCAGGATAATTGAAGTCCCCCATAAGAACCAGGGCCTGCGATGATCTGGAAACTTCTGTTAGTTGTCCATAGAACCCCGCATCCACCTCCTCTTTCTGGTCTGGGGGTCTGTAGCAGACACCCACCACAACATCCCCCTTGTTGCATTCTCCCCTAAACTTAACCCACAGACTTTCAACCATCTTGTTTCCACTTTCATAGTGGAGCTCCGAGCTTTGACCTTGAAAGTTTTCTTCCAATATGTGTTAACTACTTACACTATCAATCTATTCCACCTTGAATTTAACTGTGGCACTCTGAGTACCTTTCGAAGATCTCTGTGTTTCTCAAGAGCTTCTCTTTCTCACCAACAGAAGTTGGTCTAATAAAAGATATTACCTATTCCACCTTGTCTCTCTAATATCATGAAACAAATAAGACTACAACAACACTGAAAACAATAAAAGAGTAAGACACACATGGGACTGGTTAAAATGAAACATTATGTATTTCTCCATCCCCTGTCCCCGGTAACTTAAGTGAAAAGGATCAAAACAGGTGGGTTGTCAGTCTAACAACAAAGAATTCAAATCCAAAGTATACCCAAAAAAGCCAACCTGCCTGCCCTGCCAGTCAACACAGGACAATTAGTATTCTGCCCTCCCTCCATCAGCTTTTCAGACAGCAAAGGTTAAATAGAAAGAGTTATTTTTGCCTTCAAGGCTCATGTGTCTCTTTAAGTGCTGATTTGCCTAGCGATAGGTACAATTAAATTACTGAAGTTCCCATTTCCCAACTATTCTGAATACTACGGTTAAATTATCGGTGAGCCTTTGGTTGCTAGACACTTTGAATGATGCCGTTAAATTTTCAGTGTCTTTGAGATAACCTTTTGATGTTGCCTGTTCTGAATATTATGAAATTAGAGGTTAACTGGTACTATACCTGGTGCTGTTTTCAGCAGTCATGCATTCTGAAATTAGAATGCATTCTAACACTTCATGTATCTATAACTTCTGTAATGGGAACAGCTAATTCAGAATATAGAAAAAAGTTAAGCAAAACACATGCTATGAAACCTGCAGAATAGACTATCTCCACTACTACTACGGACTACTTCCGATTCTAAGAGATCACTTTAAAGTGTTTCCTACGTGAATTTTTTTATTTTTGACCTGTAGTTAAAAGCTTCCCCTCTACGAGGAAGCAGTTTTCATTTGTCCCTTTGAAACTTGCTTAAGTCAGGGTTCATTATATTGTTTTATTAAGTATTATTAGATGACGTCTTGTCAGCAGTAATCACACCTTGGTCCAATCTTACTGTCCTAACTGACACTGAAATAGGAGGCTTTTTAGGGAATATATAAAAAAAAAAAACTATTGGAACATCAAGTTGCCTTTTGTTGTCATATGCTGTTCTTTGATAAAAGTGACTCTAGAGCTGCGCAAAAAGAGAAACTTTGGAAAATGGGGTCCCCATCTTCAACACAGAAGCAGGGCTCAGCTGCCTCTGCATTACTATCCCAGCCATCTCCCTTCCTCCACCACAGTGATTTAAAATTGACATTAAGGAGCTAAATTATTCAATATCATTTGGCATTAAATGGTCACTATTCTACTCAATTAATTCAGAAGCATCTGAGGCATGGAAAAATACTTCTCAGGGGGGTTTTCTCTTAAGCAAGTTGACATTAAATTAGCTTAACTGTAGCTCAACAATAAATCCATTACCGAATAAATCCTGTGTTGTGATAGAGAAAACTGCAAAGAGCTTAAGGTGGGCACAGTAAGAGCAAACTGCTCAAACATTTAAATAAATTAGTTTAAACCAATATTTACAGAAAAAAGAATATTCATACTCTGTCCCTCTTGCTTTCATTCAACTGAGTGGCCATGCTCATTGACTTCAAAGAGAGCAGGATTGAAGCTGATCTGTCGCCTACTGAAATCATTGACCGTCTTTCCAAGTCAGGCTCTAACAGGGCACAGTTACATCATTCAATAACCTAGGATAGGGAGAAAAATATGGAAAGACCTCTGAAGACTTGGTCATACCTTCTGAGTCTTGAAATTGTGCATCTGGTCCTTTTTCCATTGACATCAATGGGAGATATTTTGAAGGGTTTCAAACAATTTAATAAACAAAACACCAATTTTGTATTTTCACAAGAGTAAAAAATAGAGATAGTTATAGGAGTTTCCAAATGATGCATTCTGAAAAAAAGTTATTCTGATGGCTGTGGATATTTTTTTTTTTTTTTTTTTTTTAAAAAGCTATAAAATTCAAGTCTGGCTTCTAATAAAAATTCTCATTGCTTGTCTTTATTTTGCCTGTGCAAACCCCTTATCCATAATGGATGTGTTTAAGGAAAATGAAGGGTGATGTTTTATGTTTAAAAGCATCACTCAGATACTAAATTGTATTATTTCTCTAACCTCTTATGCCCCATTAAAAATACACTTCAAAATAAACCCGCATTATTTACTAGAATAAAAACACAAACTACTTAATTAGCACCTAAAGTAGCTAATTTGTGTTGTCAGTTATTGACTTCAGTGATATCCTTGAATTTTTCAGCAAAAAAGTGTTTCGTATTTACAATTTGCAAACTAAAAATGCATAAAGTTTTAACAGAAGAAAGAAAGAAAGAAAGAAAGAAAGAAAGAAAGAAAGAAAGATATTTCATGCTATGCAAAGGAATCTATCTTGCTTTTCAATCTCACTGAAAATTTACAATTGTTTTATGTTTTTGGGATTGGCAGCATACCACAAAGAAATGAGAATTGTCTGTCAAAATGGTATAAAAATATTACTGGATGTTCCTTTCATAAAGCCAATCTATAATTCTAGGTCTTCAGTCAACAAAACACTGCAAATTACTCCATGGAATAATATTTGCTTCATGCTTCAGCAGAGAAAGACAGGATTAAGCAGTCTTAATCAGTAACAGTTTAGAAATATATTTTTTAGAGGACCATGAAGTGCAAACAGGCATATTTATGAAAGGTTTTTGTCTTAATTCATTCAGCATTCATTGGTCTCTCCTTTTCTCCCACTCCTTGTTTTTTTAAAGTCTTTTTCCTTTCTTCTTTTGCCAGTTAACTTGTGCAAGAGAGTTATTTCCAAATATGCTGTGCTGCCAAAGGATGATATAAACCATTTAATGTGAAATATATGAGTATTTACAACAAATATACCACTACACACAAGACTTTCTCAAACTAAGCAAGTTTATCAGCAGTTAAACACATGAAATTAGTGAGATTAAAAAGGCAGATAGATTGGGAAAAAATAAGATTTTGAGAGGTAGGAAGTATACTTATATAAGATATACACATGCCAAATATTCATGTCCTAAATGTGTTGTGGCAAGTAATCCCCAAATAAGTGAAAATAAATCCCATACTTAAACTAAGTCATTATGTATTAATGAAATCCTGCAGAAAAATGTCAATTTTCTGCTCAACTAAATGTTTGTGCAGCAAAGTACTCCTAAAGTTCTAACTCAGTTTCCATGAGTCAGGTATTGTTTTAAAAATGTAGATACTATCAAAAATACTGAATCATATTTTGAGTAAGATTTAAGACTATTAAGAATATACTTTTAATGAACTCAAACTATCTCTAATGTATAGTGATTGACAGAGTTACCTCTGTCAAATTCCTAGGACCACTGAGCTCTTCATAGATAGAAGTTGAGAATTGAGATTGGTAGACAGAAAAGACAGTAGGGGCTTGGTTAATATTGTAAACCTTTACATTACTAAAACCTACTTCATTTTAACCGGGAATTGGCTCTTCTTGGTCAATATAAATGATGTAGAACAGTGTTTTTCTCAGTCTTTTTGATATCAGGGACAGGCTTGTTGTCTTCTTAAACTATGTCAGAGAGATCTCAGGAAATGGCGCCACTCCACAGACTGGTCATTGAGAAACACTGACCTAGAACATTTGTTTCAGATCAATGGAATGCACTTGCATCAGCAATTGAGCCCATTTTGTACATAAACATACGATACACACATGTACTTTAAGCTAATGCTTACCTAAATTTTATCATTATAAAATTTTCACTTTCACCAGGACCATAAATGTTTTCCTCAGGTGTCTCTTCTTTATGAGATGATCATTACCTTGGATTTGGGAACATGAATAAATAACTGAAAGTACTGATCTTTCAAGATCTATATTTGGCATAGAAATCACCTAACTAGAGAATGCAATTTGAACCCTCCTTTATATTCACACACACACACACACACACACACACACACACACACACACACACACCCCTCCTTTGACCAAAACTACTCTAGGGACCACAAACCAAGACCTCTTTAAAAATTACTTATTAGTTGGCATGGCTGTCTGAAAAATATGATTGAAATATAAAAGTAAATGAGCACAGTAGAGTCACTCACCCACTCACCTTTCAACTCCAGAATACACTAATATGCAGCATAAAAAACAAAAACAAACAACAAACAAACACCCTGAACAAGTGTGAGATTCAAATATTATGGCCCTATTTTCACTGAGGCAGTCAGAGCTCTGCCTGCAAGTACATTGAAACAGTAGAGTTTTAAGTAATAAATTCTGTCAACATGGCATGCAAGAGTTTGCACACAAAAATGTACAATTGTCAGAGGAGGCTAAGGCTTGAAAATCATACCCCATTAGGTAATTTTGTATTGCCTGCAAAATACGTGGAATACAGATTTACATTCTATCATCCTAGCTCACACTCAAGCCTAGTCTACACTTGCAGTGTTTTTCGGCAACAGTCGAAAGGAGATACGCAAGGTACATAAAACACCTTAGAATCATACAATCATAGAATAATAGGGATGGAAGGGACCTCACGAAGTCATCTAGTCCAACCGCCTGCTAAAAAGCAGGACCACTCCCACTAAATCACCCCAGCCAAGGTTTTGTCTAACCAGGCCTTAAAAATCTCCAAAGATGGAGATTCTACCACCTCCCTAGGTAGCCCATTCCAATGCTTCACCACCCTCCTAGTGAGAAAGTTTTTTCTAATATCCAACCTTGACCTCCCCAGCTGTAATTTGAAACCATTGCTCCTTATTCTGTCCTCTGTTACCACTGAGAACAGCCTAGCTCCCTCCTCTTTGGAGCACCCCTTCAAGTAGTTGAAGGTTGCTATCAATCTCCCCTCAGTCTTCTCTTCTGTAGACTAAATAAGCCTAGTTCCTTCAGTCTCTCCTCATAAATCATGTGCCCCAGCCCCCTAATCATTTTTGTTTCCCTCCGCTGGACTCTTTCTAATTTGTCCACATACTTTCTGTAGTGGGGAACCCAAAACTGGACACAGTATTCCAGCTGCAGCCTGACCAGTGCCGAATAGAGGGGAATTATCACATCCCTCGATCTGCTGGCAATACTCCTACTGATGCAGCCTAATATGCCATTGGCCTTTTTGGCAACAAGGGCACACTGTTGGCTCATATTCAACTTCCCATTCACCATAACCCCCAGATCCTTTTCTACAACACTGCTACTTAACCAATCGGTCCCCAGCCTGTAGCAGTGCATGGGATTTTTCCATCCTAAGTGCAGGACTTTGCACTGCTCTTTGTTGAACCTCATGAGGTTTCTTTCAGCCCAGTGTTCCAATTTGTCCAAGTCACCCTGGATCCTATCCCTGCCCTCCAGAGTATCTACCCCCAGCTTGGTGTCATCCACATACTTACAAAGCATGCAGTCTATCCCATCAACAAGATCATTAATGAAGATGTTGAACAGAACCTGCCCCAGGACCGACCCCTGGGGCACTCCACTCATTACCAGTTGCCAACTAGACATCGAGCCATTGATTCCTACCCACTGAGCCTGTCGATCTAGCCAGTTTTCTATCCACCTTATGGTCCACTCGTCCAACTCATACTTCCTTAACTTGCTGACGAGAATGCTGTGGGAAACCGTATCAAAAGCCTTCCTAAAGTCAAGGTATACCACGTCAATGTCTCTTCCCGCATCCACAAATCCAGTCACCTCATCATAGAAGGAAATCAGGTTGGTCAGGCATGATTTGCCCTTGGTGAATCAATGTTGACTGTTCTTGATCACTCTATTTTCCTCCAAGTGTTTCAGGATGGATTCTTTGAGGACCTGCTCCATGATTTTCACATCTCCCTTCGACTTAGTAACTCCCACTTACCTCCCTGTCCACACTGCGCTAAGTTGAATGGAAATGCCCTTCTTATGGGGCTGGAGTTACTGTGTCAGACTCCAGATCAATGGGGTGCATCTTGACTGACTGCTCAATTGAAAGAGCGAAATGACAGCGGCAAATTTTCCACTGTCAGTGTAAACAAGGCCTCAGCAATAACATAATCCACCAGCCATTTTATTGTAATCAATGGGTAATCTCATATATATAAATAAGTGTAGCTGAGCCAGGTAGCAGAAGCTGGAATTTTGGCCCTGACCTTTTGAATTCTTATGTGTGTGTTTGCTTTTAAGCATGTGAGCAATCCCTTTAAAAATCCGTGGGACTACTCAGTTCTTTTGTGTGGTTAATATAGGATGAAGACCTTAGTTACTCCTGGTAGAAAATTAAACAGCTTAAACATCAAACTCAACTCTCTCTAATACCTATATAATCTATTAATATAGGAAACACCACTAGGATTGCCTGGGTGTAATGAAGGATAAGGTTTGACCTCATGGTTGTAAATAATAAAAAAAAACAAAAAACTGATAAACAAAACTTATTTCATTTAAATTAAAAACACTTCCTAAGCTTATAAGCCTAAAAATGTCAGTGAAGGAATTAGAAGTGGCAGAATGAATAACTACTATTTCTAAATAATGTTAGATCTTTCCTTTTGGACTCAAAATAAATTTTAAAGAAATCTTTAAAAACAGCAAAAATGCAAAGATTTGGTGATTAAATAATGAATATCTTTCAAATACATAGAAATATAGAAAGAAAAACTGTGGCTTTTGCATAATCTATTAATTACTGGTAATATGTTTTGTAGGAATATATTTCAGTATATTTCTTCTGAAAATTCCCATTTCATATTTTTTATTTTAATATTCAATCAATTATTGACTAATTTGTTGGAGTAAAAATGGTTTTATACTTTGTTAAATTTGCTGTCATTAGTCTGACCATGCAACCAAAAACAGCAAAAAATTGTGTCCCAAATTGGAACAGAGCTAATAGGTATCCTATAAAATCAATGTGTCCCTTCAGGAAGCATTAACATTGAGAGAGAGAGAATACATTTATAATGCTACCAAAAAATAGGTATGAAATCCTCTGATCTTTGTGACAAGGATGTCTGAGTCCTCTTGATAAACAATAATTATCCAGAAACATTGAATTACTACCATTCTTTGGTGGAAGTAGAATCATGGGTGTGTAGGAAGGGAAGAGACCTTGATATGTCATCTAGTCCAGTCCACTGCACTCAAGGCAGGACTACATAATAACCAAACCATTCTAGTGCTTGTCTAATCTGATCTTAAAAACCTACAGTAATGGAGATTCCACAACCTTTCCAATACATTTGTTTCAAGTGATTAATGAACTGACACTTAAGAAGCTTTTCCTCCTTTGCAGCAACTTAAGCCCATTGCTTTTTCTCCAATACTTAGAGATTTAGAACAACAATTTTTCACCCTAGGAGAACAATTTTTCACCCTTCTTCCTATAACAATTTTTTATATACTAGAAACTTTTGTTTCTATATTCCCTCCTCAGTCTTCTCTTCTCCAGACTATCCAAACCTTTTTTTTTTTCCTCTCTCTCTTCGATCTTTCCTCATAGGTCATGTTTTCTAGATCTTTAATAATTTTAGTTGATCTCCTTTGGACTTTCTCCAATTTCTCCTCTTTCATGAAATGTAGCATCCAGAACTGGACACTATTCTACATCTGAGGCCTTATTAGAATGGAATAGAAAATAATTTTACTGCAATATGTCTTGCTTAGAACATTTTTAGTAGTACATCTCAGAATGATGTTTTGTTTCCTTCCTTCCTTTCTCTTTTCACTGTTGATTTATATATAGCTTGTGATTCTCTGTAACCATCAGATATTTTTCCATAGCACTCCTTAGGCAGTCAAACCCCATTTTGTATGTATTTAATTGATTGTTGCTTCCTACATTGAGTACTTTGCATTTGTCCTTATTGAATTTCATCCTATTTACTTCAGACCATTTCTCCAGTTTGTCCTGATCATTCTGAATTTTAATCCCATCCTCCAAAGCACTTGCAACCCTTCCCAGTTTAGTATCATCTGTGAAGTTTGTAAGTGCCATTGTTCAAATCATTTATGATTAACTTTGGTCTGTTTTATCTCATCCTTGTGATTTGGCAATATAGCTTTTACATCTCTTGAATTATTTTTATATCCCCTCTTCTACCTAAAATATTTAACTTTGTTGGGCTTTCAACTTGATTATTTTATAGAATATATATCTCCTAGAGCAAATGGTGGCAAGATGATGCAAACCTACCATGCCAGAAACTTTGCATCCATCAAAATGAATAGAATAGTGGGAGCACAAGATGTTCTGTCATCCTGGCTCCACAGAATTTTTAGGAAGACCTTTCTGCATGCTATATATAGACATGGGAGATGGATATTTATTATGGGATCACATAGTTAAGCCTATACTTCCCCTTATCCAGCAGTGACACTGAACCCACACAGTCCTTTAGATTTTACACTACTTAAGTATGTACTTTGTATTTGGCTCCACATTGGGTGCTGCTATTGGCCAGGATATTTATTTTTTTGCACATCTGCAAAAGCTGTCTGTTTGGGGGACACAGGTATCCTTTAGCTATTTGTTTTGTTCTTTATAATGTTGAAAATCATTATCCACTAGATCATATGTTTTGACTAACAAATCAAACACTAAGAAATAAAGAGAAAGAAAATTTTTTAAAAATATATAAGTAGAAAAACACAAAGAAGCAGATAACAGCTTTCCTTGGGGTTGTGGGGAGGGAAGAGTTCAGTGTGAGGGTTGAAGATGGAATGTCCCAGATTTCCGAAGCCACTTTGGTTGTGTAAGGTACATTTAGGCAGAATGGGATAGGATGGCCAGCAATAGTCTTCCCCAACTGCAGCCCTTACTGACACTTCCAAAATGAGCAGCAAGTATTATCCCACAGCTGTTTTCAGATTGGAGAATGGTAGGAGAGGGGACAGGATCACAGGCATTTCTCCTATCCAACTAATTTCTATAGTACTGTAGAATGCCATCAGAAGCAGTATGTGGACCCTCAGCAAACAGGTCAGTTCAAAGAGTCCTGTGAACATAGTGCCTGGCTCCTATGTGTATGTGATATTGTTTGAGGAAAAAGATTTTCTGTTCCCATGACTAGCGCACCCACGTGGGCCAGGTAAGAATTTAGTCCATGCCCAAAAGATTGAAATGCCAAAGAACAGATACATAAAGTTATGGAAGTAAAGAGAAACAAGTGGTAAATTAAAAGAGATTCAGTATTGCAAAATGTATGTTTTTAAAGTGTTGCAGGACAGATTTTTTTGCAGATGCTGCATTGAACAGATTGAAGAGTGCTTGGCAGAGATTAATTGGGAATCAATTTCTTTCCCTACTAGATAAAGCTATTTTGCTTTATTCAATGCGCACTGTCTGCAGAAGGCTTGGCGAAATGGTGACTGTGGACATAATTGTATCTTGTGCTGTGATTTAACCCTTTCAGAAACCTTTTTTTTTTTTTTTTTTTTGCATACTTGTGTTTAAATACTCAACTGAAATTATTGTTACCATAGTAATCTGCCATGGTCAACAGAAAGGTGTAATTCCCTTGTCTTTTGAGAGGTCTTTGTATACCCAACATGCCTCTACTACTCATACCAAGAACAGTGTATTAATCATACCAAATGTATCATATCCACTTGCTGGTGTATTCTCTGTAAGGTCTTTAGTTTAAATCATGGTTTGAGGACTTTAATAACTCAGAGATACATTAGAGGTTTATTACAGGCATGGCTGGGTGAGGTTCTGTGGCCTGCATTGTGCAAGAGATCACACTAGATGGTCATATTGGTCCCTTCTAACCTTAGAGTGTGAATCTATGAGTCTATATCTAAATAGAATATTAAGGGTCAGCTTTTCAGCAGGATGTCAATTCAATTTTTTCTTGCAACACTGTGCCATTGTCCCCATGTGCAGCTTATTATGTAAAGAAATATTAATTTAATGTGTAACTATCTGATTCATATGCCCAAAGAAGTAAATAGTCATCTTCCTACTAATAATTACATTGGTTAAATCATGTCCAGGATATTATAGGACCATTACACTTTGCATTTTAGTTCAAGCTGCAGAGGCCCATCTTTTTGGCTCAGAAGAGTCCCAGTTCCACCCCCAGTGATGACAATCACCCATGTTGTGTACAATTTGCACTCATAGGTCTCATAGACACAAACTTTAAGGTCAGTAGGGACCATCATGATCATCCAGTCTGACCTCCTGCACATTGCAGGCCACAAAACCTCACCCCACTCACTCCTGTAATAGACCCCTAACGCATGACTGAATTACTGAAGTCCTTGAATAATAATTTAAAGACTTCAAGTTACAGAGAATTCTCCATTTACTCTAGTTAAACCAGCAAGTGACCTGTACCCTGTGTTACAGAGCAAGGTGGAAAACCCAAAGGATCTCTTTTAATCTGACACAGGTGAAAATTCTTTCCTGTCTACAAATATGTCCATCAGTTAGATCCTGAGCATGTGGACAAGATCTACTAAACAGACACCTGGAAAAGAATTCTTTATAGTAACTCAAAGCCCTCCTGATCTAGTGTCCCATAACTGACTATTGGGGATATTTGCTGCTAGCAGTTGTATATCTGCCTTGTAGGCCATCTCATATAACTCCATAAACTGATCAAGCTTAGTCTTGAAGCCAGGTAGGGTTTTTTTTTTTTTTTTCTCTTTCCCCGGTGCTTCCTTGAAAGGCTGTTCCAGAAGTTCACTCCTCTGATGGTTAGAAATCATTGCCTAATTTTAAGGTAAACTTGTTGATGGCCAGATTATATCCATCTGTCCCTCTGATGTCTTTATAGAGATCAATCCTACCTCCCCTCAGCATCCTTTGCGGTAGACTAAACAAGCCAAGCTCTCTGGCTATGTTGACACTGGCAATTTAGGTCGACTTAAGTAGCGTTAAGTCGACCTAAATTACTCCCCATCGTCAATGGGCTCTCATTAAGTCGACTTAATGAAAGCTTAAGTCGACTTAGTAAGAACTGCCGGTTAGGTTGACCTAACCCTTAAGTCGACTCCTTAGGTCAACTAAAGCACAGTATGGACATGGATTAACCCTTAAGTCAACTTTATTACGTTGACTTAAGAGCAGTTAGGTCGACTTACTAAGTCCATGTTCAGGGTAACCACTTTGTTAAGTCTACCTAATAAGGTTGACTTTAAGTCTACCTTATTAAGTTGACTTAACAAAGTTGACCTAACTTTTTCTAGTGTAGACATAGCCTTTGAGTCTCCTCTCATAAGGTGAGTTTTCCATTCCTCAGATCGTTTAAGTATCCCTTCTCTGCACATGTTACAGTTTGAATTCTTATTCTTAAACATGGAAGACAAGAATTGCACAAAGTATTCCAGATAAGGTCATACCAGTGCCTTGTATAATAGTACTAATACCTCCCTGTCTCTACTGGTTTTGGAAATTCCTCTCCTGATCCATCCTAGGACTGCTATAGCTTTTTTCATGGCTGCATCACATTAGCGACTGGTAATCATCCTGTGGTCAGTTGATATATCCAGGTATTTCTTCTCCTCTTTCACTTCCAATTGATATGTCCTCAACTTATAACATTTTAGTCTAAGATACAGAGAATCTGTTTGTATCTCTGAATATATATTTTGCATATGCAAATTGGACTTACTTCTATGTGTGAATTTTTGATGCTTGATTAAAATATAATTATTGTTCAGCTGCTATTTGGTCTTTTTGGGGAGAAATACAACCTGAAGTATGGCTACATTTTCTATAAATGCATCCCTAGTTGTCAAAATCCTCTGAAGTAGAAAAAAATTATTGTAAAATGAAAGAGGCTTTGTTAGTAGCCACAATGAATAAAAAATGCATCAGCATCCAAGCTCTTCTGGATGATTTATTTAATCAACTAACTGAAGTGGCATAAAGCTGACAAAGATGGATAAATGATCTTATCTTTTACAGCTCATAGTTAGTGCTTGCTCACTGGACTCCATCATACAGTACAATATAGCATTCCAAACTACAAGTTAGAGGGGTAGCTGTGTTAGTCTATTTCAGCAAAACAACCAAGGAGCCCTTTGGCACTTTTAAAGACTACCACGTTATTTATTCCATAGTACAGTATTTCTGCAGTACAGCTAATTACAAATTCCTATTTTTAAAATTTTATACCAAGTAAGCCTCTCATAATATTCAGGACTTTGCTTCTAAGACTGTCATGGAACAAAAACAAATGTTGCTATATAAATATAGAGAATATGCTGTGTAACTTGTTTTAAAAATTAATTTTACCTTCATTAAAATAAATTAATATCTCTGAAGTAATGGTCAATTTTATTTAACCTTTTATTAAAAAAATATATCAGGGCAGTTAAAAGATCTAATCACCAAAATTAGTTGCTGAAAAGGAAAAACTATATATTCATAGTTTAAAAAAATAAATCTGAAACAGACATGGTTTAAAGCTGCTACTTCAGATATATCATTATGTAAACATAATAGGTTAGAACGACAAGTTTTTATTGGACCAGCTTCTGTTGGTGAGAAAAAACAAGCTCCTGAGCTTATGCAGAGCTCTTCTTCAGAGCTCTGTGTAAGACTGAAAGCTTTGTCTCCCACAAGCTGAAGTTGGTCCAGTAAAAAATACTATCTCACCCACCTTGTCTGTCTAATATCTATGGACTAATACAGCTACTTCAACATTACATACACATAATAAGTTACTGCAATGTATAGTTCCAAAGGGGTAGCCATGTTAGTTGATTGCATAAAAACAACTGAGTCCTGTGGCACTTTTAAAGACTAACAGATTTATTTATCACATGAGCTTTCGTGGGAGAAAATCCCACTTCGTCGATACAAATCCTAATCAAGCTAATGGAAATATTCCCACTACCTTCCCACTTTGGATCAAGCCCTTAGCACATCATATTGAAATGATTACTGTGCCAAAGGTATCTGCTTTACTTGTAATTTGGAGAGAACCTGGGGCAGTAGAGGAAGGGAGAATGTGATTTTATGTGGCATTTTGGATAAGGGAAATAAAGCTGAATGTTAATTTATTTAATTTATGTTAAAGTAACTGCAAGAAACATATTTTAAAACCTATTTTACTAAAGATGCCGAGAAGGAAAAAGATAACAAATCAGCAAAGACAGCAAGGTAAGGGAAAAGATTCCATTGCATAATGAAAAGTGGGTGGAGAGAAGGGAACAAGAAACAGATCCTCAATCTTCATTGCCTTGCACCTGCTGCTATTTACAACTGCGTAAAGGGAGTATAAAATGTATGAAATTAGTATTGTGGTTTTACAGCCAATTTTCATAGATGTAAATGACAACTCAGTGTGAAAGACAGTGGAGAGTCCAGCCCAGATATAATACGGTAATTGGCCTTTCCTTTTTGCATGATTTTAAGTTTTATAGTTCTGTCTTTTCATTAATAGACTAAATCAATACATAAAAATACCAGATACTGTTCAGTTAGTGTTAGCTGCTTGTGGTGCTGCGTTTGATGAATGGTTGAATCATGTTACAACATTTGAGAGCAAAGTTGCATGCACTCAAGACCATTTAGGAAAACATCAAAAAATAAAGGATGTGAGAGGAAATCAATGAATCATCCAAGTTTTGTAATTACTTTGATCAAATGGCACAGAGCTTTTGCCTTGTCACTTATCACTAACTAAAAATCAAATGAATGAGCACATGATGGAAAGAACAACAGACAGAGGAGGGGAAGTTTCATTTCCTAAAGTTTGCTGTTGGTTTGGCGAGGGGGTATTAATTATTATTCTTTTTTGAAAGTTAAAATCTGTGCTGAACAAAAATACATTTAACATGATACATTTAACATGATATCATTTTTGAAATGTGAAAATTTATACAGAGAGTCAGAGCTGAAGTCACCACACTGTTGTAATATAAAATAGCAGGGTCCATTTTCCCATGCTCAGATGCCTCAAGTGTACACACTCCAGGAGACATATTCAAAAAAGCATTTTCTGAAAAACTATGTTGCTGTAAATATCTTGTACCTCCCAAAATGGAAGGACCGTATTGAAGGGAGTATATTTATGAACACGCATTGAGCAGATGGTCTTGGACATACAATACTGGAGAATCATCAACCAGACGATATTTTTCAATAGGAAAGTCTTGTTTTCCTTTTCATTGTAGTAATTCCATTATTAATAAAATACTTCTGAAATGTACAATATGCTGATGATAAATGGGCATTATCCGAGATTGATACAGATAGTGTTTTACAGATATCTGTACTTTTGTATGACATTCTCTTTTAGCATGCTTTTGAGAAATAGGAAAGACCACTGGTGGTGGATTTGTAGGCTCTAGGTCATGTAAAGAGTCTAATAATGGTAAAGGCAGAAACCTGATGATACACTAAATTTCTACACAATTATACGCTATTTTGTAATTGTGTGTTTAAACAATGTGATGATCTTCCTAGGCTTTGTGTTTGCTAAACGGAAAGAAATATAATGTAAACAGCAATATTTTATCATCTCTATTTGCATAGTAAGGTCTTACTCACTAGGAATAAGTATGACAAATGAGTTCACTACCCTTCCAATCTATCAACCTAGAAGGCCAAGAGATACAATGACACAATGCCCCAATATAACTTATGGGATAAGGTTTTCTGTAGCTCCACATGAGTAAGGTTAGTAGAAGTAGGTCCTCAATAACGTTATTTGCTACTTTATTAAAATCAATTAAAAATAAAGAACTTAAAAAAATAAAGACAAAATTTAAGGAACAAGAGAATCTCTTTTATCTTTTCAGGGCACCAGATGAATCTGTCCACTGACTACTAGATAATTACCATTTTGTACACTCCACTGAAAGTTTAGAACCATTGGTTTAGTATGTTTACTATAGTGGTGTGTGGGGGCAGAAACTGTGTCACTAAAGGAAGGAAAGCAATTCCCCTAGCAGAAGACCACCATAAATACTTCTACACTGTCTTTTCCCTACCCATCCTTGCAATCTTGATGTGGAGAATACAATTCGGGTGGAGACTGGGACACTTCAGGAGCTACACTCAGTCTACATGACTTAATGGGCTGACGTGCTCAAGGCTGCTCTAATTTACACTGGAGGTTACTTCCACAGAATCAGGGCAGGGCAAAGGTGGAATCAAGTCACCTTCCCCCACTTCTATTTGGGTGCACATTCTGTATCATATCACAGAATCTGGCTCTTAACTTTATCATTATTCAGCCTAACCCTCACTTTTTCCAAAGAGTGAGGTTTGGGGTAACTCTCTCGGGCCTTTAATCACTCTGTCACTCAGTTTCCTCATATGTAAAATGAAATTTATCTCACCTACAATGGGACTGCTTAACAGCCCCTTCCATTCTGAAAGTTTCTACCATTTCTAGTTCTGTCCCCAGTTTATTTAAACAAACAGGTATAGGTTGCTTGGTATTGTATCTCTGTTTCCTTGTGCCCCCATCATCTGTTAGTGGTACGAATTAGCTCTTTGGGGCAAGAACTGGCATTTTGTCATGCGTGTACAGCGCCTAGCACAAGGATTTGACTAGCACAATGGTGTCCATAACACAAAGAATAGTTATAATATACATACAGAGACAGAGACAGATCTAGATAATTTCCCTCACACAAGTAAAATGTAAAGTACACCCATTCTACCTACTTTACATTAGTTCATGAGTTTATGTTCAGCATTTGGAAGATCTAAATTATTATAAGTGGGAAATGGGCATGGGTACATGTGCATTCATGTTGGCTTTATTACTGAGATTGTCAATAAGGATGCTAAAATGCTGCAAGTAGTTTCTGAAATTTGAGGAGAGGTGGCCAGGCCAGGAATGTTAGTGCTTTTCTGACCCTCATCATTCTGTTCTGCCTGAGAGCATGAAATCTAAACAGCTTGATGTACAGGGGAAAAAAATCTCCATGTAAGATTAATACATGATCTTTGAAGAAGTTGAAAGTCTATTGTCTGTTTAACATAAGATTATTTCAAAGACTAAGGAATACAAAGTCAAATCATTTTTCTGTGATGAGTGATGTATATTCACTTCTGAAAAACTGCTGGAACCATGTTCTTTTTTCCTTTCAAGGACATTTTAAACATCTGTAAGACTGTCTTTTGTTATAATTTTGTGCTGGGAAAGTACGAAAGATTTTTTGAATCAATAAAAGTCTATTCAGGGGGAAAGACAAAACTTTAATAAGGGACGGATGATATATCTTATTAAAAAACAAAACCAACATGTCTTCAGTGTGCTAAATCTTTAGCCTGCTTGATAATTAACTCTTGAGTAATCTTTTATAGTGTGCGACATTGGAAATATTGGTCTCTTCCAGTTCAGCAATCCTCTTGTTGAGATATTCCAGTTCAGCAAGTTACACATGAGAAAGCTACAGACATATCTGTACTTAGCAATGCTTTCTGGAAAGCATACTGCTCTGAACTGCCTGCCAAAGAACAGTGTATATTTCATTATTTTTCAAGTGGAATGACTCTAAAGAGATAACCACACTTGCAAATTACAATTTTAACACTGTCAGTAAATCCATAAATAAATTAAAATGTTAATAAAAATGGGTAGAAATAAAACATTTTATTTTGACATTGATTGTCATCATTCAGAATCACTTTTTGTATCATAAAACTACACTGATCAAGACTTTTTCATTTTTATTATTTCACATACTCAAAGAACCTGATTGACCATTTAGCTGAAGTTAAAAGAATTGCATAATTCCAAATTCCAGTGTACAGAGTATCATAAGTACACACTTTTATGACATTATTATATTGTTATGGTATTTTTAGTGATGTCAGTTAAAAGTTTACCATGTCAGCTAAAAGAAAAAAAAAAGGCAGCTCTTCATGTCAGTAAAAACTAAAATGCAAGGTTGGCAACCCTGTATAACTCCATGCAATTAAACATGATATGGCCATTATGATGATATAACAAAAGTTTACCAACCTGCCTGCCAATTCCAGAAGCTGAACTTTAGAGTATTAAATCCCTGAGACTCCTAGCCACTGATTGTTAGAGGTAAGGAAGCAGCTGTCTCTGTGGACAGATTATTCCCTAATTGCCCATGTTGTAGGTTAAGCCCTCCCATATGCCCCAGATGGGGAAAGTCCAAGGGTGCAAGCAGGGAGGGCTTCTCCATGACCCTAGCGACCAGCATCTATTCACTCCCTGTGGTCAGGGCAGCACGGCCTAGCGGCCAGCATCTATTCACTCCCTGTACCCCCTCCAGGGGTACCATACAGCACCAAGCTGGAGAGTACCCACACCAAAACACACTGGCCTGAGGGCACACCACACCCAGTTCCCCCCTTTCAGGTCCCCTAGGCTACTTCTTACCCGAGTTGTTGAGGAGGTCTGTTCCTGGAGCTCCAGTCTAACCCCTCCTGCAGCTGGCATCGGTCAGTTTCCTTCGGGGTCTTGAAGTTCCTTGATGGCTGTGAATTCCTGGGCCTCTGCCTCTGGACAGTCTACCAGTAGCAGCTACTCCCCTC
Source organism: Pelusios castaneus (assembly GCA_007922175.1). Taxonomy (NCBI): domain Eukaryota; kingdom Metazoa; phylum Chordata; order Testudines; family Pelomedusidae; genus Pelusios; species Pelusios castaneus. The sequence goes on from ML685832.1 coordinate 10,387,735, forward strand.
CAAGGTTGGCAGTTCCGTGCCTGCTCTGTAGCGGGGACTGGTGCTGCTCTTCTTCAGGAACTCCCAGCATGTGTCCTTCCTTCACACTGGCCAGTCCAGACTGAGCTGAGCATTTTCCTTTTATAGGGGAACTACAGGCTGAGCATGCCCAGCAGGACCTCGGCCACCCATAGAGTCTGCTGGGTTTCTGCAGTGGGCCCGCCCCGTCACAGCCCACTATAGTGGTTTTTGTACCATTGACTGAACCATCTGACACTGGACATTGTCAGAATCAGGATGCTTTGCTGGATGGATCACTAATCCCAGCTAGTGCAAGAGAGCAAGTTCTTATGCTCATATACTAAGAGTTCACTTATTTCAGATTCTATTGTCAATTAGACAACAGAGTTCTGTGGCACTTTTAAAGACTAACAGATTTATTTATCGCATGAGCTTTCGTTCCACGAAAGCTCATGCGATAAATAAATCTGTTAGTCTTTAAAAGTGCCACAGGACTCTGTTGTCTAATTGACAATAGACTAACACGGCTACCCCTTTGGAATATTGTCAATTAGTTAGTGACAGGTTTGTTTGTTTGCTTACTCTAGCAGTTAGCAGCCCTTCTACAAACAAGAATAGAAACTGTGATAAGGTGTGCTCCCCACAGTGGCCCTGCAACAGCTGAATTGGGCCAGGTGGGTCCAAACAGCTAATTAGACTGCAAAGGGAGTGGGAAGCTTTAAGCTGAAGATAACTAATTAGAAAGAAGATCAGCTGTGAGGGACAGATGGGGCTTTCACAAAAGACAGGAAATTGGAAGTAGAAGGAGTGGAAGGGAGAAATTTGCAGTCACTCCCTGGGAGGTGGGAGTGAAGAGACTGACAAATGTAGAGGGGTATCAATGGCCAGGAGGCATGCAAGTGGCTCAGGGAAAGGCAGCAAGTTGCAGGGAATGGACCCTACATGCTATGTAGAAGGTTCCTGATCCCCAAGCAGATGGTGGGTCTGGGTTCTCCTGCCACCTGCTGTTGGAGTGGCACTATGAGGCAGTGAAGTGGAAGACTGCCAGAAGGAGAAACCATGGAGGATTGAGTCACAAAGAGGATGCTGTGGTTCCTGTTATGTATTAGGATTAAATAATGATCAATAGGCATAACAGGCTGCGAAGTTCCCTTAGTTGGCTTTATTTAGCATGTCTGGGGAGGACTGCCAGCAGACAAACAGGTTTGCCCAGCACTTAACAATCCTCCCATTTATCACCATGGCAAACCTCCTGTGGTCCGAGTAACCTGAGACACCACAGTTCCTGAAGTGAGAGAAGGAAGAGAAAAAACTGATGGAGTAATTTATAGGAGGAGAATTGTGCTGACTGAGCTAATCCCCAGAAATGCCAGGATGCAGCATTGTGCAGTGATGAGTAGAACAACCCTGACACAGAAACATAAAACACCACATTACAAGAATAAGAAACATGGGAAACACCTAGTTGGACGAACAAACAAGGGGCTGTGCTCCTCTTTACTTGCTGCTCAGAAACAGGGAAGAATAGGTAGGGCCAATAGAAGTGGATAGCAGCCTGGGAGCCGGTGACCATGAGATGGTCAAGTTCAGGACCTTAAAAAAAAGAAAGACAGGGGAGCAGCAGAAAATGGACTCTCAACTTCAGAAAAGCAACCTTTGACTCCCTCAGGGAACTGACATGCAGAATTGCCTCAGAGGATAACATGATGATGGTGACGATGAAAGGGCTGGCTGTATTTCAAATAAACCTTATTGATGGTACATGAACAACCCATCCTAATTGGAGAAAGAATAGCATATATGACAGGTGATCAGATTAGCTCAACAGAAAAAAATTTGGTGAGTTTACCGTAAATAGAGGGGTTGGATTAGATGATTTCCTGACATCCCTTCCAACTCTAAACTTCTATGAAACACAAAAAGTAAGTTTATTAAAAAATGGAAGCTTGTACAGATGACTATGAAGAGTATAAAAATATTTCTCAAGTATGCAGGGATGAAATCAGGAAGGCCAAAGCAGAATAGGAGTTGCAGTTGGCAAGGGACATGAAGGGTAACAAGAAGAATTTCTACAGACATGTTAGCTACAAGAAGAAGGTCAGGGAAAATGTGGGCCCCTTGCTGAATGAAGGAGGCAACCTAATGATAGATTATGTGGAAAAAGTTGAAGTACTCAATGCTGCTTTCGCCTCTGTCTTCATAAACAAGGTCATTTCCCAGACTACTGCACTGAGCAGCACAGTTTGGGAAGGAGATAAACAGCCCTTTGTGATTAAAAAAAAACATAGGTTCAGGATTATTTAGAAAAGCTGAACATGCACAGCTCCCTGCAGCTAGAAGCAATGAATCCAAAGATGTTCAAGGAGTCGTCTGATATGACTGAAGAGTCATTGGCCATTATCTTTGAAAATTTGTGTTGATCGGGGAAAGTCCTAGACAATTGGAAAAGGGAAAATATAGTGCCCATCTTTAAAAAGGGAAAGGAGGATCTAGGGAATTACAGATCAGTCAGCTTCACCTCAGTCCCCTGAAAAAATATGACTCAGGTCCTCAAGGAACCCATTATGAAGCTACTGGAGAAGAAGGTGGTGCTCAGCAACAGTCAGCATGAATTCCTCCAGGGTAAGTCATGCCTCAAGAACCTCATTGCCTTCTATGGTGAGATGACTGGCCCCATGGATATGGGGAAAGAGGTTGATGTGATATACCTTGACTTTAGTAATGTTTTTGATGCAGTCTTCCACAGTATTCTTGTTAGCAAGTTAAGGAAATATGGGTTTGTATGAATGGATTATAAAGTGGATAGAAAGCTGGCTGGGTCATCAGGCTCAATGTCTTGATGGCAGCTAGTATAATGTTGATTGCCCCAGGGAACTGGGGCTGTTTTTATTCAACATCTTCATTAATTATCTGAGTGATGGGTGATTTGCACCCAAGTTCATGGATGACACTAAGCTGAGGGGACTGGTAGTTACTTTTGAGGATAGATATAGAATACAGAGTGACTTAGAGAAATTGGAGGATTGAGCTAAAAGAAATGGGATGAGATTCAACAAAGACAAGGGCAGAGTCTTGCACTTAGGACAGAAGAATCCCATGCAGTGCTACAGACTATGGACCAATGGGCTAAGCCACAGTTCTGAAGAAAAGGAAATGGGGGTTATCAACAGTGTACCCTTTATTCAGCTCTGTTGAGGACACATCTGGAGTATTGGGTCCAGTTTTGGGGCCCCCAATACAGAAAGCAAACTTATAGGATGGTAACTGCTAGAGGCAGCTCATGGGCGGCCCTTACCCTTATAGAAGGCCAATAATATGCCCACCTTCCATTCAGCGGGTACATTCTGGCTCATCCAGATCCTGAGAAATAACTTATGTAAAGTGCTGCTTACTGGCTCGATGGCACATTGCATTAGCTCTGGTGGAATAAGGTTGCAACCTGCTGCATGACCATATCAGAGCTTCTTAATTACAACTCATACCTCACCCTGTGTTGGAGCATCCACTGATACTATGTCTTATAAGTTTCTGTCAGTACCAGGCAAGGTATTTTCTCACATTTTGCTGGCTAGACTTCAGCCATTGTTCTCAGCTAAACACCGCTCTGAACTCTCCAAGTTCACAATAGATGGAATTTTAGCATTAACACTGCTGCCCCAGCTGCATAGAGAATTCTATCAGCCACTCCATTCACTTAAAAGGACATGTTGAATGGGATAGGGGTTCCATCACTTATCCTCAACTTCATAAAGGACCTCTACATCAGAACTAGAGCCAAGATAAGGATTGGAAGCAGCTATATGAATGCTTCACCACCACCTCAGGTGTTTGTCCGTTACACATACTTGCACCATTACTGTTCTGTCATCTGTTCTGGATGAACGCACTTCAAACCTTCAATCATCTTTAGCAAGTTTCCAACACAAGTCTGTGGTACTTTGGCTTACAGATATCCTAGGTGAATATCAAAATCCAAAATCTGGGTACTGTTAATGGTACATAGCATAACAGTAAATGGAAAAACAGGTGACACCATGGAAGAATTAATTTACTTGGGCTACAAGCAGTTTTCTAATGGACTGTGCCAGCCTGACATCATGTGGAGGATGGGAGTTGCAACCTCTGCAATGCAATCCTTCCAGATGACTAGGTGCCAGCAAAAATTGTTTGACAGCACCAAAGTCTTGTTTCACCAATCATGTATCATGCCCATGGCTGTGAAAACTAGATTGTACTTAAAGATGGTATCTGATGTCTGGAGGCGTTCCACATCCACTGTCAAGGCAACTATTATACATAAACTGGTTCAAATTAGTCAGATACAGTGAAGTTGCCTCCAGAAGTCAACTCCCTAGCATCAAAGACATCATCTGTCTTCGGTCCTCGCTATTTGGATATGTGGCCACATGGACAGCTCCATTTCAGCTCCCAGAGCGATTAAGTGAACCCTGAACAAAATAATGATCAGGGTACTGGGGCATATAATTGATGAGGAAAGGCTGAAGAAACTGGGATTATTTGATCTGCAGAACAGAAGAGTGAGAGGGGATTTGATAGCAGTCTTCAACAACCTGAAGGGGGGTTCTATAGAGGATGGCTATAGGTTTTTCTCAGTGGTGGCAGATGACAGAAGTGGGAGCAATGGTCTTAAAATGCTGTAGGAGAGACCTAGAATGGATATTGGGAAAAACTTTTTCATTGAGAGGGTGGTGAAGCATTAGAATAGGTTACCTAGGGAGGTCATGGAATCTCCACCCTTAGTGATTTTTAAGGCCTGGCTTGACAAAGACTTGGATGGGATGATTTCATTGGGATTGGTCCTGTTTGGAGCAGGGGGTTGGATTAGATCACTTCATGAGGTCCTTTCCAACCCTAATATTCTATGATTCTATGAAAAGACTAAAATTTACAAGACTTCAATGAAGCACATGAAATTAATTAGTGTTCTGAATTCTAGGTCTTTTTAGCCTCCATCCAAAGCTGCTCTGCCAGCCTTCGGGTGGAAAGAACTTAAAAAATTAACATTGTATCTCTGACTACACTCAGAGGAAATGCTGATCACCTGTGTCATGTACAGGTTATTAACAATAAAGCACTGTCGCAACCACACAAGCCTCACTTGGCTCCTGCAAACATGGGTCAGTTCCAGTTTTTTTTAGATTTTTTCAATTTTCTTATAAACAAGACAAATGTCAAATTATTATGTACTTGCAGTAGTATCTGTGCACCCCAGTCAAGAGTCATGGCCATCTATGTATTGTAGAAACAAGTAAAAATATACCTTGACCCAAAGAGTTTTCAATCTAAGTGGCAGAGAGCTCAGAGATAAAAAAGAGATGGAGGACACTAAGGTAGATGTAAAAATAAGATAACAAAATGAGCAGAGTTTAGTAGAAAAATGCAAGTCCGGGCTCACTACTTGTCTAGCTAATGTCAGAGGAACCATGAAAAAGTATTTCATCAATGAAGGTCAATCATCCAAGTCACCTTAAACCTCTATGTCACCTTAATGTTTAGGAATGAGTTTTAGAAATATTACTGACATGCTACTATGGGAAAACTAATTGACTGTAAATACTGACTGAGCACATACCTAAATTTGTACTTCAGGTTTAATTGCATTTTGACACCTTATATTTTATTCTGATGACTCACATCTGTCATGAAGCTATGTACATTTACTGAACTCAGATTCTGTGACTGCTATGTTCAGAGTTGGTTTCTTTTTCTGTTCTGTCTAATGCATTCTGCTTCTATTTAAATTGTTGACTGGTGTTTATAAGTATTAAAGGCATTGTCATATCAAGATAATTTGATATTTTGAATTCTCTATTTTAAAAATAGAATACAAAATTTAAACTACAACAGCAGGAATTAGCTCTCTAAAACCAGAAGGTTTTCATGAATGTAAAAGTCATTGAACTACTCAGATTACTTCTTGGGAATCATGAATTAGGCACTAAAGACTTGACCCTGCAAGGTTCCTGAGGAAACTCAGGACCTCTGGGAATTGCTAAACACCTAGCAAAAATCAAGCCATAAAAAATGGCACAAGAGTTCCAAAACATTTATGAGCACTAACCTTTTAGCAGTGAGGAATATATTCAAATGTAGTGATCTAGGCTATCCTCAGTGCTCCTCAATCTTTATTTGTGTATCTGGAACATTCTATTGCCTGTTGAGCAGGAATGTAGCAGGTTTACTTCATCCTGGTCATTCTTCTTTTTACTCCTTCTCCACCCTGCATTGGTCTGCCCATAAAGGACTCTATCCTCTAGCCAGCTAACATGCACAAGTCCATCCCTTTTGGTGAATATAGAAAGTGTACAATAATGTGGAAATCTTCAGGATTAATCATGGATTCAGGGCTATGCCTGGGGTCATTGCATTAATGGTCTTTCCTTAACTAGGTTCCACACTGGGCAGCGAAATCCTGCAAGCTACAATGCTATGCAACTGCCTCCTTGGATCACTTCCCACCAGTGCCCTGTTTTTTCCACATGGTAAAGTAAAGAAACAAACAAAAAGATAAATGCTCCAAAAAAATCACAGGTCCCTTATTTGTAGACCTAGCCAGCTCACTATTGCAAAAACTCCTGTGGAGTTCCTTCCTAGGAGCTCAGAATGTAGGTGAATTCACCTTCACTGAGTGCAAGCTATTGAGCTAATCTGTTCCTCTTTGTGGAGCTTATTCCATCTTGTTCAGGCTTTTCAAGTACACTGGGGCGCAGCCCCTTAACTCCTTCCTCTCCAATGTGTGGTTTGTATGACCCATCATAGCCATACTCTGTAAAAGAAGACTGAATGATCACTATTAGCAACTTGATTTGGTTTCCTCAGTTCTGAAACTTTTAGGAATCTATTATCAAAAGGTAAATATATATATTTTTTAAAATTTTTGTGTTAATTTGTGCATTGTGTAAAAATGGTTGGATAGTATAGGGTTTGGGAAGAGAGGAGTCCTTGGGGAGGAGTATTAATTTTTTAAATTTTTTTGGTGGTGGTGTTGTGTTTTGTTAATGACAGACAATTTTTATAACTCTTCCAACTGTAGATATAATCAAAAGGGCTATGTCTACACTTGAAAAGTTAAGTCGCGGGTCCCGGGCAGAGGGAAGCCGCGGCTCCCTTCTTGCCGGGACACCCGGGGTCCTGGTCCTGGGGAGAATGGAGCCTGGCTTCCTTCTCCCTGGGACCATGCGCTAGGTTGACTTATATAATAAGTCTACCTAGGGTGGCCACACTGTCTTTAGGTCGACTTAACTATTCGACTTAAGAGTTAAGTCGACCTAAAGACTGGTAGTTATTAAGTTGACTTAAGGAGCTGCTTAAGTCGACTTAATGACAGCCAGGTGTGGACACGGCTCAATTTAAGCCTCCTTAAGTCAACTTAAATTGCCAGTGTAGATGTAGCCAAAGAGCCTCTACTTACTGTTTTATCTTGATTCAATAGTATATCCTTGGGCAATAGATTGCAACAGAAATGAGACTGAAAGGTGTATAGCATGAATTATTAACCAAATACTAATGTGTAAATCAGATTTGTTTAATAGTTACATGCTAAAGTAGCCATACTTTTGTTATTTTTTCACAGATTGTATCATACTTAAATAGGTTGGAGACAAAGACAGATGGCCTGTGTTTTACAAAATCTCTGCCTTTTTTCTCCTTGATTGACCACAGAAGCCAATATTCACAATTCACAAAACTCATAATTTTCCTCAATTAGCCTCAAGCAAAAATAAATCAAGGATTTGTTTCAGAGAGCAACAAATCATTCCAGCACAACTGTAGAGATAACAAATAGGCTTCTAATTTTTATACAAAATCAGTTCTAACCCTGATTGGTCATATATTAGGTAATGTTTTCATTTGTAACACAGTTCATGCACTGCATTTTTATTAGATTAATCCTCTGATATTACTGAAGTGAATGAAACAAAGTGTCTGAGGAGCTTCTGTATTTCCTGTTGGAAAGTTTAAGTTATGTAGAGGGAAGTGGGTTAATTTCAATGGACTTAAGCACATGCTGAAGTGCTTTCCTGAATCGGCTAAGATAGGTCAGTTCTGCCTTAGTCCATCCATTAAGGGGTAATTAAGGGGTGGAGATCTTGACACAGGATCACAATTCACAGCAGTCAGGAACAAACATGGATGAGCTGTTTCTCTAAATCTCATGACTCCCTATACATCTTTTTTACATTATGTGTTTCTTTGATTTTTTTCCTCCCCATTAAAAAGTACACTATTCATTCCAACATATAAAGGCATCCACAAGATGAACTATAAACAGAGGAAAAAAAGACTTCATCATACCATTTTTATTATGATTATTACCAGTGAACATCCAGAAATATAAACTTGTCATATTCATTCAGTGGTGACTCCTAAATTGTAAACATATTACAATCTACTATGTGAGAAATAAAGCACAGTTAAGAAGGAATCTATTGGCTTGGGGATCTCTTCCTTAAAACAATTCATAAAAATGTAACTCACCAAGACTGACTTTTGTTTTCTAGAGTTTGTTATAGTTAAATGTATCCAACCTGTTCTTTACATTTACAACAGGCCAGCCATGTTTTTCCATTCCACACTAAACATAATATATCATTCATCTCTTTTTTTAGTGACACCTACAGCTACTTTGTCTTCTCTGCTAGAACAACAATTTGGTCTGCTCTCTTACTAATGTGTTTGTTCCCCTTTCTCCCTATATTGCTGAAGCTATTGTTACAGGACACCAGCTACAAACTATAGGTCAGGCCCTAAGGTTCAATTGGTTTAGTAAGCAGAACACCAGGAGACAAAGTGAAAGGTACAAACAGTTTTATTAAGATAGGGACAAGAAAGAAAAGAAATAGGAAAGCATCAATGCTTATGCCTCTTCAGCAGACAGGAACCCCAGTTAAATAACTGTGGGCACAGGGCATGGGGAGTGATGACTCGTAGCGGCATACACAGCAGTTGCCTCGACGACAAAGTTCCAACTTAAGGGAAGGGGGAGAAATACTACTAACTTTTATACTCTTTTGCTTGCTGAGTGAGTAAATGGCACACACATCTGGTTATTTTTCTGAAACTTATTTACAACATTTCTTTGCCCCTGTCTTATTTTGTTATTTTACAGAGCTCATAAGTTATGTCTGCTACTTAGCGGGACCAAGGTACGTCCTTGATCAGTACCAACTCTACTTTGCTTATAAAAGGGTTAACTTTTGATCAGGACTGATCAATGGCATCACCACCTACTAATAGCTTATTGCGTAACATATTCTTCTGTTGTTACTGCATCTACATTGTCTCACACTTCCTGTTCTAACGTTTTGTTGTTGTTTTGCTCGTCTTCAATCTTCTTGGTAAGTGACAGTGTTTCTGCTTTTTATGTCACATTAGATGAATGTCAAAGCCGTTTTTTTAATTTCAAGTAGAGAGGTATCTTGTTCATCATCACAATAGCTCTTGGACTTCATGTAGAACATCTACCCACTTCCTAATATAAACAGATTTGTGATAACACTTCTAATGTTTTCTCATTTTTGCTGATCTTTCTTTCCAAGTTTACAGAAACTAAATGGATTGTGATGTTGACCATATTCTTCTGTCATCTTCTTTGCCAATTCTCCTGTGGAGATTGTAGCATGTAATCATCTGATCTTGAGTTTCCAATGCAAAACTGTGGGCAAAAGAGCTAATGTGATACCTGACTGAATAAACAGGGGAATCTCAAGTCAGAGAAGGTAGTATACTTTTGTATTTGGCACTGGTGCTACCATAAGTGGAATATTGTTCTGGTGTACACAGTTCAAGAATGAGGTTTATGGATTATGAAGGATAAAAAGAAGAACCACAAGAAAGATTAAAGGATTAGAAAACTTTGCTTTATAGCAAAACAAAAAAGGAGTCTTGTGGCACTTTTAAAGACTAACAAATTTATTTTTCGCATGAGCTTTTGTGGATGAAGTCCTATTTCATCAGATGCCAGAGTGGAGAAAAGTTCAGTTTGGGTTAGTCTTTAAAAGTTCCACAAGACTCCTTTTTTTGTTTTTCATTTTGTTTCGCTGAACTAGACTAACATGGCTACCCCTTTGGAACATACTTTATAGCGATAGGCTCAAGGAACTGAATCTATTTAGTTTAACAAAGGAGAGATTACAGGGTAACATGATCACAGTTTGTAAGTACTGTGGCAGAGTACTCTCCAACTCGTGCCACCTAATGTCCAATCCCCTGGCGTAGTAGGGCCTATGGTAAGTCAGACTCCCTGGCAAGCCCACTTCTCCCTGTCAGGGCCGTGGCTTCACTGCCCTGGACTCAGCCCTTGTAGAAGGGAAGTATTCTGCTGCCCCTGCTGCAGTGGACGAGGCAAGCCTCCCAGGCCTTGCCTAGTCTCCTTCCCTTCCTCTAACCTTTTTCTGATGTTGCTCTGGTGTTGTTCTGTTCAGCTCTGCTTCGCTTCCTCTCTGCTTCGCTTCCTCTCGTCTCCTCCAGTCTCCTCTAAACTCCCACACCTGAGCTGGTGGAGGTGGGGCTTTTTTATTGGGCCAGGAACAGCCCTTAACAAGGCCCAGGTGTTCCTAATTGCCCCACAGCTGTTTCTCCTTTGCCTGCTGGGAATAGTACTTTCAGCATTCTAGGGCTGACAAACCTGCCTTCAATTACCCTTCTAAGAGCTGCCGGCCTTCTACCAGGACTTCCTCCAGACCTGGAGGCTCGTTTCGGCCTCCAGGTCCCTTGTGCCCACCGAGGGGGAGGACCTCCTCGCAGAGCCCCTGCTACACAATCCCCATTTTAGTGTGCAGGTGGCGGAGGCCCGCTCCGTGAGGCGGAGGTTGGTCCTGGCAGGCATTACCAAGGTCGGAGACCTCCTGGACTATGCCTGGGGGGACTGGGTGGATCCCCTTGTGCTCGCTGAGCACATGGGGCTCTCCACCCTTCGAACCCCCCGGCGCCTACTCCAGGAGGTGAAGGCAGCCTTACCCCCTGCTGCTCGGGATTACCTCATGCGGGTCCTGCGAGAGGGTGCTCCCCACCCTCCCCTCAGTCCTGGCCCTCCGGAGCTTTTAATCGGGCCCCGGCCCCACGAGCCCCCCCCCCGGCCGCCCCCACCCCACGCCCCGAGCCGGCTGCTAGACCTGCAGCCGGTCTCCTTTCGAACCGCGCCACGTAAACATCTGTACATGCTCGTGCTCCATACCATTCACTTCCTCGCCCTCGTGTCCCGCCCTGATACAAAATGGCGGGACCTGATGCCACCTGCAGAGGGCGAGGACCCCCGGTGGGCCAGTCTGTATGCCACCTTGACTCCACGGCCCGCCGGGGATATAAGTTGGCGGCTCCTTCATGGAGCCGTGAGCACGGGCGTGTTCCTGGCGCGGTTCACTCCCCGTCCCGACACATGCCCCTTTTGCGGAATGAGGGAGACCCTGGCGCACGCTTATCTTGAATGCGCCAGGTTGCAGCCACTTTTCCGGCTCCTCCAGAACCTCTTATTGAGGTTCTGGCTGCACTTTTCCCCACACCTTTTTTTATATGCACTCCCTATCCGTGGCCCCACAAAGTCGCGGGACCTCCTCGCCAACCTCCTCTTGGCCTATGCCAAAGTGGCCATATACAAAACCCGAGAGAGGAGGTTGGCTGAAGGAGGTTCCTGCGACTGTGGGGCCTACTTCCGGTCCCTTGTCCTTTCACGTATCCGAGCAGAGTTCCTCTGGGCAGCGTCCACTGGCTCCCTTGACACCTTCCGGGAGCAGTAGGCGCTGTCCGAGGTTCTCTGCTCGGTATCCCCTTCTGAATCCCTTATTCTGAACCTGTGACCTCGCACCCCTTCCTGTTCTTTCATTTGTTGTCCCCCGTTTTCAGTTGGTGCTGGGCCTAGTGCCTCTTCCCCTTAGGCTGGGGGAGGGGTTTTAGCAGTGGGCGGGCTTGCGCCCGCCCACTTCCCGGCTTCCAAATAGGATTACCCTTCTAAAGCCATCTGGCCTGGCTTTGCCACAGTACCTACATGGAGAACAAGTATTTGAAAATGGGCTCTTCAATCTACCTGGATGGAAGGCAAGACAAAGATATAACACAATCCAATGGCTGGAAGATTAAACTAGACAAATTCAGACTGGAAAGAAGGCATATATTTTTAACAGGAAGAGTAATTAGCCATTGGGACAATTTACCAAGGGTTGTCGTGGATTCTACATGACTGGCAAGGTTGGTGATTTTTCTAAAAGTTAAGAATTATTAAGAATTCTTCCCAGGAATAAGATAAGAATGATTAAGAATTCTTCCTAGGAATAAGATAAGATATTGTAAAAATTATTCTTGGGAAGTTTTATAAACTGTGTCAAACTAGTTTATGGCAATAGTGTCATCTGGCCTTGGAATCTATTAATCTACCATCCATCCTGGTAGAGAGATTGACATACCACTTTAATTTCCTTTGATATATTTTTGATAAATAGAAAATAAAATCCGTAATTGAGAACACCTTTGAGACAGCTGGCAAAATCATTATGTCTGCTCCATTGAGATTGTAACAACTCCAAATGATCCTTAATTCACAGTTCATTGTCATGATAGCCAGCACCGATTCCAGCAGAACCATTATGATTTATTCTTATCAATGTATACTTAGGGAGTCCTTAATCCACACTGACACAATAAATAATAACTCTTTTTTATTTGGAGCTATTACTCTATTAAGACAATAGATACCTATGTATTTAAAAAATAACAGGCTCCTTTACTTTATGTATAGTGTATGTACAAGTATGTATATTAAAAATCATTTTAAAAAGCAAGTAGTATGTATCTATGAAGGTTTTCTGTAAAAAAAAAGATGATTGTTTTATGTAATACCAAACTATATCACATTTATCCAAATAATGAACTAATATCTATATTTGCAGGCTGCTTTTGAGTTATAAGAGTTCAAAAAAGTCTACCACCATAAAAGAAATAACCAAACTAGTATTTGAACTACAGCCCTAGAAGGTACTGATATACAGGAATGACTGAAAGAATAAGAACATTTTCTGAAATGTCAGGTGTGCAGGTTAAAATAGCCGCTGGCAAGTCTAATGTGTAAGTCCAGTACTGAGCAAATAACTAGTTACACTCACATTCCTAGCATTATAGAAATAATATTTTACCTTGGATAACTGCTCTTGTAAGATTTCCCCATGTTTCAGGAATAACTGTGACTTCTATGACTATCAAGCTTGTTTGTATTCCCTTTTCAAAAGATATGTGATTTTATTATATCCAGTGGGCAAGATAATTAAAATTATAGGCTATGTCTACACTAACTAACTAACTAACTAACTAACTAACTAACTAACTAACTAACT